>CM032633.1:4118755-4299796 GCA_019097785.1 Fraxinus excelsior
TGTTCGTTCAATGTAAGGGGAAAATTTTGTTATGCAATTGTAGAGCGATCTCTTCATTTCCCCACATGTATTCAAATATAGTAGTTGTAAATCCTCCATTTCGTCCCCTTCCCTTCCCTTCCTGTCCATAGGCCTCAAAATAAGAGCAAGGGACAAGGTCAAAACTTTGTTTATTTTTTATTCAATTTCAAAATTTGGGAAATGAACTAATAGTAAAAAGACAGTTGGACAACAATAGAAGTCTCATTTCCAGAAACACGTAACTTGCAAAAACAAAGAACGGGTTAAAATACCAGAAGAATATGGAAATGAATTTGGTATCTTGTAAATGCATGAAACTTTAGGAATTTATAGGGAGTACATGTCCCTTAAAAAGAATTCTTCATAAGCTTTTTCGTTGCACATAACTTTCTAACTATTCTACAACAACTAATATAAATATAGTTAAGATTTATGATCACGAAATCTAGAAAGGCCAACACCTTCAGCACCCTGTATTACATTGATTTTCTATTTAGTTAATCAGATGACAGAAGTAAAATAAAATGTTACCGTTAGAGACTATTTACTAAAATAGTCTAATACATAGAGTAATGCTATGGTTGAGGAGATAAATATTTTAGATGACAATGGTACTTAGACCTTGGTACAACCTGCAGGTAAAAAGGCTATTGGTTGTAAATGAGTGTTTATAGTGAAAGTCAATCCGGATGGGACTATTGCTAGATTAAAAGCTCGGCTCGTTGCTAAGGGATATGCTCAAACATATGGGATGGATTACTCTGACACGTTCTCTCCTGTCGCTAAACTTACGTCGGTCAGGTTATTTGTTTATCTGGCAACCACGTATCACTGGCCTCTACATCAGTTAGACATTAAGAATGCATTCCTTCATGGTGATCTTCAGGAGAAAGTATATATGGAGCAACCACCAGACTTTGTTGCTCAGGAGGAGTATGGAAAAGTGTGTCATTTTAGTAAATCCTTGTATGGCTTGAAATAAAGTCATCGGGCCTGGTTTGGAAAGTTTAGTCAAGCTACTGAAAAGTTTGGCATGGAGAAGAGTAAGTCCGATCATTCTGCTTTCTACAAGCAATCTGCAGCGGCTATCATCCTATTAGTCGTCTATGTTGATGACCTCAGAAGCACGGACACGCTGGCGGAGACAACATATCCTTGTCCAACACGTATCGGACACGGGTACGCCTCCGACAGGTTGCCGACGCATGTCGGAGGCGAGAAAGGGCGGCTATCTTGAATAAATCAGTGAGAAAAATAGATGGGAGAAGTGGAATGAACAGTAATACTTGGAAGAAATGCAACCGATCGACTGTTCTGGGAAGAAGGAAAGAAGAAAGGGAAGAGAAAGGAAATGAAGAAGAAACTGGGAAGGGTAATGCCTGGGGAGGGAAGGAAAAGAGAACACAGGGAAGACAGGACAAGAGAAGACAAGGAAGGCATGGAGAAGATGAAACGTGGGGAAAGAGAAAAAAGGACAAGACTGTTCAGAAATGAAAAGTTTTGAGCCCACCATTGTAACTTTTTTTCTGTAATTTACGTTTTTGGACCTATTATTTTTGTTCCAGGCCAGTTGTATTATTGGACAAAATAAATAGGTAAAATTTTATTTAAATCAGTTTTTTATCATTTAATTATATATATATATATATATGATGTAATAAGTATAAAAAATTATTACTTTAGACTATTAAATTAAAATAAACTGAAAAAAATAATATTTTAATTCACGTGTCGACGATGTATCGTGTCGAAACTTTTTCAAAAAATTGTGTCAACGTATCGGACACGTATCGTGTCGGACACTCATGTCTGTGTCGGTGCTTCTTAGTTGATGACATTGTTATTACTGGGAGTGATTCTGATGGTATTTCATCTCTCAAATCTTTTCTTCACAGTCAGTTTCACACAAAGGAGTTATGAACACTAAAGTATTTCTTGGGGGTTAAGGTGATGAGAAGTAAGAAAGGGATCCTATTATCTCAGAGGAAGTATGTGTTTAACTTGTTGACCGAAACTGAAAAATTGGGAGCTAAATCATATAGCACTCCAATGATTCCAAGTTTACAGCTTACAAAAGATGGTGAATTGTTTGAAGATCCTGAACGGTATAGGAAATTGGTAGGGAAGTTGAGCTATTTTACTGTGACTCGTCCAGACATTGCCTATTCAGTTAGTGTGGTAAGTCAGTATATGTCTTCCCCAACTATCAATCATTGGAGAGCTGTAGAACAAATTTTATGCTACTTAAAAGGAACACCTGGGAGAGGAATTTTGTATGGCAATCATGGTCATACCAGGATTGAATGTTTTTCAGATGCTGACTGGGCAGGATCCAAGGAAGATCGAAGATCTACATCCGACTACTGTGTATTTGTTGCAAGAAATTTGGTTTCATAAAAAAACAAGAAGCAAAGTGTAGTTTCACGGCCGAGTGCAGAATCAGAATATAGGGCAATGGCTAAATCCGTGTGTGATATAATGTGGATACATCAGCTCCTCATCGAAGTGGGCCTCAAGAGCTCAACATCGGCTAAGTTATGGTGTGATAACCAAGCTGCACTTCATATTGCATCTAATCCAGTTTTTCATAAACGAACGAAACACATTGAGATTGATTTTCATTTCGTTCGTGAGAAAATTCAGTAAGGTTTGATTTCTACAAGGTATATGAAAACAAGATAACAATTATGAGATATCTTCACAAAGGCTCTAAATAAGGTTCGGATAAATTATCTTTGTAACAAATTGGGCATGATAAATATCTATATTCCAACTTGAGGGGGAGTGTTGGAGACTATTTCCTAAAATGGTCTAGTACATAGAGTTGGCCCTAATTCCTATCTTAGTATAGCATTAGTTGTTTGTATATATATCCACAAGTTGTCTATGAATAATAAGAAGAATTACCGTGAATTCTTACTGATAGTCAATATGCATGCAAGTGTATAATTATCAATGATGATTAAAGTGATATCAAGTAATACCTATCAACATCTCCTTTTCATCTTTTATTTAAAGAAGTCGAGGAAAAGAGAAACAAATGACAAATATCATTCAATATAGTAGTACCACATAATATCTCACTATGTAGTGAGGCATAGCATGACGACTTGTTAAGAAGAAAGAGTAATGGAAAAATAGAAGATGGAGAGGGAATGAGATTAGTAGGGTTAGATAAGACAATTCAACAGTGATTTTTTTTTCACAAGAGTACCAGAATGGGTGGGTCATTGATCTTATTCGCTCATAGCTCCAGTGTGAGCATACAAAAACCTCAAGAAGTTGCAACTTAGTGTAGGTATGAATAGTCAACTGGAATTTTACTGGGATGAACTAGCTTAATTGCAGACTATTAGCTTCCTTCTATGTTTGACACTATGCCATGTCACTCATGCTCTAGCAAAAAGGGTAAAACTACCCATTTTGCCATATTCTAATGCAAAAACTTCAGGCATTAATGGTAATGATTGAGCAATTAGTTAGTGACAAGAAAAAATAGTCACTCATGACTTGAGAACTGAGATTCAAGAATTCGTGCTAAGTCCAATACTAGATTAATTTCATTCTTGTTATCTACCACTCTCTCTTCTGTGAACTATCCTATACCTGCTTCTGGTCGGTCCATATGAAACTCAGAGAAGAGAAACCAAAAATGTACGAAAACCACAAATTCAAGAGGGAAGAAGTTTTAACATAGCCAAGGAGTATAGGATAACATAGCTATTTATGCAATGCCCATCAAATAACCAACAAGAATTTCATGCATTATTGTTTGACAGTACTCAAATTCCACTACAATTTTTATTTTTGAGAAAACTTTCCTGACCTAGAGACGACTTGTCTGAAAATATGTAGAATGAGAGAAAATACGTAACAAGAACAAACCTTATTGGGTGTATGGTTCACTAAGCTGCTAGCTTCAGCATTGTGCATCAGCTGTGAGTTCTTGTTTCTAATTGGATCATCAGAGTTTGTGGTCAGAGATGTACTAGGCACATTCATGTGACCTCCACTCATTGAGGTATTTAAACCCATGGCAGAACTTATTGGTGGGTGACCGGGTAAAGGAACCAAGGGTGCCTGTGGAACTGAGCCGGGAAGTCCATGACTAGGATGCCCAAATACCTGTTGGTTAGAACCAGCATTTCTTGGAAAATTCGTGGACCCTGGCATTGGGGAAGAGAAATGTGATCCTTGCATAGACGATACTGGAAAAATAGGACATCCAGGAGTTCCGACATTCATGTCTAACATACCCATCCCAAAACCCATTCCCATTCCCATTCCAACACCCATGGGTGAGAAATGTGGCATGTAAGCAGGATGTATGTGTTGCATTCCTGTGGGAAACATCATTGGTGGCATACAGAACCCAGCTCCCATTGACATAATCTGCACAAAGGGGAACGTGCAGGGATTGTAATTGTTCGACAAAAATATACCCAAAACAATATTAATTAAAATGAATAAATGTGTCATTTTTCAATAGAATATAATTCTCCCTATTCGTGCCGTACTTGGACAAACAAAATTGGGAAGTAAGACAACTTAAAAGGAGAATATTCAATAGTTTGAAACGAAAAATACTACGAAAGATCACTTGAGAAGCTTCACATTACCTGTACCTGAAGTTGAAGGGTCTTGAGATATTCAATGGCTTCATCAAGCATTGAAGCTTTATCTGCCTGTTCGTAATGGAGGAAATGGAAACAGTTGTCAGCACTATATACTTTGATGTTCAGAAATTCATAGGAAGAAATCTAAAAACCTGTTGGAGGAAGAACTTCAGATGATCAAAAGAATGGACGAATAGAGTTCATACACTAAACAATTCACAAATTAACTTCACTCAATTTCAGCCCTTAATTGATGCTTTAACCTGGAAGGCTTCAGCCTTTAATTACAAAGATCACTAAGAAATCATCATTCGTTGCACTGTATTATTACCTTATTGCAGTTGGGTATGAGTTCTTGTAATGCACGCATTTTTTCATTGATCCTATCCCTTCGCCTCTGTTTACACATGCCATAAGTGGGACAATCGATGTATATTGTAAAAAGGAACAACCACAAACACATTTAACATAATATGTTCTGAATTTTTATTGCTCACCCTTTCAGAAAGATTGTGGACTTCTGCAGCTCGACTTCTCTTGGAACCGGTACCTCCTCGAGCAGAAGTTGCTTTTCTAACACTGATCGACTCAGTTTCAATATCCTGCATATAAAATGGTAAGATAAATAAAAAAAAAAAGGAAAAAAAAAAAAAGAAAAGAAAAACAATAACAAGACATTATAAACGGTGTTTGTTCCACATACATACATCACTATGGCAATCAGACTCCTCATTTTCACGAAATTTTCTCTTGCAATTTTGTATCTGATAGCTTGAAGCTCTATTAGCACTGTTGCCGGATCCTACAGAAGAAGAAGCAATCACAGGCTCAACGGTTTTCTCGCTATCTGGAACTCCATTGCTTGCATTAGGAGTATTACTTGGAATCAAAGACTTGTGATTTTTAACAAAAGTTTCTCGGGGTAAACCCTCCGTTTTTTCAGCAGGTTTCGACTCCTTAGGTGGCTTAGATACTGGTTGTCTTGAATCAAGCTCGTTGCATACCATAGTAGATGGAAAATGGACATCAATATCCTTTTCTGTACTATTTAACCGTTTAAAGAGTGTGGATTTGACAGGATTGCTGTTATTGGTAGCAGAACCTTTCTCGTTAGATTCCATCCTTTTCACGCCTGATGACCCTGGAATAGGCATTCCATCTGTGTTCGGAAGATTAGATTTAATAAGAGCAGCTGGTCTTGAGAAATGGGAAAAGTTCAACAAATTTGAAATTCTACTGGGCATCCCTATATTCCGTCTCTCCATCTTTACACTGTTAGAATCATTTCCAATTGCTTGACCTCGGGCTGAGTTTCCAAATATAGCATCTGGAATGTTACTCATATTAGTGCTAATATCTGACACTCCAGATCCTAAGGATGGATCTGGCGTCCGGCCTTGCTGAGGCAGCCATGGACACGAAAGCCGAGCTCTAGAAGAAGAAACCTTCGATGCATTCCCATTATCATGTAAATTACTTTCTGACTGGTCAAAAGTACTTCTTTTGTTAGTTGCAAAGATAGATTGGGCAGACATTCCATTAACCGTAACTCCAGATATTTCAGGTAAGAGTTCAGAACAGTGATCTTGTGGTAAACCATCATCTATGGGATAATTTAACCAAGGAGCCATTTCATCATCTTGACTTACATCCAGTTCCCCTGAGGGCAACATGTGTGAAATATCATTCAAGATAGACTCAACTCCACCAAACTTTCCAATCCTTGACGTGGTGGAATTTCCAATACCCGAATCTCGAACTCTTGTCACGTGAGATTGTAAATTGTGAAGGGAAGGGGCTTTTGTACCTCTACTAGACTGACCCTGCATCACAATCTGGCCATTCTCCCACACTAGCTCAACCAACTCGTTCTCAGCTCTGCATGCAAATCCACCAATAACTTACTATATCACATTAATATACTGAAAAATCAACTATACAATTACAAACTTATGCATTTCATCAAACATAGTAGGGTAAAGAAAAACGAAAAATCCTGCACGAGCTCACCGAGAAGGGATATCATTTTGGCGTTTGTTCTGCTCACCATAATCCAGATTCCCTCTAACCATTCTCAGAAACTCGGAGAGGGGCATGGTGGAAAATTCATACAATTGGAACCTAGAATTGCTGAAAATTTGCAAAGATGTGTATATTATCACATTATACTGTGTGTTTTCCAAGATTCACCGTCAAAACAACTCTTCTCAAGGGCCGGATGAACTCAGCACTGCTGACGTTCAGTTGAACACCTACAAAACTCATGACATCAATAATTAATAAAACATTATGCTACATGACAATTTTCCAGCTGAATATCAGGATATGCATAAAAATATGAATCAGGGAAAGATATAAGCGCAAATATTATATATATATGTATGCAGTAGGCTTCAATTAGTAACGTCTTAATCCATAAAAATATATAAAATCCAGATGAGGAGTAAAAATATTATTAATTTCCAGTCAAAACCCAATTCTTTAAGTCTAATCTAAAGAAACTACCAAATTGAAGTTGTTTAATTATATATAAGATTCAATCTTTTTTATTCAAACTCAATCATTAAGAGATAAATCTACATGAGATTTCCTAATTTATCAAAAACCCACTGTTCTTTAACTTAATCCCTTCACCACAAAGTAAAGTATACTTTAAGAAACACAAAAAGAACCGACATCTCAAATTAGCTCACAGAAAAGACAAGCTGTCACCAGTAATCCGTTCATAACTCCCAAAAGATGCAAACTTTAATTGAGAAAATTTTCCAATACCGAAAAATCTTCCAAGATATTCTCCATGTATTTCCCTTTCTCACTGCGGCCAATGATGATTTTTCTTGAACCCACCAAAGATTTTGCTAATCCAAATGTATTATACAGCTCTTTTGGTTGTGAAAAGTATAATCTACACCAGCTAGCCACTTGATTTCAAGCGAGAAGTCTGTTTCTTTAAAATATACAGATGTAGAGAGAATTTAGGGGATCGTAGAAGGCGGCGAAAGGCTTGCAAATTACAAGTGGAAGGTGGCCGAGAGAACAAGGCAGTATAAGAGGCTTTTGTGCCAAATGGTTCAACACTTTTTTAACTTTTTAAGTACAAAAATATACAGTATTTGTCAGTTTTACTTCATATTTTCAATTCGTCAGCCCCCTTTTTATTTGGTAATAATTTCATATTTTCGATTTCTTTTTGCATTGTTGATTTTAAGTTTTTTTTACTCGGTTCTGTTTAGACAAGACAGTCCTATTCATTGCCATTACCTGAATTACTTCAAAACTGGACATCAAATGAATTTGTTTGAGCTCTTAGATGAAATACCACTAATTTTAATTCTACTCTATAAGAACTTAGGCCATATTTAGGGTTCATTTGACATGATTTTTTAAAAATCAAAAATTGTTTCTTGAAGTATGAAGTTATTTTTTATTTGTTCCAATAATTTGTTGAGAGTGCGTCTTATATTTAGAAGAGATTATTGAAAAAGTTAATCAAGAGGGCTTTATCAAAAAATTCTTCTACAAAAACAAGAGCAGGGCCATTTGAAAAAAACTTCTCCTTTTATTTCTATTTTTTGTAGAATAGTTTTTTGGAAGAGGATACGGTTGGCCAGTTTGTCATACAAGATTTTATAACTAGACAAAGAACTTTATAAAAAATTATTCAAATATATTGAAAATCAATTTTTTACTTTTCAAAAGTTCTGTCAAATGGGTCCATAAACAGGTGATGAAACTCTTCTACAAGAATAGAAGCAGACTGTTTCTTAGTATCGACTGGATACTTTTAGCAGAAAATTTGATTAGGAAAAATAATAATAAAACTATAAGGCCCCGTTTGATAGCATGGATTTTCCATCTTTGGTAGTGTTTGATGTCCAAAAATTTCCTTGCCAATTGTGGAAAAACTTTTCACCTCGCGCCATTTTCTAGGCTTTAAGTGAAATGATTTTCCCACACAAACGAATTCTCACTTCTATGTGTTTTTATTTCCCCATTGCCCACAAAAAAAATAAAATAATTTAATGGACAATTTCCATGTAAAACAAAATCAAACGAATACTAAATTTTGATTAAAAAATGATTTTTTAGAAATTTTTTTCCTTTTTTTTTTTTTAACTTTTTTGCAATGGAAACAAATTTTATAACCAATTGTGAAAAAACAATTTTCATGTAAAACAAAACCAAACGAACACAAAAAGATCCAAAATTTAAAAATTTTCTACGTGAAAAATTATACCTGTAATCAAACACACTTAATTAACAATTTTCTAAAAAATAAGTTCTAAACAATTACTTTTTCTAGAATTCATTTTATTTTCATCAATTTTCAACCAGGGCAATTAAACGACTTTTACAAAAGTTAAAGGTGTACTGATTTTTATTCTACAGGTGTTAAAAGTTATCTGATTCTTAAATTCTTCTGTTTATTCTTGTTCCAGTTGTACGGAATAGAAAATTAGTTTTCAACAAAATTATCTTCTTCTTCTTTTTTTTTTTTTAAATTATTATATCTCAAAGATTCTCCTTTTTTTTTTGCCTTTTTTTTTTTTTTTTTTTTGTGGAAAAGGGGTGCATGTCCACAGCTAGTGCAGAGAGATGGTGGGAGCGGCATAAGATCGCATGGGTCGGGCTCCCCATTTCTTTTATATATATATAGACACACACACACAGAGACATCAATTGACTTGCTCTTGATGGCTCCTAATAATTCTACTTTTCCCTCAATGTCGTATTGACCTTTAGTCTCTACTTTTTAATTTTGACTAAATTTATAAGTTGTAATCAAGCTGGTTATCATTGATGTACATTTGAGTTCGATGTTCCCAATGTACGAAAGCGTGCTATCAACACACCATTATTTCTAGGTGGTTTCTTGATCTCGTGGTAAAGTTGCAATTATTTATGATCTACATTGTAGTTCACGTCGTGCCACCACAATTTCTTCCCAAAAAAAAAAAAAAAAAGAAACACTTTGATATTGTGCTGTATATTATATTGTATATCGTGTTTGAATATAATTATATAACAAAAACTCCTTTACATCCTTAAATATTAATTAATAATAATATTATTATTTCCACTCTAGCCTCTAAATATCTTTTACTGTAATAAATAATAACAAAGCACTATTTTGTGTAAAAGTGATACTCTTTAAAAGTAACAATTATTTAAGGTGAGTAAACGGTCACAACTACCCCTTTATTACAATAATAATCTTATTTTAGCCACTCAAATAAAATAACGTTAATGCATTTAAATAGTATGTACATGCTTTTCGAGGACACCATAATTTATTTGAGATGGTCAAGATCATAAGTGATTTTCCCGTTGTAATTAATTATTGAACTAATTTAAAATATTAGTAAAATGATTGTAGAAACATTCTAATTAATGGATAATGTTATTGAAAGACAGGATAGCAAGATTGGTGTCTAATCATGCTAAGTTATTACATCACAAAAAAAAAAAAAAAATTTATCACATATTTCGTGAGATTTATAACTTTTATCGAGTTTTCTACTACATATTTTCATCGGATTTTATTAAAATATTGTAAAAAAGTTGTCAAAAAATTTCGTCAGACGGTCTCGTAGTGTCGACGATAAAATATTAGCCTCGCTATTTTAGGGTGCAACTTTGGTGAACAATTTATATTATTCTATCAAATTATCATTGAAAGCAATGATTAACAAACATATCATGTACTCATGTTGATTGTGTCTATCCCCAACATGAACATATCAAGTGTATGTCGAACGTTTTCAACTACTTGAGCTATGTCTTCCTTAATTTTGCCTTACCTATGTAGTTATACCTTCTAATTAACACATCAAAATAATTTTGACTATCCATTTCTTCTAATCTAATCTTTCAAGAAAATATCATTATCATTGATCAAACACATTTTCGGTTTTTGAGAACACGTCTTGACTATTTATGTTGTTATCCTCTTAATTTATTCTCATTTAATGGTATCTTTTTATATTGAATTCTAATATTATCTGTACATATCTGAATAATATATTCATTTTCAATTCATTCTATTTGACAATTTGACAAATGAATCATTCTCAATCACTAAAATTATAACTTTATATGATATGTGTTGAATTTCTATGAATTACACAAAAAATGTAATATTCTCTTGTTGCTTAGCCACTAAAAAAAAAAAAAAAAAAAGGAGAAATTGATAATTGAAAATGAGAGGGATGTCACATTTATTGAGGACAAGAAAATCGGGATGAGTTATCTATGTGGGTCCTACTAACCTCCAATGATTTATTGCTTTACACGTGGACCATCACATCAGCAAGATTGTGAATTGGTGCACCTGGTGTTTATCTTAGAGGATTCCCCACCGCCTATACTCCCGTCCCGTTTGGTGCATGTTCATGTACGAAGTTAATGGAAAATAAAGGGTGATTTGATTTGATTTGATTTGATTTCCAGCCACCCACGCGATCCGATCCAATAGACACCCAACCATATTGGAAATATCTTCCTCCACACATTGGATTCAAGTCACCCAACGTTGTTCAGCCACCTATGCATTCCATGTGACCCTTTCTTAGCCATGTTTGAGTCTCCTTCTCATTTTCTATTATAAACTTCTTTTTATTATAATGAATTATTGCACGACGAAAGAGATCACAGTCTCACATATCAAAAAAAGAAAAAGAAAAAAGGAATATTTGTCTAAAGAAATGCATTAAAATGAACATCTATAAATTTTAGGCGTTCTTGTCTCTTTTTGTGATTTTATTGCTTTTAATGGTAGAACTGGAGGTTCTAATTCTCAATAATTTTATCGAAATTAAAATTTTGAAAAATGACTAATGACGTCTTGCTAATAGTTATGGGAGCCATTTGAATTTGACTATTTGAGGCTATTTTTCCATTGTATGCTTGCTCTAATTGGATTGATATTAGGATATCGATTTTGCTATTAGTCTGCTAGCATGCAGCCCTCGAAACTCTGTTAGCAAAATGGTCCATACCTCGTACAAACATTATTAGGATCGAATGAAGCTGCAGTGCCAGGGAGGGTGTCACACCCTCCCTGACAGAACACACACATAAGGGGGAGGAAAGCATTTTTTTTCATTTTTTGTTTCATGCAGGTCCCATGTCGGTCCCACACTCATGTGAGGTTAGGTCAACGAGGTGGGCAAACTAATTCGGGCAAAGTACTTTAATTCATTAGGATAAAGCATACTTCACATTCCTCAACGTAGATTAAAAGTTGTTAAAAATTACAAGTCAAAATTAACTCTTAATTTTAATCGTATATTTCATAAAACTCAGAACTTTTCATATATATATATATATATATATATATATATTAATCAAAATTTACAAAAAATTCTGATTTTAATATACATCAAACGGTGGCTTAAGCATGTATTATGAGAACGGGATAAACAAGATTCAAAGGGTTGGTCCTTGCCCCCCTTGAAATATTTGAAGCCTTGGGCATATTTTATTGAATTAGTGAGAGTTCAACGTGCGTTGCACATTATTCTAAAAAGCTTTATAAGTTATGTGAAAATAATATTCGACCATCCATTTACCATTTTGATCTAAATATGAGATAAATGCAAACTCTTGAAAATAAATATTAATTATTATACACACACTTAAATAGTGAAATGTATGCTTGAATGCGAGTATTAGAATTACAACTAAATGCAAAAATGAAAATGAATGACAAATACAATACATGAATTAACGTGAGTGTTAACTAGTTTAGAATTAATATCAAATAATATATACATGACAATGAATGTTAAATTATTTATACTAAATGAATATAATTCGATTTCCAATTAAGTGAAACTTGATGCTAATTAATATACATGGTTGTGAAAAATGAATTGCATTCTTGAATGTGAAATTCTAATTAAAATTAATTAAATGAATGTGAATGCGAAATTCTAATTAATATTAATTAAATGAAGGTTGATTTTAATTAATTAAGAATTAAGAATAGGGAATACATGCATGAACAAATATTGTGAAATTCTAATTAATATTAATTAAATGGACTTGAATGTTTATTAATTAAGAATTAAGAATATGTAATATATGCATGAACAAGGTTTTTGTAGTATTTATTATAATTTGTAAATTAATTACATATTAAAAAATGAAATGTAATGTATTATTGAAATAATTGAGTTGTAGTAGAACTATAATCGTTCAGAAAATGATTTACTTGACGTGATATTTAATATATTATAGATTATGCTATTTGTATATTTATTTTTTATGTCCCATTGTGTGAGGTGTCAAAATCGAAATTATCGATTGCTTTAATTATTGTTAAAATCAATGACAAAATTATGTATCAACTCATGGTGTCAAATAAACTGTCAACCATGATATATACCAAGCAAAACCATATTTTATATGGGGCCATAAACAATTGCGTAAAGTCAGGGTTGCCACTGTTTAAATTTAACTTCTTATGTTTTCTTTGATATTTTTTCGAGTAATGTAGAGTTCACCCTATAAAATCACTACTATAACTTTCCTTGCAGAATGTGATCCCTAAGGGTCCGTTTGATTAAACAATTTTTTCCTAAAACTAGGAAAATATTTTCAATTTTCTTGATTTAGACTTGTTTGATTGTTAAATTTTCTAGGGGAAATATTTTTCCCCCACCCCTATTTTCCTCAAATTTGTTGAAAAGCTTTTCTAGGTTGATGCCTTTTTTTTTTTCTCTGTCAACCATGATATATACCAAGCAAAACCATATTTTACATGGGGCCATAAGCAATTGCGTAAAGTCAGGGTTGCCACTGTTTAAATTTAACTTCTTTTGTTTTCTTTGATATTTTCGAGTAATGTAGAGTTCACCCTATAAAATCACTACTATAACTTTCCTTGCAGAATGTGATCCATAAGGATCCGTTTGATTAGACAAATTTTCCCTAGAACTAGGAAAATATTTTCCATTTTCTTGATTTAGACTTGTTTGATTGCTAAATTTTCTAGGGGAAATATTTATCCCCCACTCCTATTTTCCTCAAATTTGTTGAAAAGCTTTTCTAGGTTGATGTCATTTTTTTTTTTTTTGGCAATGAAAACAAATTTCATAACTAGTTGTAAAAAAAATTCACTTTAATGGACAATTTTAGTGTAAAATAAAGTCAAACGAACACTAAATTTTGATGAAAAAAATGATTTTTTTAGGAAATTTTTTTTTTCGTTTTTTTTTTTTTAACTTTTTGGCAATGGAAACAAATTTTATAACCAAATGTGAAAAAAATTATCACTTTAATGAATAATTTTCATGTAAACACAAAGTCAAACGAATACAAAATTTAAAAACTTTATACTAATCAAACACATTTAATTACATTTCCCATTAAAACAATTTCTAAGAAAATATTTTCCCTATAAAATATTTTCATTCCACACATTTTCCACCATTATAATCAAACGGAAACCTAAATGTCAAAGACATGATTTGAATAAATTAAAGCATGTTTAGGAGTTGTATATAATCATTTTAAGCCTATGTTTGATCTACATTATTATTTTATTAAAATGAAAAATATGACAGTTATCAATCGCATCAACATTTAAATTTAAATTTTTTATCTCTTGTGTGGGACCCAATAACGGCTATATTTTTCATTCTCATTCTACAATAATTTGGCTCAAGCAGGGCCTAAATTATTGATTGCTTTAAATATTGTTGAAATCAATGACAAAATTATATATCAACTTACACAGTGTCAAATAAACTGTCGACCATGATATACACCAAGCAAAACCATATTTTATATGTGGCCATAAGCAATTGCGTAAAGTCAGGGTCGCCACTGTTTAAATTTAACTTCTTTTGTTTTCTTAGATATTTTCGAGTAACGTAGAGTCCACCCTATAAAATTACTACTATAACTTTCCTTGCAGAACGTGATCACTAAATGTCAAAGACATGATTTGAATAAATTAAAGCAAGTTTAGGAGTTGTATATAATCATTTTAAATTGTAAATATATAGAGACAAGTGTTCGATAAATGAGTAGTACACGTGAGTCCATAAAATGTGTATATAAAAAATGGTTTGATCGATTATAAATAATAAACAAGTGCCAAAGAATGTAGATTATAAAAAGTTTTGTGTATTACGAAAAATTGTCTGTGTCTGATTTGTTTATGGGACTGCAGTGTATCATTTCAGACGAGTTAATTCGACATGACGAGTAGCCATCCATGTATAAATTTTAACAAGCTTCAGGTAGATTAATCAATGATTGAAGAGTGAAGCAAAGAACAACCTGAATATAAACAATAAGCCACCCCTATTTTTAGCACTAGTTTCTAGGGGCCACTAGGCACTAAGACGTGCAGTGCGGACAAAACCATGGCATTCCTGATAAGAGGTGGCATCGTAATTAAATGAAGAGAAGATGCCATTTCCAGATACAGTGCCAGCCATGCTACAGAGATATGGGAAGAAACATAAGATAATTTAGATTAATCAAGTGAGCCCCCCTTTCTGTTTTTATTTAATTATTTTCTTGGCTGTGGAGCCTTGTTAATTGATAGCATTCTCTTGTCCCTGCACATGATCACTAGAAATTTGTGTCTTGTTGCTCTGACATACCAATTTCTCTAGTCTAAGCTCCACTAGGGAGCTTATTTTTTGGTACATTAAACCGAATAAGACAGTCGAAAAAATGCTTTTAACCCAACATAGAACATGTTATGAGGATTTACTTTATCAACGTCGAAATTTGGTTAGACTTCTTGGTCGGCAAAACAAATCAAATTTAGCAAGCTTACACTCGACACATGACAGACCGTTCGATGAAAAAGCATATGGTAGCTAAAAGCGATTCCATGCTTAAGTCAAACTCGATAGTTACTTAAAAGAAATTTAATGGGTAGAGTTTTGACCATGGGCGGAGGGAGGGGTGGGCTATAGCCCACCCTATCCCCAGCCCAATAACATTTTTTCAAGTTAATTTTTTTCCCCTTTTTTATCTCTAGAAGATAAGATCGTAAAAAAAAACTATTAATATTTGGTTAATTGGGTTTAAATATTTGGTTAATTGTGTATTATTTAATTTTTAAACTTGGGTTGGAAATGAAGTTAATTGTGCTAAAATTAATATTTGGGATGAAAAAATTTTATTCTTTTTTATTTTTTACCATGAATTTGCTTCTAGGTTGGGGGAATTAATTTTTGAGTTGAGCTAATGTTATTCTTTTTAGTTTTTCACAATGAATTTGCTTCTGAAACGATGTTATTATCAAAATAAGTAATATGCTATATATTTAATTTTATTAGTTTAAAAGTATATTTGTTAGAACTTTGTTACCAGTGTTCAAAAATATATTATGACCAATATTTTAAAAATCGACTTGGTCATTGACCCGGAAAAAAGTGAAGGGTCAAAATGTTCAACCGAGGTCGAACCGGGATCGAACCAAATACAATAAATACATACAAAAATAATAAAATACTATGAAAAAAATTATTTTAAATTTCATATTAATAATTCTAAGTAAATCTATCTCTATTAATTAGATTCATTATCCTACAATTAGTCTCGATACTTCGAAAATTAAAAATCAATATGTTAAAATATTTTATTTTGTTAAATTAAAATACTTTAAACTTATAGAAAATGATATCTAACATTAATATATTAATAATCAAGTGCGATTTAAATTAAATTTGAAAATTAAATAAATAAAATGATGAAGGTGAATATTACAATTTAATTAGTTAAGATTTAAAATCAAATTAGTCAATTAGACATGCATTTGAAGAATGATTTTGACGAGTATTTTAATTTTTTTTTATTATGTCACTATCCCACATTGAAAGTTTATGAAACCATTGGAGATGAGCATTTATAAAAGACAATATTGGGACATTGGAAGTTTATGAAATCATTTGAGAGAAGTGCATATATAAAATGAGCATGCATCTAATAGTTTTCTATGGCATTTAAATTGTAATAATTTATGAGGTCCATTTATGAAATTAATTTTTTTTAAACTAAAAAAAAATAAAGAAAACCATCAAACCGCGACTAGTTCATCGGTTTACGGTTGGAGCGGTTGTTCAGTGAGTTTTGAGTGATTTTGTCATAATCGGTTATTTGGACATGATTTTGTCCGATTTTGGGTCCAATTTTTGTTTTACCGTGTGGTTTATAGCATCTTTTATAGTATAAGTTCATTGAAAAAAAAAATTAAATTTCAGCCCAGCCTAACGTAATTCTCTGGCTCCGCCCCTGGTTTTGACTAAGCATACGTCCATGAGAAGTCATCTTGAGATTGTATATTGACTCTATATTTATAGAGGGTGGAGGTAAGAGAAGGGTGGGTGAGAATTCCCTTGCTCGCTTGCAAATAGAGTAGAATGTATATGTTTTAACTTTTTTTTCGGACAATTTGTTATCATTGTTTTTATTTTTCTATCTCATCGACATTAATCCAATTGTATTATGCATTAATAGCATGTATGTGCCTCTTTTACAGGATTAAGATATGTTTGGCAAAGCTTAAATTATAATTTAAGCTGATAAAACTAACTTTTTATCCATACATTCTATTGATCCGCAACTTATTACTCACCTTTCATCTACCAATTTTCTGGGACTTGTTAATTAAATTTTAATTTAAGCACTCCCGAACAAGTATGCATTATTATTATGTAGCACTAGAGATTCTAAATGGGCTGGGCCTAGTCAGAAGACAACCAGCTTCATTTTCTTGGGTTGCCCAATAATTGAAAGCTCATACTCATTTAATGAGAGATCTAGTCCACTTGCAGTCTTTGGTCCACCAACCCAATTAGGTACAAGCTCCACAATTGGACTAGGCCTGTTTGCTAAGGCCCAGGTTGAAAACCAACTAACCCAGCTAGTAAATTATCCGTGGAGTGGTATAACTTATAACCACGACGAGAAAATTTATAAAGCCATGTTTGGTTCAATTAAAAATTTGAATTAAAATTAACAATTAATCTTACTTGTACATTTCATAACTTTTCAATCACATGTTCCATCAACTTTTTTAAAAATTTGAATTTCATCTAAATTAAATAGGGGCAGAGTAATTCTCGAATCACGAGAATGATATGTATGACTAAATTCGAATATGAGATTGAACGAATCTAGTCGAGAACTTAATTTTATTTTATGATTTGTACAAGAAGACTATCAGTCCTCTTTTACAACTTGAATTCATTAAGCCCCATTTTGACCTTGGAAATTTATTTTTACTTTATATTTTCGATTACACATTTTATCAATTTTTATAAAAATTGATGAAATACTTAATTTTTAGCCAACTCAAACATGGGCTAAATGTAATATTAAAGGTTCGTTTGACATGACTTATTTTTACTTTTTATTTTTTTTAAATCATGCCAAACAGACTCTAAATTATCATTATTATAATAGGAAGATCTTAAACATAAATCCAAATGCTTTAGCATATCTACCCACACAAAATAAAGAAATTGAAACTAATCCAACGTTGTAATGTCATAGCGCGTTTGTTAAAGTGCGACTTTGGTTTGTAAAATTACTTACATCAATATTGTGACACGTGGCTAAATCATAAATGGACGGCTCTATGCCGAGTTTCTGTAGGTTTTTATTGTGGTTCGTTTGGTTAGGAGTTTGGACAATTAATAGAATTGGATTTTGTTTCATTAGTCACTCAACTTATGCTGAGTGTACATTATTTGATGTACAGTATTTTTGACATCACTCGTATTTTCAAAAAACTGTGAGCGGATTTTTTTTTTTTTTTTTTTTTTTCAAAAACCGTTCATTGGTGTGCTACCATATTATACAATGTAAACAATGATATAAAAGATGAGATATATGTGACATGATTGAATATTCATTATGGTTTGTTTGGTTAGAACAATTAATGGAATTGGAGTTTGTTTCATTAGTCACTCAACTTATACTTCTGTCACGTTTTACTTATTGAACTTTAAAATACTTTCGAATGGTGAATGAATTTCATTGGTAGCCGAACTTTAAAATGCTTCAGACAGTAACTTTAACACATTGCACTCATCTCTTATTCATTGTGTTTCATAAGTCATTGAACTTTAAAATATTTTTGAGTGAGCACTGAATTTCAAAATATCTTTGAGTTAAGTTGATTTTCTATAAAATTCGACCTAGATAAAAAAATAAAATAAATATCGGTTAGATACTGAGACTCTCGATTTAAGACGAGAACATTAAGCACATGTTTGATTCCCTTTACTTTAATTTATTTCTCATACCCGTTTTTAACCACACATTACCCAAAAAATACTATTCAAAACTATGTTTTTTGAATTTTAAGGCCACCAAACAAGGGCTAAAATTGTACAAGAAAATATAATTTCTCTAGTCGTCAAAAGCTATGTTTAGGGGGAAAGAAGAATACCAGTTTCAAAATGACATAAATCTTAATTAAGATCATAGTGTTCCTTTACGTCGAGAAATTAATTCTTTATTTCAATTGAGATCGTAGAACAAAATTAAAATAAATAAAAAATATTTCCAACAAGTATTAATTTTTTTTTATTTAGAGGCAATAATATTAATTAAGATTAATAAAATATCATTTTTAGAGTTGTTACAAGGTAATTGAAAAGGAAAGATCGACGTCGTCGTACATGATATTTTATACTTCAAAAATCCCAACTTTTGAACAATTACATTCCGTGACCACTTGAAAACACTTTAAAATTTAGCAAGTAAAGGATGACAGAAGTAAAATTTTAGTTCCTAAGGAAACATGATGAATGAATGATGTAGTATAACACTTTAAATTTCATTAACCATTCAGAAGTATTTTAAAGTTTAGTAACTAATGAAAATAGTGAGTGATAAATGAAGTTTTAATGTTATAAAGTTTTAATGATATCCATGAATTTGGTTATTTGATGACAAAGTTTTGCCATGGAAAATATTTTCCATTTATACCTCACACGTGTACTAATGACTTGATTTGGTGGAATCCATTTTCCCACCTATTTGTTTTTTTTATTATTTTTTAATTTGCAATTGGAACAAATTTTATAACTAATTGTGGAAAAACTTATCACTTTAATGGACGCTTTCCATATAAAATAAAGCCAAACAAATACAAAAAAAGACCCAAAATTTTAAAAATTTTCGATTGAAAAATTATACTATCCAAATACACTTAATTAACAATTTTCTGAAAAATAAATTTTAGGCAATTATTTATTTTGAAATTCATTTTATTCCTAATCATTTTTTACCATTACAATCAAACAGAGCCTAGGCTCATGGTTTATTGGTGAGAATTTTTGTAAGGGTTCTTTTTTTGTCTAATGAACAGAAACTTTGTGCACTATGAGGTTTTTCTTCTTCTTTTAGGATCTGGATTTGTCTAAAAAGAATATTTTTTTAATGGACATTTCGATTAGATGATGTTGACGTATATTTGATTAATGGAAATAAATGAAATAAATATCAAAAGTCACCAAATAAATAAGTAATTATGTGACATGAACAAATAGGTGCAAATATCAGTTTATAAACTTTGTAAAGAAAGAGTAATATTATTTGACATCACTAATATTACAATACTAATTCAGCATACACTAATTGTCGTTCAATAAAAAATACAATTAAATAAATTACATAATTTCATTTTCAATTGAACCTATCATATAATTGATGTCAAGGATATGTTTGAGTTCCATTTTTGTTGTAGAATATTGTTTGGAATAATAGTTTAATTGATAATGTGTGGTTGAAAATGATGGAAAAGTTTTTGATTGTATATAATATTATTTTATTGAGAAATGTGATTAAAAAAAAAAGAGAGAGAATTTTTTTTTTTTTTTTAAAAATGAGGATCAAACAAAGGCTAAATAACATTAAAACTAGTAGCCATGGTATCACACATTTCATTTTATAGCAGACTTTGTCCAAATATTTTATTTAAAATCTAAAAAAGAAAAATACCGATTCTCACCACCCTTCCATCTTTTCTAGGGTCACATCTTCACTCTAGTCTCTAATGTCTAAATTGTCCTCATCTTATTTGAAAGAAATGATTAGATTTTTCATTTTTAGTGTCAAGCAACGATTTATGTGGTCAAACAAAAGGAAAAGTGTCAATTTGGACTGGACTTACGATTTTTTTTAAAAGATTTGGTATTATGGATGATACAAATAAAAAATTTGAATATCTGGTACCGTGAGTGCAATTTTCCCCTTAAAACTGTCAAGAGCCGGCACATGCCACGTGGCCTGATTAAAAAGCAAATCATCAAGTTAACGGAACTCTAACGTGCAAAAAAAAAAATGCCAAATCACCACGTAACACGTGTCCATAAATGAATTGCTCATCCGCCTATAAAATCTACCCCTCTATCAAATGAGTTCGCAATTAGAAATTTGAAGTGATAAGTGTCTATAATTTCTCAGAACTTGAAGCAGGCAGAAATGGCAGATGAAGGGACGGCAACTTGCGTAGACATTCTTGTGGCCATTCTTTTGCCTCCTCTTGGC
Organism: Fraxinus excelsior; assembly: GCA_019097785.1. NCBI lineage: Eukaryota > Viridiplantae > Streptophyta > Magnoliopsida > Lamiales > Oleaceae > Fraxinus > Fraxinus excelsior. The sequence continues at coordinate 4,139,923 of CM032633.1, forward strand.
GTCTTCCTTAAATTTGGATGCGAGGTACTTACTTTTTTATTTTTTATTTATTATAAAGAATAATTTGGCCGTTAATTAATATTATTTTTTATACTTTAATACACAATTAAATTGCAAAGATCCGTATAAATAATTAATTTTTTCACAGGTTGAATTCTGGATATGTTTGCTGCTGACCATCTTTGGTTACCTACCTGGAATTATTTATGCTGTCTATGCCATCACCAAATAATTGATCCTCTGTAAATTTTTCATTACCTAATTTTCAGTTTAGTCTTCAAAATCTTCCAAAAATAATTTCATTAGTCTAATTTTTTCTGATATTTTTGACAGGTGAAGAGATTTGAAGGCCGATACCCCCTTTTTTTTTTAAATAAAGGTGTTGATAGATAGGTGTTTCTAGTATGTCTCCACTACACAAATAATTTGTAGGGTTGATTTATATTTTTATCATATGTAAGAATTGGATTTTAATGGAAAAACTTACTTTGCCCACTAAACCAATAAAAATTAAAAAAAATAAAATATAAATATAAATTTGTAAAGCACAACAGTGGGGAAGGAAAAACTGGGCTTCCGTTTGTCCACATTTTTAAAAAAAATTGTACCATTGAAGACCCCACATGACCAATTTTTTTTGACTTTCACCTCATCCTTTCCTTGAATTGCACGCTCCAACGATACAATTTCTCAGTCTACTTGAAATAATGCCGTCCAAACAAATGCTGAGTGCGGGGGGCCAATGGGAAGCGAATCTTCATTCTTTATTTGTTTATGCTAAATAATCTACTTTAGACTTATTTTAATGTCATCTCCAACTTTGTTGTGTCGGCAATTACCTACTTCTCTAAGTAATCCCGAATAATGCTATTCACGTCGATATCAGATGCAAAATATGTCAATTTTGTCTGCTGCCTATAAGTTGTTTAGCCAAATATTAAAAAAAAAAAAAAACAAACATATTTTTTGAATTATGGATGGATCATCAGATAACAGTAATCAATCCAATTAATTTGAAGAAGACTTGGTCTAAATTAGAACATGAGAAACAAAGTGAAGGACAAGAACAACTCGTACAGGTGGATTTCATCCTTTAAATTGCCACTCTCTACGGCACATGGGGCAATGTGCTTGAGGAGTTTGCGAATTCACCCACTTCAAGATGCAGTGAAGATGAAAGGCATGGTTGCAAGCACCCCAGACTGCAAGTCAACAAATAATTATAATCCATCCGGATGCCAATTTTATTAGCTATATTGCCGACAGAAAGAAAGCTATTAACATACTCGCAAAGTATTTCAAATTACAAGTGGTTCTCCACATTGTTTAACATACCAGTTTTAAACACAAGGATACCTGTCCTTGTATCAAAATTGGGGCGTATTTTTAAGTTTTGTAAACTGTGAAGGAAATTATGACTATCTCACAGGGCTTGCCAAGCATAAAGATAACGTATCCATAATTCCATGTTGAATAGAATTTGAAAGTTGATATCAAATTTTGCAAAATTTGAATATATTTGGCCATCCTTTTAAACCCAAGTAGTATACAAGGTCACGAAAATTCACATTATTGAAAAAAACCACAATTCGTAAGATAGAAAGGAAGCTGACTGGAAGGCACAGAAAAATGAACCTTCTATACAAAAATAGAGCAAAATGTACAAAAAACTGGCAAAAGCTTCAAAGACTTACTCAGAGGGCAATCATCCCCTGGGAGTTTGCAATCAGGGCAACAACCATCAAAAGCCATCCTACAAATGCCACAAGTTTCATCTTGGGCATCCCATGTCCAAGAAGCAACAGCATGCCATCTGTGATTTATTAAAGAACAAAATTTCATCTCCTTAAATAATTTGAATTCCAGAAAATAAGCAAATATTAGAAGGGATATTAAAGAGCATACTCTGTCCATCAGGTCCATCAGTATCCATGAATGACTGGGTCAAGGAAAACCATTTCTCAAGGTCTCAAAAGCAAATTAATCTTGTACCTAAAGAAGATTCAATACTTGACAATCTGATTAAATGTGCTATTACATAATGAAGTGTACTTAGATGTTAAAAATCAACAGGTGGTTCCATGTTGTAGTCAGCCCATTACATATTAACGCATTCAACTAAATCTTCAGAAATGCTGGATTTCCATCTAACAATCAGGCGATGCCTTTGGAAAGTGATATAACAAGCTACCTCCATACAACTAGAAACTTAATAGACCCATACACAACGTAAAGAGATCAGACATTTTGTCTTCTATTCGCCGAAAGATCATATACACAAGCTTTAATCAGTTTCAGTAAGTCCACTTGAACATTACATTCTACTTTAAATTACTGGTTTCTTCCCACCTAGCACTCAACTGCTTGCACCTAAGTCATGTAAATCTCGATTATTTAGGTAAAGAAGTGATAATGAATGTTATTCTCTCACCAAATCACGAAATTAATGCAAAATTATGCCAGGTGATTAAGTCATATCCCCGATGATTAGGTAGAGCTTCTAGTAATCCAATCATTCAAATGGCTATAGATATCCGGAACCAAAACAAAACTTTGAATTCTTGCCTAGTGATATTATCTTAAATCGATACTAATTAAATAAATGCATGAATATAGGAATATTTAATTATGCATTTACATAAAAGGATACGTAAAATCTTGACTTTCATATTCTTGTCCCCTGCAAAATCATAACAGATATCTTACAAAACATGCTTTTTCTTTTTTCTTGAATGCACAAAACACGTTTCTTCTTTCTTTTTTATGCACAAAACATTCTTTTAAAAGTTCAGTAAAACTTAAAAGTTGTACAGAATTTCGAACAGATTATTGAAATTTCCACCACAATCCACAATGACAAATTATCAACATTGCCACCATTATTGTTATACTTTATACTAAACGATTGCCGCCAACTTGAAAGAACTTAAATTAAAATGCTAACATTCAGAATGACAAGCATATGACCCTTTTCCAGTATGCAAAGATTTGAGGGCAGAGTGAATTTGAGGTTGTAGCTGGAAGCATGGACTTGGAATGGAGAAATAATTTTATATCTATAAATTCATCAAATCCTCTTGTTCTGAAACCCATTAGTTGTGCACACAAAATTTATATACCAAATTTCAAATTCCAAACCTCTCATTTCCAGTTCGCCCAGATCACCCTCCACCAAAAAATCCATCCCCCCTCCAACCTATTATCCACGATATCACGGAGAACATTTTTTGAGCTCCATTAAAATTATAATTCATTTTTCTCACTCTCCTTATCAACCACACATTCTCCAATCAAATAATAACACATGAACCCAAAACATTTCCTTCTTTTTTAACCAAGCATTCTCAAAAAAAAAAAATTTACTATTTCAAAATACATTTTTTCCAAAATCTAATTAAAATGGAGGCCAAATAAAGTACCCAAACTTTTCAAATTCTCCAGAAACCTTCCATCCTCAATAAAAAATTCTTAGCGGCATTTCGTCAAACAAACTCCCGTATTTAACACCACCCACCCACCCTCATCTCCATCACCCGCGCCAGTCTCCGTCTCTATGATACTCAATTTCATCCAAAATCTAAACTATCGTTCCCTTCATACCCAAAGTTACAGCCTAGCAATATGCATTCTCTCGACGCTTGTCCCCTACAGAAAGTGAGAGAGTTTATATGTCCACTGGCTAAGTCAAAGTAATATTTCTAAAGATTTCATAAGAGAAAACCTTCCAAATAAAATCTCAAACATTAAACATGAAAAAAAAAAAACAGATGATTAACGGAGTACCTGATTGGAAATCGGCGCGTTTTTCTTTTCACAGTTATCATTTCCTTATTTTTTTTATGTTTATAATTCAGTGCATGTCAATCGGGCGGGTTTAAAAACCCGTATAGAAAGATGGGCGCGAAAGCCCAAAATTCTAAGCTTCCGCTTGGATTCAAGTATCAAAATATTTAAAAAATTCAACCATTTATAGATTAGCTAAGCAGAGGTTAAAAACTTTTTCAACCATTTCTTATATTAATAAAGTTTTTGGAACTAAAAAAAAAAACTCATTTTCAGCTCCCTTTACTTTACTTTTATGTATTATTAAAAAATAAAAATATAATATACACGACAAGAGATTTTCTGATAGGACGAGCGTTCGCCTCATTTGGTCTAGGATGGAATATTTTGCCATCACTAGGTATAGCCCGACTATAGGGTAAGGGTTTAAAATAAAGATAAATGGTAAAAGTTAATATTATTGAATATTCAATTTAAAGTTGAGGAAAAAAGCTTTTTCGTTGTGCATAATTAACTTAGTCTATGTAAAATATGATCATTAGCAAAGTCAAATGCGGAGGATAGGACTCCTATGGTAGTATTTTATGGATCAATTAGAAATAAATTTAAGGGTTGTTTGATAAAGTATCAAAGTTTTAGTGAAACACAATTTAGACTTTGAGAAAAATAAGAAGGAAAAAAAAAAACATGTCTCGTCACTTCAAAATTATACTATGTATCAAAATTTGATTAGTGAGACGGTCAAAGGTTACACAGAGACGAACACAATAAATTTGGACTCGTTGCTACTCAGTAACTCTTTCTTTCCATGATTTACTCATGTTTATTTCATAGTTAGCCACATATATCCTCAGATAATATCTAATCAACGAAAAGGAAACCTTGATTAATTCCCATCAATACAAATTTTAGTGTAGCAGCCAGCTGTTGCTATGGTATTCCAAATATCAATTGTCTCTCCTTTCTGTCATCTTAAAGACTCGCTTAAATACATATGTGCTCACTTAAGTATATCAGTAATATGCATATAATCACTTGATAAACTTAATTATTAACCTTTTCCATGGAATCCGAAAATTGAATAGAGTGCATCAAGGGCAATAATTCAGTTGATACTGTCAATCAATGAATTATTACCAAAAACTTGGTGTTTCTTATAACAAGTAAACAAATTAAATTCAAAAATCATGAAAATGAATTTCAGTATCTTATTAAACATTATATATAGCAATGGATGCCTGGAAGAAGAAACCACAGATCAAAATATGACAAGGAAGAAAGTGAAACTTGCTTTCATCACTAATGATTCGGCAAGAAAAGCAACATTCAAGAAAAGGAAGAAGGGTCTGATGAAGAAGGTGAGTGAACTCAGTACCCTTTGTGGTATTGATACATGTGCCATTATATATAGCCCTTACGAGTCTCAGCCCGATGTTTGGCCAGACAATCGTGGTGTCCATCGCGTGTTGGCGCAGTTCAAGAGGATGCCGGAGATGGAACAAAGCAAGAAAATGGTGAATCAAGAAAGTTTCATCAGGCAGAGAATCGCCAAAGCGAGTGAGCAGCTAAAGAAACAGCATAAGGAGAATAGAGAAAAGGAAATTACTCAGGTTATGTACCAGTGCTTGACGGGTAAAGGGCTGCAGAATTTGATGATGCCAGATTTGAATGATCTCGGGTGGTTGCTTGATCAGAACTTGAAGGAGATTAACAAGAGAATTGATGAGCTCAAAAAGACTGTTCATCCTCCTCCTCAGCAGCAGGTTGCGCCGCCGCCGCCGCTGCCACCACCACCGCTGGTAACACCAGATAATTTGCATATGCAGGAGCAGAAACCGGCGGTGGATTTAACAATGGATGCCATGCAAAGGCCACAGTGGTTCACAGATTGGATGAACAATCCGAGTGATCATCAGCAAATGAATTCTTTTGGGCATGGGGATGAAATGATGCTGCCCTTTAGTGATAATAATCACAATACAATGTGGTCTAATGCCTTCTTCCCTTGATGATCATCTTCTGGATTTCAAAAAAATTCCATTTCCAAGTCTGATGATGCATTTACACGTTTTAGTGATAATAATCGAGATTTTTGCTTCTTTTTATGAAAAACATTTTGATTTCAGATATGATTGAGTGAAATTTCCATTAACTTGTATATTTTGCCTTTTTCTTGTTAATTTTTCAGCTTTATATTTGTTAACTCATTTTTTTTTATAACTGTGGATGTTGAGGCCAGCTTACGCGTACCTCGACTAATCCCACGAGGCCCTGAAGTTTACGATCGGATACTCATCTTAGTGGCCCTGAGGGGACTCGAACTGGTGACCATTGGGGAGTAAACCCAAAACTTGACCAATTGAGTAACCCATTTGGATTATTTGTTAACTCATTTAAAAAACATGGTATGCAACACTCGAGATCTGATGGAGTATGCGACAACCATGTCGAAGATTTTAATTTCGGTGACACTTAGCACTTAGGTGTCTACATAAAATTCTGTCCAATAAGTTGTAAAAATATCATTATAATATTGGTTTTTTAATATTGAATTAGGACCTATGCTTCACTTGGTATTGAAGTGGGAAATGGTATTGAACTTTTTTTCCAGAATCCAGAGGTACATCAAGACCTATAGTAATTGTATAAACATACTATGCTCATTTTTACCTAGTTGCCAAGACTTGGATATCCTATAATTTCCATGTAGTTGATTTCTTGATTTTTCCAATCATTAGTAATTTCATTTTTTTTTCTATAATAGTCGATTTATATAACACTAAGTCACATAGATTTTTTTCATTAAGACCCGTTTGATGTAGATTTTGTGAAAAATGATTTTTAAATTTTTATATATATACATGAGTTTTGTGAAAAATGATTTTGTCAAAAATGATTTTCAACTTTTAAATTATATGGCGCAGTTCAAGAGAGTGTGTGTGTATATATATATATATATTGATGAAACAAACGTATAATTTAAAAGTTGATAAAATTTGTGGATATCATGAAATAGTGTAGTTGAAAATGAGTTTGTGAAAACATGATTTTTAAAAAATGGGGACCAAACGTGAACTATATTTCTTAATCATAATTTCTCCACCATATAGTGATTTCATTTTTCTTAAATCAAATTCACATGGTATGGCCAATATCCATTGCATATTTTTTTTCCCCTGTAACAAGTAGGTAAGACCCTAATGGCCAATGTTACCCTCTACTTCGATGCACTATCAATTGTTAATAAAATTTTAGGGGTCATGTCACACTTTTATAGATATTATAGGTACATTTTTTACTCTTAGTTCATGAGCATATGCTGGAAAAGAATGGAATAAATAGTATAAACAACCTAATAATTTTGCTCATTGGAAGGTATCAATTGTTACTAGGTAAAGTGTAATGAAGGGAGTTGTAGGGTTGAGGATTGTTCTGGTAGTCTTGTTGTTGACTGGATATATTCTCCAACAAATTGTGTGCATAGGGTTCTTAAACTGTTGGGCAATGAACCTGTCACTGCAAATTGTCCATTCAAGATGATTCCCCTTCAAGTATATATGACCAAATCAATGTCCAATAATCCATAATATAATCAAAGAATCTGTTTGAATTATAAAATGGGATATTTTCACGAATGGTCATAATTAAAGGTGTGAGTTTAAATGCCCAATTTTCAAATTTTATACTAAACTGTCTATTATGCCCTTAATGAAAAAAAAAGAACATTTGAATCTATACGTATTCTCGACATTTCAAATGTCATTCTTGATATTTGAATCATGTTTTATATTTCAAAAGTACACACGTTAATTCACAATATTAAACGTTCTTGACATTTCAAAACGTCATTCTCGACATGTCTAGAAGGACATTTCATTCCAAACATGACATTTCTCTACACTTAAAATGTCGTTTTCGACATTTCCGCGTCAATGCAAAAAATAGCATTAATTGTGATTTGACATCTTGTCATTTGCAATAAATGGAGCAGGTTATGTGTCAAGATTTCATCAGCCAATATTTTTTTTTGCAAAAATGTCCATTTTATTGTCCTTGAATGGAATCATAAATTGTTGACCATGGGTATTTTGGTCTAAAATATACCAAAATGGCCATTTTTATAAAAAAATTTGAAAGTTGTCATTTTTGTAAGTGGCTAGAGGAAAGTTGACATTTCTTACAATTTCCACTTATTAAAATTTATCAACTGGGCCATCATTTTTCACTGTTCAAGATTTTTTATTTTTTTATTATTGAAACACTATCTAAGTCTGGGTGGGATTTGATTCACTGTTCATTGTTCAGGGTTTGTTATTCAAAGGCCAAGACAAATTCCGAGAATTCAACCCAGTGCACCAAAGGATTGCAGTTGTACCCCAATTAGCTAGAATGAAAAGAAACAATTTATATTGTAAAGTGGAAATAGTATTATATAAGAAAAAAACGTTGTCTAGGGAAATGTAAAGATTAAGCTACTGTGGAGTTGGTATAAGCCATTAGGAAAAAAAAAAAAAAAATGAAAATAAAAAGAGAGAACAATGCAAAAGTACTAATGGAAGAAAGCATAAAGGGTTTTTGTTACATGTATAGGGAGAATAATAGGACTGCCTTTGTAATGTATTCTGCAGATTTGCTATAATTTCATGCGATCTCCAAATCCAATATTCTATTGGAGTTTCCAACCAAACCCCACTTTGCCATCTACCCTGAAAAGGGAAAGAAATATCAAAGGAAAGAAGGAAGGTAGGCTCTAATCTCTAAGGGTTGTGTGTACTTGTACCCAATACACCATATCAAATCTCATTCATCCAGCTCGATTTTTATTGTTGAACTTTCACATCTAATAAGACTTAAACTATTAGATGGATTCTGATGAGTGAGTTAGATTCATTTTATTATTAAACTTCTAATACATGCTGATGAGGTTAGTGTGGAGGAACATGCACTTTCATATTTGGAATATTTGGATGGTCGACGTTCGAAAACATGATGTAAGTTTTGCATACAGTGTCCGTTTTTAGCCCATGACCCCATTTCGGAAAACTCGCGATGATTCCCATTGAATTCAAGGCTTCGTCGTGATGTATGATGGATTTTGGACGTTTGAATTCGTTTGCTAAGTCAAAATGACACTTAATGTTTCTTAGTTCATTATTTTCGGTATTTATTTATTTTGCTTTGTAGCCCAATCCAATAAAGGACTATTACTTGTTCTTTTTAGTATTTAAGACCCAAAACGTCTTGTAGAATTTTTTGGTTTTTCATAAAATAAGAAAAGTATTTGTTTGTAATCCGTTTGTTAGCGTATGTGTAGATTCGATCTACATCACATGCACGACGGAGTGACGACAAGACTCGAATTTAGAACATTTGCTTACTCTTGTATATATCATATTGCACCACCCATCTAAAAGTTTGTGTTGAAACATATCCAATCATTTCCACTGAAATTTTGAAGGGACAAAGATTTTAGTGAAGGATCATTGATAATAAACAATTGAATGAAGTACAAATAAGCCAAAGATCATTTCTCTACTAAAAGGATACAACTCTTAAGAGTATGTTTGTGCAAGAACCTGTAGTTTCTGTCGACCTCAACGAGTGTAAGCATTACTATAAATTATCGACGCTGTGCTCGTAAAATATACAATTATTTGCAGCCATTCAGTTCTTGGAGGAAACTTTAAACCAAATTTAATCTAATAATGTACAGCGGAATGTGAAATGGAATTGTGGGCTCAAAAACCTTGTTCAAGACAGCACAAGCATCATAGTGCCATCAGAAAGAGCTCAAAGAAAAAGGGATCCCGGCAGAAAAAAGAATAACCAGTACTAATTTAGAGGACATCCTTCAATCTAGACTTTAGAGTACAGCTGTGCCTGTACAGTAAAGCAAAATGAACAAGTAACTTTTGCCTAAAGAAGCTAGAGCCCTTTTTTCATTGTTAAATAAGGTATAAATTGAGGTAAGTGGAGAAAAATTAAGAGAAAACCCCTAAATGTAACTATTTTTAGCATGAAGGTTTTTGTATGAAATTCCTCTTCTTTGGTTATACATTGTTGGAGACACTATCAGGGATTAATTTCTTGCATGTGGGTTAAGCAAAACAAGCATAAATCTGGTTACTAAAACTAGCAGCCAATAAAATCTATGGGCTAATTTTATATAGGTAAATTAAGAAATGAAGCATAATGCAGTTTAACTATATTTAGAAATTGGGACATGTGCGTTGAATCCAAGCACACACTATTTATCTAATACATGAACATCAACCATTTTTCTTAGTCCAAAAACAGGTAATTTTCTCTAAAAGTAGTCTTTTCGGGTGGTATGCAAAGACGTAGGGGTGGCAAACGAGCCACGTTTTGTCCACGAGCCATGAGCTTGGCTCGTGAGAGCACGAGCCGAGCTCGTGCGGGTAAGCCGACTCGGCCCATTGCCACCAACGCACTTCCCACAAAGCTCAATTTTTAAGCTTAGCGAAACAACGACTGAAACATTTACTAGTCAATTTTATTCAACCGGACCACCATAAACTCCATCAAAGAACAGTGCGTTAATGATGTTAAGGGAGACGAAGGATAGCTAAGAAATATCTGTCCTTTGCATGCATCATGCCCTCCGTTCGGCAAATATATAAATTATTTATAAATATAAATAATAAGAGGAATAGTAATGTATCTTACGAAATTTGTGAATAGCAATGAGTAATGTTTAAGAATGTTTGAATGAAATTAATGTTCGTTTTTAATTGAAATTTATAAATTGTATCCAAAAGGAGGCTTAGTAGTTTGCAAAAGAAACAAATATCCCCATGGTTGAATGGTGAGGATCCCAAATTAATCAAAAGTATAAGTACAATATCCTTATTATTCAAGTATCATGAATCCATTCCACAAGACAATTGTACTGGAACCAAACGTGCCGTACTGCCATTCCACAAGACAATTCCCTCATGTCTGTGCTGAAATTCAATGCTGTACTGCCATGCACATCCAGAAATTTATAGCCTGGTTTCAACAAACTTACAAGTCCAACTATAATTTTAGATGAGAACAGCAAATAAGAATTCATCTATTTAGTCGACTCCAAATTTATCGAGAATAAAACTTAGCAGTTGATATCATGAATTCAAGAAAGAGATGAAAATCTTTAAATGTTTGTGTAAATCCTTCACACACACACGCACTCACAGATAACAGCTTCGAGCTTATAATTTGCTTGAAAATATTCATGAGGACCAAACCAAAGGTGCAATCAAGAAAACCAGCTACTTTCAAGTAAAAGAAACAAGCCTTAAGCATAGGCTTTATTCATTTATTCATTCTGTTATTAGCAATTCACAACTAGAGCAAACGCCACATCCTATAACAATACTAATAATTATTTAGCAGTTTCAATTAATACATAATGAATGTAGAAGTTGGAGCAGATGGAATTAAGTAACAATAAATCTGGCGATATGCCGATAATTAACTAGTCGGATGCTACATTTTTCCACCTCTGTGTGGTTGAAATGATGTAAGCAGAAGCAAGCTTGTCAATTCCAGGCTCGGCCACATAACGACCTCTATCTTCATCACTAGGCCACACTTTGTAAGCCTTCACGGAATCATAATGACTTGTATCTTCAACTGCCCTTCGACCCCTCGAGCTTTTGCCTTTGAAGATGTTGAAAAGAGAGAAAGAACTATCCGAAGATTTCTTCTGCCTGTTGTTTCCTGCCATTTTTACAGGAGACGTACAGACAATGTATTAACCTAGGAGGGTTTTTGAGGGGTTTAAGAATGAGGTGTTGTTTGATTTCCCAATGGCTATGAAGCTGTGTATTTATAGTGCGTTTGGAAAGGAATCTAGGGTGGATTGAAGGCCATAGACCTGATCGATGGCTGTGATTACATGAAATGAAATCAATAATTCTGATAGTGAAAACTTAGGCAAAGAACGTGTATCATGGACCGCAGATTCCAAAGTTGGCTGAACATGCTTAATGGGGTTGAATTTTTTTATTTTTTTTTAGAAAAGAGTTTCCTTTTTTCAATAAGTGGGTGATTCTTGAAGCAAGAAATTCCGGTCTCTATTTTTACAAGTCCATATTAAGTGAGTGTTTGGTGGGTGTTGAAATTTAATTTTTAATAGACTGTGATATAAGTTTTTGAAACGTGTGTTTGGAAAGCCGTGAGATCTATGAAAGATGTGGTTAATATTGATTGTTTGACTTTGACTTGGATTAAAATATAATTTTAATCCGAAACAGATAGGGTCTAATTATTCACCTTTATATTTCAAAAATCAATGTGACTAATGACTAATTAATATCATTTGCAACACACACACACACACAATCAATCCACTTTTTTTTTTTTTTTTTTTTTGGACATAATGTAAGGTTGAATTTAGTATGACTTGTAAAGTCTTGCAAATTATTGCTTAGAGTCGGGTGTCAGGAAGCATCTTTAAAAGTGTCTGACTTACTGCATCTACTATAATCTTATTTAATTGGCTGTGAGATATAATTGGATGGAACGAAGAAATCTTGGCAAGAAGAATCAAATAAAGTGAGACATTACTTGGAAAAATCGTATGTCGAGAAGGGTATTTAAATAAAAGAAAATTGGTGGTGCCATCTAGAATTTGCATTGCAAAAGATCAAGTCCTTCAAAACATAATGTTCATTACCATCCCTTCATCGAACTCCAATTTTAATCACACATTTCGTAAGATCCAAAAATTTTATCAAATTTTCAATCGCACGTTTCATCAACTCATATCTCAAGGGGCTGCGTACAATGTTTTATAATGACACGTATTCTTGATATATACTTACGTTACGTAAAACATTGATAAGATGAGTCTATCATGAACGCTTCATCGAATATAACAACTCGGGCGTAACTGTACAAACCCTATGGTAAATTAAACTTTTGTGGAGGTGATAATTATTAGTGTAAGAGTGATTAAAAAAGCCAAAAGAATATAAAGAAAACTTTAGGGCACCTTTTGAATGTTTGAATTCACTTATATAATTGGGTTCTAAGAGAGCCTTTTTACTGAAAGAACATTATAAAATTGAAGTAAAGCTTGAAACCCTATTTCCTTTGAAGCTTCCAACGTTGCCTTCAAGCTGTCTTTAGATTCTTAAAAAATTCTAACCTAAGAGCCAGAGGTTGTGTCTCCCTCCAACTTGTACTTCAATTTACGGAACTCAAAATCATATTCCATTTGCTTTAAGAATATTGCTATATTTATATAGCTAAGACATATACATGTAGTGTGTTCTTGCTGTCTTCACATTCATTAGTTAATTTAACTACTCTAAATATCTTAGCTAAAAAGTGTTAAAAATTCAGTGTTAAAGTAACGTCTTACACTTTTAAGCCATTTAGCCCTCCCTAAAGGAGACTTTCACGTCCACCTAAAATGCACAGGTTAGGCCCAAATGCAATCCTACGGAACAATGAAGTTCATAGGAACTTTCAGTCAAGGTGCAGATAGTCCGTATTCAGGGGCGGACGCAGAAGATAAAAGTTAGGGGGGCACACTCGAACTTGCAAAGAAGTTGGGATAAATTTTACACTCGAAAATTTATGTTAAAAAAAAATCATATCCCATATAATTTTGCATCTGAAAATTTACATGGGATATGACTTTTTCGGATGTAAAATTTTGAAAATTTTTGATGTCAAATCCCATATAAAGTTTTCTAATAAGATGATGAAAATTACATTGATGTGTATCGCAAAAATAGTAAGTACTAATGAAATAATTGATTTTTTTTTTTTTAAAAATGCGAGTTAGACGTTTTTTTTAAGACTCACGTTTAACGTATTTTTAACTATTTTCAAAATTTATTTGGACTATTCGATATACCCATAATGTAGTTATCGAAATAAGTTTTGAGATTACATAAGCAATTTGTAGATTTGATTAACATACAATCGTCGATTTTTTTTTAAAATTAGCATATTATCGAAATTCAAATTTATTGTGATTTTGTCCCTATTTGGTGGAAATTAAAATCAAATTTGTAGTAAATTTTGATAAAATTTAAAACAATTATGGATTCTATGAAATATATTATTAAAATTTATTGTTAATTTTGATTTATATTAAAATTTAGATTTCAATCGATACCAAACACGGATTTTAAAGAAAAAAAAAACTCAAAAGTTTGGGGGGCAGGTGCCCCCAAGGACCCCCCACGTGTCTGCCCATGTCCGTATTTTCACGAACATGTCTATTTCATAGAGCCTCTCGTCAAGACGCTGCCCAAATTGTTACGTCTTTCATATGGTCGAAAATTACCGGACAAAAAATTTCGCTATCCTAGAACCGTTATAATTAAGGTCGAATAAAAAAGTTTGAATTGCAGGTTTCCTGTTTCTTACAAAGTCTTGATTGTTCTAGATAAGGAATCATTAGGACAATTAAGCTAAATTTAATAATGTTTTAAGCAAACTGTTTGGTAATATTTGACCTAAATTAGTGATGGGGGTTGCTCTAAATTAGTAATTTAATTATATAAAAAAATGATGTCTTTTGAATGAAGATGGGTTAAGTGGGCTGCATTTGCTCTAAATGAAACACTATATATTCTATCCCTTGTAGGATTAATGCATGTTTTGCACTGAATTAGTTTCCATTAAGAATAATGTCAATAATTTTCAGTATTTTGGTTAATGCAAACTTATGAAATATTTTAATTATAAATATTTTTAAGTGAAAAGCTACTTATATAAAAAAAAAATAATAATACAAGGAGTTCATTTTTCTTGTAAGTTTTATATCGAAAGTTGAAAGCCAATATAATGCTTCAAAAATACTTATTCATTTTACACTTAATTAATTTAAAATTTTAAAATTTTAAAATATTAATTTCGAACGTTAAATATTCTAGAAAACTAAAATAAATTTAAATTCAAAATTGATTATATTGGAACAATTTTAAATTTATACTAAAATGAATAGTTACTAATTTGTATGTTTTTGTAAGTGGAATTTTACGTAGTTGGAAGGTAAATTGAGTTTGCTATCTTTCATGGTAAAAGTATTAAGTTGCTATTAATGTATGTTTTTTCGTATATATACTTGGACTTTTACGGACAGAGATTCGCTACGTGAAGTAACATTGGATTTTTAGTTCAATTCGACTACTTAGTCTCAAAATGTTAGGAAGCATCTTTAAAAGTACAATAATATCTTATGCATACAGAACGAACGAAGAATCAAATAAAGTTGGAAAAAACTTGTGGACGAAAACACTAATTGAATTTAAGGAAGTTGGCCCAATTTTCAAAATAAGTTCACTACTCATATTTTTATTTCTTACAAGTAGGTTTTCACTTATATATAAATTGTCGAAATTACAAAAAGGTCCTTTCACATTTTAATGATGTATTACAACATTTGAAATACTTTTTAGCTAACATAAATAGGGTAATTTAATTAATTAATGGGGACCTTTTAGGTAGTATCACACTATAGAATGTCTAATGCTTTAAAGTTAATGATCGAAAAGATAACAACAAAATTTTAAACTCTACGCTCTCTAACATTATTAAGAATTAAGTATATTCTCATTACTATTATGGTTAATATTGTTGTTCGTGGGTAAGCAATTCTTAAAATAAGATAACGAGAATCGTCTACTCGAAATATTAATATACCTTCCAATATAAAATTATTATAAAAAATCGATTAATAATTTTGCATTAGGAATGACCATAAAATTCTATAGACAAAAGCATATTTATCACACTTAGATCGGATTGGCCGGTCCAGCTCGGAGAATCGAATAATGGTCCGATCCCGGTGCATTGATTGTTCTATTTAATAATGAATCGATCAAGAACCGATTTGATTAGTTAATTACTGTCCGAATCGTGAGGTTTAGGAGGAAATCGGAATCGGAATCGGTACAATATGAATTGGTTGGTTACTGAATTTGTCCTGACTCGAGAGCAAAACTTTATATTCCCTTTGCTTTAGTAGGGATTCGAACTTCGGCTTCGACTTTGAAACATTACCTCCTTAACCACTATGACACTTACAAAACTTTAAAATGAACATAAGATATAAAATGTTTTATAAAAATCCTTTTTTTCTTTTTAAGAATTGTTTTTTTAATAAAAATTATGTTCTAACTAAATCATTGGGCCATTGACTCAGAGACCCGATAATTTGCTCAGGTTGAAAATTGAGTCGGATATGATAACTATGTACAAAGTATACAAATTAGTAAATTATTCCTTTTAGTATAAATTCAAAAGTGGAAATTACAAAAAAATCAGTGGTTTAAACTTCTTAATTCAAAATTCAGGTACAAGTTTTATCTAATAAAAAATCAGGTATGAATTAAATATTTAAATAATATTATAATACTAATATTTCAAACCCTAATTCATTTCCAATCCATACTTTCTCTCACCCTCTCTCTTCGGTCTCCTCTACCATTTCACCCCTCCCCTTCCCTCCCCCTCCTTTCCCCTCACCTTAACCGGGTCCGGCAGCAGCAGCTCCTCCCCTCCGCTGGGTCCGGCAGCAGAAGCAGCAACCGCTGCCGCTGCTCCAAGCAGCAGCCGGCTGCTGTTGTGACCAGCAGCCGCTGCCGGCTACTTTGTCACGGTTGTGGCTGTGGTGTGGTGTGTGGCTGTGGTGTGTGTTGTGTGTTGGTGGCTGTGGTGTGTTGGTCGGGTGTGGTGTGTTGTTGTGGATGGTCTGTGGTGTTAGGTAGATTTGGTGTTGGTTGGTGGATGGTCTGTGTGTGTTGGGTACAGTTGTTAATAGTGGTGGCGACGACGGCGATGGTGAGGTGGTGGTGAACCATTAAATAGTTAATATGTGAGTGGTTGGTGGTGGAGGTTATTGTTTGTAGATTGGATCTAGGAGTTGGGAACTTTTTTCAGAGCGATGCCGTGGTGAGTGTGCGTGTTGTGGGGTGCGATGGTGGTGGCACTGTCGGTGTGCGGTGGTATTTACTTGATGTGGTGTGTGGTGGGTTGACAATGGTGGTGGCACTCGACGGTGGTGCAGGTGGAGGATATGGTGATTTGGTTTTCTGTGACCAAAAATATAATCTGTGACCTTCAAATTCTATAATATGTGACCAATCATTTTGTTATCTGTGATCTAAAAATTATATAATATGTGATCGTGAAAAAATCTGTGACCAATTAATTTGGAAATTTGTAACTGTGTGATTTATAAATTTTGATATGTGACCAACTAATTTTGAAATATGTGACATGTGACCAATAATTTTTTTGAACTGTGATCGCCGGAATAATTGTTGGAATCGGAGCAGTCGTCAGAACGATCGTCAGAATAGTCGTCGGAACTATCATCGGAGAAGAGTGGTGATCGGAACGGTGGCCGGAATAGTCCCCGGAACGGTAGGGGATGGTGGAAGTGGGGTGAGTTAATTATATTATTTAATAAAAATATTTTTAATTAATAAATAAATACCTGAATTTTGCATTTTGAAACTTGACACCTGAAAAATGAATTGTGTCAAAGTTAACACCTGACTTTTGAATTCTTCCCAATTCAAAATTATACTTCTTAAGATGAAAACCAAGAGCCCACCTAGAAGTTGTAGCCCAATTGAGAGTGCATATACTAGCCCAGGCTAGATCCTCCAAAGCTCTGTTATTAATGTTGCCAAGAAGCCGAAGGTAGCCGCTACTTGGGTTTTCGCAGCAGTTACGAAGAAGGGAAAATTTCATAATTAAGAGGTTTATTTCACCCATTTCAAATTTAAGATTTAATGTTTAAAATCTCAAATTTCAGATTTTTTAAGGTTTACAATTTCAAATCTCGGATTTTTTTTTTTTAAATTTTAGTTATAAATTAATTAATTAAACATATGCTTTATTAATTAGATATATTAATGTCACAATTTCATATAATTTGGTCACAAATTTTATATAATTGGTTACAAATCACAAATTATTTTACGGTTACAATTCAAAAAATTTGTAGATCACAATTTGTTCATCAGTCACAAATAAAAAAACTGAAACATCATAAATTATTTTATGGTCACAATTCAAAAATTTTATTTCATAATTTGTTCATCGGTCACAAATCAGAAATTTTATTAGTCACAAATTAATTTACGGTCACGAATTTGAAATTTTATAGGTCACAATTTAGAAATTTTATAGATCACAACTTTTTCATCAATCACAATAAAAAAATTGAAACGTCACAACTTATTCATCGCTCACAAATCACAAATATTATAAATCACAACTAAGTAGACAATCACAAATTATTAAATTATCGGGCACAAATTAACAATTTTTTTAGGTCATACATTATTTTTTTGTCACAAATCATTGAATTTTAAGGTCACATTTCAATAGTTAGTCACAATAAACGAAATAATTGGTCACACATCAATTAATTTATTGATCACAATCAATCAAATCATATGTGACCACCACTTGTAACCATCATCTCACCACTATCACCAACTGCATCGTCGTCGAAACAATCGTCGCCAAAACCATCACCACCACATCTCGACAACAAAATCATCGCTTCAAACACCGCAGCCAAACTACTCATCACCACCACCATGCCAAACAATCAACATCACCACCCAAATACCACTAAAATCACTGTACCACCACCCTAAAACCATTAAAATCGGGAACCACCACCACGCCGACAACACCACCACACACCGTACCCACAACACCACCACACCACACAACACACCACCGCAGCGCAGCGCACCACACATAGCACCATAAACGTACACCACTACCGCACTTCCAATGACATTAGCGCTACACTGCATCTTCACCGGATCCAATACCACCACCACCAAATTACCAAAATCATTGCCGTTGGAACCACCTCCACAACCATATATCTCCAGATCTAATCGACTAAAGACACTGTGACATTTTCCAAAACTAGATCCCATCATCTCGACGACTGCAAACCACTAACACCATCAGCGCTCCCGCGAACCATCATACCATTAGCACCGCCACTCACGCACGGTAGCGACTGCGAACGAGTATCGAAAGATCGAAGGCTTTGGGGGTGGTTGGGTTCGGAAGATCGAAAGTGCGTTGCGAAAGTGAAATCAGAGTTTCGTGCCTGTGATGGAGGTGGTGGTGTCGTCGGAGAGGTGATGCCAGCAGTGGTGATGCCAGCGGTGTGGGGCTGTGTGGTGGTAACATGGATAGAGAGAGGAGAGAAAATGGGGGATGAAACAATTAGGTGCCGTTCTCTTTGGCGTTTTCAAGCCGTTTTCTGTTTTCGATTTTTGAAAACAGTGAAAATGCGTTCTCTTTTGCGTTTTCGAAAACAAGTATCTGAAAATGAGTTTAAATTTTACAAACAAAACGGAAAATGATGAAAAAGTCGTTTTGGCATTTTCAGTTCAAACCAGCGAAATCCTTCAAAAACACGAAAAATGGTTTTTTTTTAAAATACAGCATGCCAGCTTAGTTGGGAGAGGCTCAGATTTATTACAGGTCGTGAGTTCGATTCCATTTCATTATAATTCACTATAGAGGATTTTTTTTTTACTCCCACTCTTTCCTCTGCATCCTCCCCTCTGTCGCCGTCCTCCGCCCCAAACCCTCCATCCCCCCTCTTCAATCTCCTTGTTTCTAAAAACCAACATGCCATAACTAAAATTCTATTATCAGAAAATTCTTTTCCCACTATTCAACAATTCCTCGAGCAAATTCTTAGCAACTTCAGGCTCAGAGCTTTCACCGAATCCATAATGTGTTTCATCAAGTTCCAATTTCAGTCAATTCCATTCATATATTGCTCTCACATTCCTGAATCCCTCTAAACACACAAGCCCATTATCCTTAACATTGTATTCTTCCTTCACTCTTCAGATTATATCCGATGAGTTGATGAGCAACAGCCTCCAGGGTTAAGCCACGCATTGGCGGGCAATTACGGGGTCAATGGGTTCTTCCTGCTCCTCGATGCGACTGATGCCGCCGGAGATAACAGGCTTAGCTTTGATGGAGAGGATGGAGTGGGAATCGAGGTCACAGAAGCGGAGGCGAAGTACAGTGAGGTTGGAGGAGAGCTCGGTGTTGGTGCCGTCGAAAAAGACGTTTTCCTGGAAATGGGTCTTGCGGTGGTGGCGGGAGAGGATGGTGGAGAGGCACTAGTAGGAAGTGGAATCTTGTAGACAGAGCTTTACTTCAACTTCCATTTCGCAATGGCAGTTGGCTGAGTTGAGGGGTTGAGATATGGGTGGTGGTGGTGATTAAATGAGTCATGGATAGGGGTTGCAAAGTAACATTTTTTCAAAATTTTAAAGTAAATGCGTTTTCACGTTTTTTATTTTTAGAAACAGTTTTTCAAAATGACAAAAAGAACGCATTTTTAGAAATTTCAAAACAGATACTCAAAACACAAAACGAATTCAAAACTCAAAACACAAAATTGAAACACGAAGAGAACGGCCCCTTAAAGTTTGGGTAATTATGATTTAGAGAGAGAAGATACATGAAATAGAAGAATTAATATTGTCATTTGAAATATAATATTCAAAACTCTGATTTTGTATAATTCCCACTACGAAGAATTGAGAATTCTAACTTTTCCGACTCGGCATACCATGAAATGTTCCGTTGTATCATTGGTTGTGTAATACTTTTTATATTTAGAACCTGTTCCATAACATTCAGTTCATTATTGAAGAACTATGAACCAATGTCTTCAAAACAAGGCTGACTCTTTTATGAATTCTCGAAGGTTTTCCGTGTAGCTTTCTTTTTCTGTCTATTCTATGTTTGCATTTTCAAAGAACTAATGGCACTGGGTTTGTTTGATTATATAGATGCATGGTTGATTCTTAGGTTGGCAAATCAAGGATTTTTCGTTCAATTTATCATGGCCAAGCTGTGAGCCATCTACAGGATCCCACTCTTCATTTTAAGATCCAAATGGAGCAGAGGCATTTATCACCTAATCTCATTCTCTCCATTCTGGATCACATTACTACTAGAAATGATGCAATGATGAGCCAAATAGCGTGTTTGGTAGATGCATCTCATATGAAAAAAGATAGCATGCACCCCAGGGAATTATATATACATCAGGAAATCCCAAGTCAAAAGCCACAAACAGTACATATGAAGATTACACAATACAAACTAAAAAGCCACTGGCTACATCCCAAGCGTTCGTTTTTAATAACTACCAACACGGCATGTCCTCGCGTTTTTAATTACTAACATGGCATGTCTTTGGATAAGAAAGTGCCTCTTATGCAGCTTCGGCAAAACCCAGTCGGAGTTTACCAGAGTCAAATACAGTGTGATAACCGCCCATGAACACATCTCCAAGAATCCTGCAGCCACATAAAAATATTCAGAAAAAGCGCGGGAATATTAAGTACCACACTGGATTATGATCTAATCGAATGTGGGCGAATTTTTAGAAAAAAATATAAAATATGACATACCACAGAGGTCCGCGAGGTGCTGGTACATCCAGAGCCATGAATCCACTGATGCAAATAGAGGCGATACCTTCCCCAGTTTTGAGAATATACTAGTGCCAGCAAAACAAAACAGTTTAGGACTGGGAGTTTTATCAATAGTTGAAAGCCATGTGATACACATACAAATCTAATTTAAGTGATTATTAGGAATGAATTTATAACTCTCATTCAAAAGCTGAGATGAAAAATAAGCAATTTTAATGAATAAACAAACCTGTTCTGGAGTGAGAGGGTAAGCTTTGCCTCCAATGGTAAATGTGATACTTGGCATGTCTGACATGGAATTGCAGTCAATTACAGACTCGCCTGCTGGAGAGGGGAGGCTCTCACAAAGCTATAAAAACAAGAAAACCAATATTTGAATCCAGACAGTATGCAATAATTCTTAGGCTGTTGAAGAAGATAATTAACCCCACCTGATTCACATATTCTAGTACTTTTTCTTTTACTTCTTCTTGTCTCAACTCGTTTTGCATCCAAACAACGGCCATTTCGCAGGCAGTACACAGTGCACTCTCACGAGCTGATGTTCCTTCCTCGTTCTCCTTATCAACAACCATTTCAATATTCGAGCTGAAACAAATCATGAGCAGATACATACAACATCATTAATGGTACAACAAAATCCAGATCAACGTCTTTTCTAGGTTTTTATAATAGTGTACCAAACAAGACAATTACACCATTAAATGAAAAAAATCTCATTAAAGGATAACACACCTCACAGACTGAGCAGAATTGGAAAAACATAAACCGATCTGTGAACAAACTTTGTCTGGTTGTAACTGCAGAAAAATAATAAGTCATTTCGATTTTCCACCATATAAGTAGGCTCGAGTAAGAGGGTGGCGAGAGGTATAAGTATAACATACCCCTGATACCAAAAGGTCCCATATCATGTCTCCATATTCAGAGGCAATTACTTTGCATTCCATGCTTACTACTCCTTCTGCTCCAATGGCATGGTTGATTTGAGTAACAACAGTCTGAAACACATGTAATTTTATTATTGCCTTAACCGGTACGATAAGTTTAACAAAACTTTATAACTAAAGAATACAATAAACCTGATGTTAACATCAGTTATATTTCTGAGAATGAAACAAGAATAAAATGAGGGGAAAACGTACAGTTGGACCAGCAAGCAAGGACGTTCCAGAATCGATAATAGCAGCACAACCACCCTCACAAAAACCTGAAGGTAGAATTGAAAATGAAGTCACATGATTGAAAAACAAGAATTCTGTATATTTTAGGTTCAAGTTTTTGGTAACAAGATAACCTTCTGAATTACAATAGCTGCAGATATTACCTGTTGATACATTTCCTATAAGAAAATCTCCCATTTCGAACTGGTATAAGAAAGATATACACACATGAGAACGAGAGGAGATGTGGAGGAGGAAAATAAGACAATTGAGAATTTGATTTTAGTTCATGCAGATGAACCAAACTATAAGCAAATAATCTATCTTCAAATACCTGCCAGTAACCTTTTTGTGTCACGGGAACATAACTATGGTTTCCCTTGTAGTGTTTGGGGTCAACACCACCAAAGACAATCTCACCACCCTCTTCTGCTTCCGTATCACGATTAAGCCAGAAAGAGAATACTGGCTCATCGACAAGACCTTGATCGACCATGTTGTACCTGTAATTTGGAATTAAAAATCAGTTTACCGGTGGGCATTAAAGGGGGTAATCATAAGAAAAGATGAAACTCAGAACATTGACTCAATCACTCAAATCAAATGAATACCAGACTGGCACTTGATCGCCAACAGAAATTTCCTGGAAGCCAAGCCCAAGTATTCCATCAAATTTAGCAATTATAAAGGTAAGGCTTGGCTCTCTTGTAGCCTCAATAAAAACCTGAAAAAGAAAATTTTAACGTTTTGAGTACAATCATTTGAAGTACAGTCGACACAAATTTGGATTAAAAAAAGGGAACTAACTTGATCTTTAACCACAACATCACCAACTCCGACATTATCTTGGCTGAAATGTCCAGAAATCGATCCAGATCCATAGTGAATTGAACATGGCTTCCCTGAATCATGGAAAGTTTCAGTTTGTAATATAAATTTAGGATTGGCAGCTCCAACATGTTCTTAATCCTCCAAAATCATCAAAATAGCATGTAAATAAGCAAATATGTCAACATACCATTCTCTGTATATGTACTGGACTTGCTGGCCTTGTACTTCGAATGGAAATAGCATGCAATCTGCCCGGGAATTTAATTTGCTAAGCAACTGAATAATGAGAACCAAAATCTAAGAAATATTTTTAGGAATAAACTTACAGAAAGATAACATTTTGAGGACGGAACCCATAAATTGGAACTGCCAGTATCAAATATCACAGTGAAATTCTGAGGGGGTGACCCAATACTAATCTCTCCATAGTATTGAGCATCAAAGTAATTTTTCAGATCTACTATGTCTCCATTTGAATTGCCTAGCTTGAGCTGTGCATTCTTTAAACCCTTCCCATATCTCCCCTCCAATCTAGCTTGTGTGGCAGCTTTAATGCTGAGAAGATCCAAGGGTCTCCTTTTCAGGTTAATTCTCCTTAGGCCATCCGAAGAAGGGAGTAGGGAGCATGTTAACACTAACAAACAGAACACTGCGTACAGATAGTTACCATTCATCTTTGAAAATCACCTGTTCAGACAATCAATAAAACATGATCAGGAGAATAAATTTTAAAATTTGATAATATATAAAGGGAAAGGTCTGAGCAAAAGGATAGTGTTGAAATCCATTGTAACATTTGTATCGAACAAGCAACTAAGAAACAGATAAATCTTTATCTACATGCCATTAGAATTTTTTTTGTCTTGGGCAAAGATTCTTCTTCAACGAGACACAGAAAGGAGCAATTCGTATGAAATTTATGTGCACATAAAAACGGTACAATCATTTAAGTATTTGGTTTATTGTTCCTGAAAGCAATTCCTAATGCACTCTTATAAAAAGAAATGAAATCGAGAATACACAAATTCTCAAAAGGAACCTCATATTGAATAACCTGATGTAGATCAGATCATCTATTTGTGTTTAAGGCTCTCAACAAACAGTAATGTCTATCACTTTAGAACAAATGTTTCTTAATCTCAACACCCAATTCAGTACTAAACCAACACTGCAACAATCATGAATAAGCCCTTTAGTCACTGCTCCATCACCTTTCTTATGAATAAATCAACGACAACCAATAACGTGCCCCCCTGAATGACCCTACAAAACTATTTCACCATCACTGAGGTGAAAAGAAATCAAAAAGCTGAGAAAAACCTCTGGGCATTTTAAGCATTTCGGGATTTATCCACGAACCTTATTCCATTTCTTTTGTTGATTGCTTCAATTTTTCAGAAACTAAGTCTGAAAGAAGTTATTTCAAATTATATACCAATGGTCTAATCAGAAGATTAACAGAACTTTATAATTGAAATTTGAACTGAAAAGGAAATTGAGTTGTGGGTAGTTGGTATGTGATCAAGGATCAAGGAAACATAAAAAAACCCCAAGATTTGTAGATCAGATATATCTTCATGTTTCTCACGACAAGCACTTTTATCCTGTAAATTACAGCAAAAATAGACTATGGCGACAGAGAAAATAAGATCCATAAAACCCACCATAACAAAATAGAATCTGGAACTGTAAATTCGTATGCAACATATTGGATTAGGAACTTTGTGCAAAGTCAAAGGTCCAAAGCTAGAAGTAAAACTGACACACTACCAAATCTATAATAAGCTGCAATCAATCAGATATATTTAACATTTGAAGAAGAAAAACGGGATATAGCCGCAAACAAAAAAAAAAAAAAAAAAAAAATGGAAAATAAAGAAATGGAACGAAATATCACTTAGGGAGTAGCTGATGCCCTAGAACAAAGTAAAAAAAAAAAACACAATTAATAACCCTGAAAAATTTGCGATCAAACAGATCATAGCTGATGGAACTATCGATTTTTCTCAATATATCATCAAATATGTATAGATACCCGAACAGATGATGGTGGAGATTAAAATGTAAAAGTCAGACCTTCCTCAGTTTTTGCTTTGTGAGCAAGTAAAAAGATGATCTTTGCAGAAGTGTTTAGATAGAGAGTCAACACTCTCCACACAATCAAAAGACACCTCGTTGGATATTCTTTAGGGACGAGGCCAGATAAGTATACCGTTTTTCGTCTGTAATGAAATGAGTAGATCAGTGATGAGGAGGAGGGCCACGTGCGACTTGGAGCGTGTACGTATGAATAATAATAGATGGATGTGAAGTTTGAAGCTGAAAGTAACTTTCCAATTTGTTGTCATTGATTAATACATTATTTTACACTTACTTTTAAGCACAAATGACAGTCAGAGAGAAAATGGACATGTTAACTTGAATGTATCATTGATGGATAGCAAGTTTGACAACAAACCTCAACTCTGATATAGAGTAGGCATGAAATTTGGTCTTTCAACGGCTACTCCCACTAATATATATTTTACCTTTAGGCTTTGTTTAGACTCGTACAGAGTCGTTGAAATTTGAAGTCTAGTCGCGCTTTACATTTTTCAAAAATCGATGGGATGGGTAGGTATGAAAATTTATGTAAGGTGAGTAATGTTTAAGGTACAAGCGCGTGAGCTACTGGGTTTAGATAGTTTAAATTAACAATAATGATTTGGGGAAGAAAACGAGAAATTTCGTGAAGGAAAACGGACAAGTGGATGAATATGGTTCGGATTTAAATCTTTTTTCTGTATTTTTATATTGGGGTTGAGTATGGTTTACTAATTCTTTTTGTTAATTTTTTTTTATGTTTAATTGACTTTTTTTTTTTTTAATGAATTAAGATAAGATCATGATTAAGATCAGAATCATGTGCCCTAATGACCTAACTTTAATTAGTTTGGTCCAATCTTCGTTGATCTAGGCCTGAGAACCATCTGGACCGAACTAGTTGAGCTGCCAGCTTGGATGTGCCAGCCAACATTGACTCTACCAACATATTGGCTGAAAAATGCATGGATCATGCTTTTTCTTTCCCAAAATCACAAATCAGGTCCCAAGTTTTAAATTTGCAAAAATCAGGTTTTTCAAAAATTAATTAATTATATTTTACAATTATATTAAATTAAATATTTAACTATAATATAATATAATTAACCCACCCACCACCTCCAGCCCCACCCCCACTGCCCCGGCCACCGTGACTGTTCCGGCGACGGCGACTACTCAGACGACCACTCCGGTGATCGTTCCGCCGCCACTTAATTCCGACGATTGGTCAGATTCCGACCAGTATAGATCACAGATTTTTAAAATTTGTCGGTCACAGATTTAGTATAGGTCACAGATTTTTAATTTAGTCACAAGTTAAAATTAGTATAGGTCACAGTTTTTTAATTTAGTCACAGAGGTCACATATTTCCAAATTTGTTAATCACAGATCATATATTTGTTGGTCACAGATTTTTTATTGATCACATGTTAAGAAGTTTTGTTGGTCACAGATCATTTTATTGGTCACAGATCAAAAAAAATATATGTCACAGGTCACATATTTTCAAATTTGTGAGTCACGGTTAAATAACTAAGTCACAGACACCAAAATAATCAACTATAGCTAGGTCACAGTTCAATAACTTGGTCACATACACAAAACAAATCACCACGGTCACAGTCACCACCGCAAAATCAAAAAATCACCGCACCACCATTTGCAAAATGTGCAAATCACCATTTTCATTTTCAAAAACTCATCACATTGTGCAAATCAGATCTGAGAATGAAGAAAAATAATTCCACCTTCGCTGCTGAACCGGCAACAGCGTCACAGCAAAGCTACTGCCGCTGCTGTCTGCAGCAGCGATTCACAGCAGCTGCAACAGATGGATGGGGAGGGGAAGGGAAGGGGATCGGAGAAGGGGAAGGGAGGGGGAGAGGAACAAACCGGCGGCGACGGGCGGGCTTCGCTGCTGCGAATCGCTGCGCCGTAGCAGATGGAAGGGGAGGGGAAGAGGAGCGGAGAAGGGGAAGGGAAGGGGAGGGATCGGCGACCGGCGACCGGCGGCGGGCGGGCGGTGGCTGCGGCGGGTGAGAGGAAGTAGATAGGAAATGGATTAGGGTTTGGATGGGATATAATCTTATATTTAAAATAAAGTTGGTGGGGTAGGTGGTGGGGTGTGTATATAGATTAATTTAATTTAAAATATTATTATTAATATTAATTGTGAAATTAAAACCTGATTTTTGATTAAATAAAGCAAAAACCTGATTTTTAGAAAGTTAAAACTAAACACCTGGTTTAGTGTAATTTCCCCTTATAGGTGGCCCTTAATGGCCCACATAAGAGGTCCAGTTAAAGCGACAGCCAAGATTTTCCCGTTCTCTAAAACTCACCTTTTTAAATTTTATTATTTTTTTAATCACATTCTTTCACTAAAATATCTTTACACGTAAACCAATAACTTTTTTTTTAACCACATATCCTCAAAAAAATTACTTTTCACAAAAATATATCACCTATTCTAAGTGAAACAAGAAATTTATTTGTTCACATTATTTCTTTATTAGTTTTTCACTTTCATGGGTATGTTTTAATCGACTCTAATCAAGTGTTTATAAGAATGTCTAAATGTCTATACTTTATGAGACTCTAATCAGTGTTTGTATAGGCTTTTAATGAGTATTGATGTATCGCTTTGAGTGGAGATTTCTATCTTTTTACTTTTTTGACTACTTAATTTGAAAAATCCTAAACACAGTCATTATTTCAAAATTTTTTATTCTACTTACTAATTTTTAATCACACATTTACACAATAAAATATTTTACACAAAAATCAAAAATCCTTCCCTGCATTTTAACTACGTGTTCTTTAAAAATTTACTATTTAAAACTTTATTTTAACTAACCAAAGGTCAGTCTAAGGCCTTGTCTGTGAACACTATTAATTAGAATTTGGAACGATATGGCCGCAAATGTTGACCATGTTGTGAGAGAGTGTGTCCCATTTTTTAAAAATAAACGGTAATAAAATCCATTCCTTACTGATTTTAATTTGCACCAGACTGGTCCTAAGTTTGATATAACATTGAGAAGTGCAAGATTTGATAGAAATTTCAACTTTTTGCTCTTTTGACTACTTCAAAATTTGATTTTTAGTAACTTTAAGGGGTTGCTCAATTGGTTAGGTTTTGAGTTTGATCCTCAATGGTCATCAGTTTGAGTTCCCTCAGAACCACTGATGTGAGTACTCGATCGTAAATTTCAGCGCCCTGTGGGATTAGTCGAGGCGCACGTAAGTTAGCCCGAACATCCATGGTTATAAAAAAAAAAGAATTTTAGTAGATTGTGATAAAAGTTTTTGAAATGTGTGGTTGAAAAGTTGTGAGACCTATGAAAGATGTGATTAATATTGATTGTTTGACTTTGATTTGGATTAAAATCAGATTTTAACCCGCACCAAATTGGGGCTTAATTTGAAAATTCCATAAAATTAAGTTTGATACAACGTTGAGATGTAAAAGAGTTGATAATATTGCGACTTAGAGGACTAAAATTATTGTTCATGAAGAAATTCAAAGTTTGATATGTTGAGGCTTTTCTTTAAAACTAGCCGAGGCACGTGCAAGGCACGTGACGTAGTATAGCCGGCTACATATTAGCATTGACTGATTTTTATTTTTATTTTTGGAGACATCACTAATTATATTTTATTTAACAAAACTTTTTTAATAGAAAACTTTAAAGTTACAACCAAAAAAAAAAAAAAAGGGAAGTTAGAAACAAAAGGGGGAAATTATTCATCATAAACAACCAATATAAATCAATTCAAATTTAAAAACACACATACACTAACAAACTACCAAGATATTGTTGTTTCTTCTTTCTTCCTCAATTTTTTTAAAGTACAAACTTTTAGAGGCCTTGCATATCACATTTTAAGTTTTTTGAGGGTGGGTAGAAAAGAAAAATTAACGATTATGATTTTACGTTTAATAATTTAATATAATTTTTATATTTAAACTTAATCGACAATACATTTATTATTATCACGTTTAAATTTTTTTTTTAAATTTAAATCGATCCAAATGGATATTCATATCGTGAAATATCGAATCAAACGTTGTAGGAAAAATAAAGTTCGAAAAAAGGACATTGTAATGAGGTTGAGATTAAAAGGAAAATAAACAATCACGACTTTACGTTTCACAATTAATGTAAAATTATTTTTGATATTTAAAATTTATCGACCATATATTATCATGACCGCACTTCAACATTTCCAACAAATTTTAAATCATTTAAAACGCATATTTATAACTTCAAATACTGAATGAAACGTTAAAAAAAGTAGGCTTAATTTAAGAAAACAATTGAAGAAAAATGAAACCGAGAGAAATTAATGTGAGTATGGTTGAGGGTGTGTAGAAAAAGAAAATTAACAATTATGATTTTACGTTTAATAATTTAAGAAAATTTTTATATTTAAACTTAATCGACAATATTTTTATTATTATCACATTTTAAGTTTTTTTTTAAATTCAAATAAATCCAAATGGATATTCATATCGTGAAATATCGAATCAAACGTTGTAGGAAAAATAAAGTTAGAAAAAAGGACATTGGAATATGGTTGCGATTGAAAAAAAAAACAATCATGACTTTACGTTTCACAATTAATGTAAAATTATTTTTGATATTTAAAATTTATCGACTATATATTTAGCATGGTTGTACTTCACTATTTCCAACAAATTTTAAATCGCTTAAAACGTATATTTGTAATTTAAAATACTGAATCAAACGTTAAAAAAAATCGGCTTAGACGGCTTAGTCGAGCCGAGCTGAGCCAGAAATATTCATATTGTAAAATATCGAATCAAATATTGTAGGAAAAATAAAGTTCAAAAAAATGACATTGGAACGATGTTAAGATTGAAAAGAAAAATAAACAATCACGACTTTAAAGTGCACCATTAATGTAAAATTATTTTTAATATTTAAAATTTATCGATCATATATTTATTATGGCTGCACTTCAACATTTCCAATAAATTTTAAATCGCTTAAAACGCATATTTGTAACTTAAAATACTGAATCAAACGTACAAAAAAAAATCGGTTGAGCGGAGCCAAAAAGCCACTCGGTTCGGCTCGGCTCGGCTCGCGAAACTGAATAAAAAAATAAATAAATAAATAAACCGGCTTGGACGGCTTGGCCGAGCTGAGCTAAAAAGTCAGTCGGCTCGGCTCGCGGCTTATGAACAGTGGAAAGGGAAGTGACTCTTTTAATATAGGTAGACAAGATTTCCTTTTTAACATTTTATTAGAAGAGTTCATTTATTAATTAAAACAAAATATAATGATTTCTATAATTAATCAATTACACAATTTTCAAATTTTTGAAATGCAAAAATTAGGCTATTTTTCATACTTTCAATTTTCAATTAGACAAATCATACTTAATAAATTTAGAGGAACTTATATATGGATTATGAGTTTTCAACAAAATAATGAATCTCAAAATTATAATTATATAATGCAGACAACACCGTAATTTAAATTTTGTTTAACTCTTTATTACATAAAATCATTTTTCACTTTTGTACACATAAAATCTTTTAAAAACTATAAATTAAAGTCAAATAAAATATTTTTACAAATAAAAAAATTAATAAACTAAAATCAAATAAAAGAGTTTTAAAGAAAACTAGTGAAGAAAACTCGCGTTGCACGTTAGTTGATTATTGTCGACAAGATGAAGTGATTTTATTTTGGAATTGATATGTTTTTTTTTCTTGGAGTACTTTAAGGTTTCAACGTGTGATGCTTGGAGTAAGGTGATTGCAAATTGATAATACTACATAACTATAACTTTCGATCCTCACCCTCCGCTTGATTTGATGGATTACGGATTTATCAAGTATCTAACCGCATAATGACAAGAAGCATTCCTGGAGCATACGCAAGTTAGTTTTTATTAATGATCAGCCATCTTAAGTTGTACTTTATTTTTTTATTAATAAAATATGCCATAATGAGTCTATAATTTTATTTTTAAAAAATAAAAAAATTGTGATCAATTTATGAATTGTTTTTTGAATTTAATTTATCTACGGGCATGTGGAAACTCACTAAGCAATTTCACAAGGGAAAAAGGCAAAATTCATTTACGTGGTGTCGACATTGATTAGTCTAGCAAATGCTCTAGCAAAATAGAAATACAATATTACCTACAGAAGTAAGACTTGTTCTGGTATAATTAGATTACAAACAATTATGATTATATTTTGAATATTCAACAATTTTATATGAATTTAGTAATAATGATGGAATTAATATAAATTATTTAACTGATAATAATATGATAAAAACATTCTCAATTCATGATAATTATTATGAGGCATGTATAAATGAGAACTATTATGAGGCATGTATGTCTCACTTTTGCAACACTTGCCACTATCTCATGCTTGATTCCACGACCATAGCACCGTAGAAAAGACACACGACTTGTTAAAGATTTATTTTTGACTCAATCAAATTGCTTTTTTTGACAGCGGGGGGAGCACTTATATTCTGTAATTCTCTTTCTCTTAGATTTTAGCAGAATATATTCCAGAAGTTATTCTTTAGTTCATTCAATCTGGAGATAAATCAAAAACTTTTGGTCATGGCTACTACATATGGTTAGTTAATTTGCCAACCTTTAGTAGATCAGTTTATTTCCATCTAGCCTTTCTGTTTTTCTTTTTTTTATTCAAACACCCCTCACTTATGGCGGAAGAATACAGTGGCAACAAAACCAACAAAACAGCATAAGAGTCCAAAAGTCATCAAGGCCCTAATCTAGCTATATAGATTCTTCCTCTCTTTAAGCCTGGTTAATTGAAGAGACGAGATATATTATAAGATTGAAGTTTGTAGTGTGGAAGCTGGTTAGAAGTGACAATGTAACTGCAATAAAGAGAATATGATCAGGATTTGTGGTAAGGATAAATTGTCTGCTAAGTTGCTCCAGTAGTCAATCAAGACTTGGAACTTTAGAATACTGTGGGAAGATTAGTGGATGCCTCCTCAATGCTGATACCGTGAACTCCTTAATGATATTACAAACACATGAACTCCATTTAGAATGTGTTAAACTCTAAGACAGAACGTGTCAGGGTCGGGCAACTGCATACAAAATTTATCTCAAAAAAGAATTCAATAATATTAAGTCTAACATAATTCAATAAAGTAAAGTTCCAATCCTCCAATCCTATAATATTAAAACATGTATATCCAGATTATGTGATTTACCCACCAGAATGCTTATTTTAAAAGTTTTAAAATTTTATAAAATTTCAAACGAAACAGATAAGGTGTAGCTATGAATTATTGTATCTTACCTTCATATGACTATGATTAAAATCAATTAGTGGTCTAACATAATTGAATTCTCTAAACAAAACTACTTTGAGATTTGAAGTATGCTTTGGGAAGAAAATATAGAATGCATTGTTCATAGCACTCTTATTTTAGTATTTTGACAGGATTGACAATAGTTTTGACAGTCACACATTTGATGTCATGACTCATGCCAATTCCAGAACAACTACCTGTATTCCAATAATATAGTTAGCCCGAAGGAACTTTCCTGTGTCAATGGGTATACATTGTTTCTCTTCTTCGCCACCCCACTCTGTGATGCAATTTGACTCTGGAGCAGAATTGAAGGGAAAAATGGGTCTGTATTCATTGTGTCCTTTCCAATTTGATTGGTCACATGGTTGTCTCCGAATGATTGTCCAGGCTCTTCGAGCAATTTCCACGATTAACTATCTAACTGTTAGGGAGGAAGGTCCTTTCTTTGGCCATGTAATGGTTTAAAGTTCATTACAGATTTGGAATGGAAGCTGGTTTATGTGGGATCAGCCGAGGATGAAACTTACGACCAAGTTCTAGAAAGTGTGCTTGGTCCTGTTAATGTTGGCAACTACCGCTTTGTTTTTCAGGTAGTCTTTATGCATTTCACTGCTGAGCCCTGAGTTTTAGTTTGAACCATTCGTGATTATTTCTCAAAATTTCTCAGGCCGATCCCCCAGACCCCTTGAAGATCCGCGAAGAAGACATTATTGGAGCTACAGTCCTACTTTTGACATGCTCGTATCAGGGACAAGAATTTCTTCGAGTGGGATACTATGTTAACAACGATTATGACAATGAGCAGCTAAGAGAAGAACCTCCCAGAAGGTTTTGATCGATAAGGTGGATTAACTAAGATCAAAGAATTCGTTGCTTGTCTAGTCTACACAGTTGCAATGAAGTAACAAACTAAAACATAGAGAAATATAGCAACTCGGATCTTCATGATAGAAAGAAGCAACATTCGTTATACTTCATACATAAACTTACAGGTCAAATAGCTCCGGATCAGCTGCAGAAATGAAATGATTCAGTATAAACACAATCAATTCAGTCAGCCTTCGCAAGTTTGTATCTGTTCCCAACAAAAAAGATTGAGACACCTCGCGAGTACAAAACTCCAATACCCTTGCAAGATTGCAGGAGAGGTCAAATATACCCCACATTAAACTTGCCCGTTTAAATAAAAATGAAAGTACATATTTTAAAATAGAATCATGAAGTCTAGATAACCCAAAAGGTACACTACATTGCAAGCTATGAATATATCAAGTGAACGCATCAGACATGTTTTGAAACTCCCATAACCTGGGTTGTGAGCATTGTCTGGAGAAAATCAAGGTAGGTGTTACTTCAAATACTGGCCCTGATAATTCATGGTTCTCTGAATAAAGGAGTTTCTTCGAACAAGAGCAGAACACTACATTTCCTCTGTTGAGTTGATAGGTTTAAAAAAAAAAAGATTGAGTTCATAGGTTTTAAAAAATAAAAATAAATAATAATAATAATAATTTCTCCCCGTGTGTGCACGGAGACGCACACGGAGTCTCCGTGTGCGTCTTAGACGCATACAACGTCTTCGTGCTGCACGGAGAATAATTTTATTTATTTATTTAGTGAATGCAATATTATGCCTGTTAAAGATTTATTTTTGACTCAATCAAATTGCTAGTTTAGACTAATTATACACTTATTTTCCACTTGGTCATTTTAGCAAACACCTTAAATGCAACATATGTTTCCTAAGATTTGAAGAGATTAGTTCTAAATCAAGCCACAAATTTTTGCACTTCACAAATACAATCCACTACTTCACAATCTAACTAAGCCCATACTCCTCAATCATTCAGATTTTAACTCAAAACAACAAAATATCAATTACGGAAAGGGGAATGAGGTGGTTAGTATACCTTGAATTCTTGATTAGATTGATACGAATGAGTGGAAGCCACAACCCTTATGTTGCCGTCAAATGTCTTTTTATTCTTCATAACATCATTTCTTTTTCCCCATCTGTATTTTTTTACAGTAAAAGAGATTTGTTAAAGGAAATGATTACTTTGGTGGGTTCATTGAAGGGAGTTGTGAAGTTCTAGATTCTTTACGCCTTCAAAGAAATGATTTACTGCATGAGTTGATGATTTTGGTGGGAGAAGATTATCTAGCGACTCAATGCCACATCATTCCAAGACTCATGAATGACATAGACTTTGATGACCAAACTTCTAAGTTAAGTCTCCGTTAAGCATGGAGATACGGGGCTTGTCTCTGTGTGGCATGGAGACACAGCTCCTGCCTCCTTTAAGATCGGAGACACGCATGGAGACACGGACTAATTTTTTATTTTTTCTGAACATATGTAGACTGCTTGAAACAAATAAATTATTGATATGGATCATCAATATTTTAGTATTAATATCTACTTTTCAGTATTTGTATATATTGAATTAATCTTATTAGATAGCTTGTTATTTATATGTTTTTAAATTGAGATACGTTTATTTGTAATAGTTACGAATGAACATGTTATTAGTTATATTTATGTAATTTTGTTGTAAATGTTAAAAAAATTAATTATGGTACGGAACCGAACTGAACCCGAACGGTTCCATAATTATATTTGGACCCGACGGTTCTATTTATTAAATATTCGAAAATTTTGGGTCGGATCGATTCTAAAGATAACCGAACCGAACCGGACCAGTCCTGTCCTCGAACGTGTTATCGGACCTCCTTCGATAATCAACGGGTCTTTCCCGGGGCTTGATTTTAACGCGCTCGACTCCTTGTTCACATCAGTTCAAATTCCAGTTAATTTGCGTATATAATTTTGTTCATCTTGCAAAATAGGAAAAAGTCACAAATCAACCATTTCTCTTTTCTAAAACTGTTTGTAATGAACTCTTACATTTAATTTACTCTGATGTTTGAGGTGCCTCATACGATCGTGCCCAAGTATCTTTGATGTCCAAAATGATGATAACATGTGTTTCAGTGTTTGATATGAGCATGCCGTCCTAGTAGTATGTTATTGTATAATTCTTAGAAGAATATCATTAACAAAAGCATTATTACCATCAAGTTGAGGCACCTCCCAACCACGACCTAAGGTAATTGGGAGAAGAATGTGAATGGTCATCGGTTTTACCACAGGGTTGAATCTCACTATAATCAATACCAAGAGCTTGATGATAGCCTTTGACAACTAACCATGTCATAAAGAAATAGAACCTTGAGGATTATGCTCGAGATTAAAAAATTCCGCTTACAAACTGTTAATGTTCGATTAAGAGGTCAAGGAACCAGATTCCAAGTATTATTTTTGACCAAGGCAGCACACTCTTGATCCAAGGAAGTTTTCCACTGGGCATTTCAGTGCTTCTTGAACAGAATGTGGCTTGCCTTTCTAACTCTATCTACTTATATTGTATTTTCATGTTATTGTATAATTCTTATATTTATGATTATAGATGAATTATATTTATTCATGTTAATTGATAAATATGTACACACAAATCACCCATTCTTTCCCAACAGTTCAATCATGAATTAGGATTGCGAAGTATTATATATGTTCAGATTCTGAGATTATTTAGGTTTGAGTATAAATTTTTCATGTGGCTGTCTCCCTTCTTACATGAGCAATCCTAAACCAAATGTTTCCCTCCTACTGCTGCTGAAAGATTTGAGCAAGTAAATTTAATTGTTCAAAAGTTAACATGCAAAGATTCTTGTTTAAGATTCATGGTGAATATTTTTTTTTTTCAGTTTTAACGAAAAATTTATGGCTGAATGCATTAGTGTTTCAAGAATTGATTTCTTGTTCCTCTACACTCCACAGAGTTTTGATAGTCTGGTCTTGATGGTATGCTGGTCCTAAAATTACAGTTCCTCGAAGACACGAGCCTTTCGAATGATGGCTTCTTCTCTCCTCCATGTTTGAGGTTGTTTTTGTTTATGAACGAATCACGTTGCAAGGGACGAAGTCAGATTCTATTGTATATTAGAAGCATTTTTCTTTCCCACATGTATCACTAGTATTGGAGGCAAATATCATCTTATGGAGAGCATCTGTTAAGGGATATATATCTCATATCGATAAATGATGTTGACATAGATCAATTAATAAAGATTTTGGGCTACTTCTCTTACCAATGTTGAACTTTTAAGATGGAACCCCAAATCTTAACATGATATCAGAGCCCATTATGCTGATATACTCCAACGAGCGATTCGATCCCGTTAAGACTCTAAAATGAGCACGTGGATTTCAAGATTGGTCTGCTCAAATGAGCTACCATCTTGTGGGGGCGTGTTAAATGATATATATCCCACATCGATAAATAATGTTGACACGGATCAATTAATAAAGATCTTGGGCTACTCTTATCAAGGTTGACATTTTAAGATGGAACCTCAAATCTTAACAGCGTCAACGTGCGAATTGCGAATTGAAATATCTTGGAACTTAATTGTTCGGGTTTGATTCAAGTTATTACAAGGCAACCCCGTGAACCTTGCATAGTGAATTAATTACGGATCAAAGGACTCTAAAACGAAGAACACAAAAAAAAAAAAACAACAACAAAAAAAACCAGAAAAACAGAATACTCAACAAAATAAAAAGGATATACAGCCTTGATTTGTTGGAGCCCAAACTCTGATACCAAATGATGTGAACTCGCGTAGCAACGAAGGTTACGGAACCCACATGATATTGAAATACGACCCAAGAAAGCCCAAGACAAATAAAGTTTTAT
This sequence comes from Fraxinus excelsior, assembly GCA_019097785.1. NCBI lineage: Eukaryota > Viridiplantae > Streptophyta > Magnoliopsida > Lamiales > Oleaceae > Fraxinus > Fraxinus excelsior. Next base: position 4,177,381 of record CM032633.1, read on the forward strand.
GGATTTGATCCAAAAACACTGAACCAATCTAACAGATTATACTCACATATGTATATGACGACCGTTTTGGGCTACACATTTAAGAATTCAAACTCGGAATTTAAAGTTCGATCTATTTAGTTTCTTCTTCCGAGCTCAACATGAAATTTGTTTCTTGACTTGTTAATTTCGACAATTCGTCCACCATAACTTGAGAAAGCAATTCCGCTCCCATTTTTCACCCCATCTGCCCTTGAACGTAGGGTTGGACAAAAGTTCCTGAACCAAATTGAGTCGTTCTTTATAAATTAAATACGAGAACATGTATTTGAAATCGAGAACCGACGCTTTTGGTTCGTTTTCTCGGTTCTAGGCCCAGAACTGAAGACCTGAATAAGAACTGAATCTAAATAATTTTTTAAATTTTTTATATTGAATAAGTAAATTTTTTAATTTTTTCTGAACAATGTAAACTGCTTGAAACAAATGAATTTTTGATATGGATCATCAATCATTTAGTATTAATATCTATTTTTTAGTATTTTATAAAAAAAAAAAAAAAAAAAAAAAAGCTTGTTATTTATATATTTTTAAATTAGGTTACGTTAATTGTCATAGTTACGAATGAACATGTTATTAGTTATATTTATTTAGTGTTTTAAAACCATTTCTCTTTTCTAAAATTGTTTGTAATGAACTCTTACATGTAATTTACTCTGATGTTTGAGGTGCCTCATACGATCGTGCCCAAGTACCGTTGATGTCCAAAATGATGATAACATGTGTTTCAGTGTTTTGATAGACCAATGCCGTCCTAGTAGTTATTCCGTCGCATCAATAGAAGAATATCCTTGACAAAAATTATTACCATCGAACAAGTTGAGCACCTCCTACACGACCTAAGGTTACGTAGCGGAATATGTATAGAAAGATGAAAAAAAAAAAAAAACAAAAAAAAAAAAAAAAATATAAAAAAAAAAAAAAAAAAAAAAAAACAAAAAAAAGAAAACATAAAGGAAAAAAAAAAAAAAAAAAAAGAAGAAAAAATACAAATACCACAAAGTGACAGACAAACCTGAACATTTTATCACTTAATAATAATATGCCTCAAGGGGCTTACAAGACTTTAAATAGTAAAACCTAGCAAATTCGAAAAATAAAATGATATTTTTCCATAAATGGAAAAATTCGAACTAACGAACTTAATTGAAACTCTAAAATTCAGATCGTCCTCCAACAAAAAACGGAATACGAATCCGAATTTTATTTGATTGAATATTACCCAAATTAAAAATTAAAACATAAACGGCAAAAACGCTTAAATGAGGGCCTAAATGACGGAATCTGCCCAAAATCCGACGTTCGTCATGGCCGGCGGCGATGAGTTGTGATCGTTGGCTCGTTTCCAATCGTTAGGCATAATATTCCGTCCAAAACGGACAAAACCCGATAGTTTGTGAAATCATTTTTTCCCTTTTTGCGATCGCCACTTCATCATGAACCTCTAACTCCTTATTCCCTTCCATCATTCTCCCCAGGGGGAAAAAACTTCGCCCTCGAATTTGAGTTGGAAGAAGTCTCATCATCATCAGAATTATCACCACGAAATGGTACCAGATGCTTGACATTAAACATGTCGGATGCACGAATATGACTTGGCAGCTTCAAAGGGTAAGCTTTTGGATTAATCTTCTCAATGATCTCTAATGGACCAATCTTTCTTGCAGTAAGTTTGTTGTACTCATGAGAGGAATACGCAAATCTACTTTAGTTAAACAACTGCTCAAACAAAGTCACATACCTCAAATTCAACATGTCGGCGCTTAAGATCTGCATCATGCTTATACTTAGTGACAGCAGCCTGCAACTAATCATAAGCCTGTGAGTGAACATGTTGCAACTGTTGAATGAAGTCCTCGACCTTGCCATGCATTCTAACAGTAGGAGAAACTGGGATCAAGTCAAGGGGACCACGAGGAGCAAGACCATACACCACTTGAAATGGACTAAAACCCGTACTCCGATGACAGCATGATTATGAGTAAATTCTGCCTGACACAACTTCTGATCCCAAGACTTGATGTGATCGCCAACCAAGCAACGTAGTAAATCACCCAAGGAACGGTTAACCACCTCTGTTTGTCCATCTGTCTGAAGGTGATATGCACTGCTGAAATCCAACTGTGTATTGACCAAACGCCATAAACTGCGCCAGAAATGACTGAGGAAGCGAGTATCCCATCAGACACAATAGATGTAGGCAGTCCATGTAGGTGATAGACCTCACAAAAGTACAGCAAAGCCACATTGATAATGTCCGTAGTTTTCTTGCAGAGGATGAAGTGAACCATCTTGGAGAACCGATCGACCACTACAAAGATAGAGTCAAAACCACGCTGGTCCTAGGAAGCCCCACAACGAAATCCATACCAACGTCCGTCCAAAGTTGGGTTGGGATAGGCTGGGGCATATACAAGCCAGCATTTGTTGCCTTGCCTTTGGCCAAATGACAAATCCGACAACGTTCCACAAATCTGCCAACATCCTTGCGCAATGATGGCCAAAAGTAAGAAGCAGCAACAAGCTGCAATGTTCTATCACGACCCACATGGCCCTCGTTGTGCACTTCCTGAACAATCTTCAACCTCAAACTGCCCTCTGGAATACATAACTAGGTGCTACGAAAGAGGAAACCATCAACCCATGCAAACTCCGACTGCACACCTTCTTGCAACTTCCGACAAACATGGGAGAAATATGGATCAGTGTCATATAAGTCACAAAGGCTATCAAAACTTGGAACCTCCACTCGCATTTTCGTCAGGAGAGTTTGGCACCTACTCAATGCATCTGCCACCTTGTTAAGGGTACCTACTTTGTGCTTAATCACGAAAGTAAACTGTTGCAGGTAAGTAATCCAAGAAGCATGCCGAGCAGATACCTTATCCGGAGTACTAAGGTGCTTGAGGACATCATGATCAGTATACAAAACGAACTCCTTTTGGAACCGGTAGTGACGCCAATGTCAAACTGTTTGGACTATTGCATAGAATTTTCCATCATAATCTGTAACGAGACTTTAGATCAGAAGCTTAGCTTCTCACTGAAGTATGCAACGGGGCGTTTGTTTTGACTCAACACACCACTAATACCCACCTTCGAAACATCACAATGCAGCTCAAATGGCTGGGTAAAGTCAGGCAACACCAAAACCTGGAGCAGTGGTCAACTTCTGCTTAATCAACTGAAGAGATGCCTCTGCCTCGGGAGTCCAGTGAAACTTGCCATCCTTCATACAATCTGTAATTGGTGTCATGATACTGCTGAAATGTGGTATACACCTATGATAAATGAAGCAAGGCCATGGAAGCTGTGCACTTCTATAACAGTCTTAGGCTGTGGCCACTAGCTTATTACATCCACCTTTGATGTGTCCATTGCTAACCCCTCATTCGACACTACATAACCCAGGAATACAACACGATCAATTAAGAACGAACATTTTTTCACTGTAGCATAAAAGTTATCCCTGCGAAGAACTGAAAGATCTTCTCGAAGGTGCTGGACATGGTCATCATCGTTAGCACTATAAATCGAAATATCACCAAAGTAAACGACAACGAATTTATCGATGAATGGGTGAAGAGCCTGATTCATGATCCACATAAATGTACTAGGTGCATTTGAAAGGCCGAAATGCATGACTAACCACTCGTACAACCCTTCCCTCATCTTAAATGCTGTCTTCCACTCATCCCTAGGTTTAATCCGAATCTGATGGTACCCACTCTTCAAATCAAGCTTGCTGAACACGCAAGCACCAGTAAGCTAGTCTAACAGATCATCCAAGCGAGGAATAGGAAAACGGTAACACACCGTAATCTTATTGATCGCCCTACTATCCATACACGTTCACTACTTCCCATCCTTCTTCGACGTAAGGAGAGCAGGAACATCACAATGACTAAGACTCTCCTTGATGTGCCTTTTTGCCAGAAGCTCCTCATTTGTTTGCGCAGCTCCTCATGTTTAGTGGGGCTCATCCTGTAATGCGCCCTTTTAGGTAATGCAACATCTAACATCAAGTCAATGTGGTGTTGAATATCCCGTAGTGGTGGCAATCCATCTGGAAGGTCTTCTGGGAAGACCTCATGAAACTCCTTTAGCAATGGTTGAACCCTGCAAGGGACCTTTTGCTTGCTGGCAACTAATTTTCCCCACCAGCAAATACACTACCCCAGATTCCTCCATCTCTGTTTCAAACTTCACTCTGGTAAGCAAATTTGTAATTTCCCCAATTGTTTTTACTGAACCTTTATTCGACAGTAGCACAATCTTCTTTCCCCCAAATAAAAAACTGTACGTATTGGTGTATCCATCATGGACCGAACGTCGATCAAACTGCCACGGTCTCCAACAGCTCACGTGGCATGTATCCATCTTTACTACATCACATAAAACTTGATCTTTGTAGGTATGTCCAATGGAGAAACTGATTCGAGCACGCTGAGACACCTCTACATCATTACCCCTCTTCAGTCAAGCCAATTTATATGGTTTAGGATGCTTCTTAGTCTGCAAACCCATCTTCTTAACGACCTCTTCAGCCACCACATTTTCGCAACTACCAGAGTTAATTACAAATCTACAGACTTTTCCCCCAACAGTACACGTTGACTGAAAGATATTATTTCGCAGCCAGTCAGTGTTATTCTCCGGGGGAGTCAGAAAGCTACGCCTTACCACCAACGCCTGACCCACATCACCAACTACAAATCTTCTTCCTCTTGTGACTTCTTAGTGTCTTCAAACCGTCAACTGACCCACATCACCAACTAACAAAATTCTTCTTCCTCTGATCATTCACAACATTCATATGATTCTGACATACCTGAACGATCACTACTAGAAAGTGAGGCAATAGAAACGAAAATTTGGCAACGAACATCTTCCGTTGCTAATACCAACGGATTAACAACAAATTAGCAATGGATTATTATTTTTAAAAATTATATATTAAATTACCGCATAATTGCAAACGGAAGACTTTTGTTGGTGCAATTTCGTTAATAATCCGTTAGTAGTGAGGCAATAGAGACGGAAATTTGGCAACGAACGTCTTCCGTTGCTAATACCAACGGATTAAAAACAAATTAGCAACGATTTATTATTTTATTATTTTTTAAAAATTATATATTTAAAGTACCGACAGAATTGCCAACTGAAGACTTTCGTTGGTGCAATTTCGTTAATAATCCGTTGGTAGAGATTTAAATTTTTTTAAAAAATAAATTAAATAATTTAGTGATAAAATTTCCCAACCGATGATTCCGTTGGAAACAATATAAAAGAGTAAAATAATTATTGATGAAACAATCTATTGGTAAACATTGAAAGTAAAATTTTAAAAATATTAATAAGTGTTCTTTATGTGATGTTTTATTTAGGTATGAAAGATAAATGTGTTTCCGAAATACCATTTTTTAAGTTGTGTCCACGTGGCTTTTTCCAATTGGCCGGTTTGTTATTGCTTGGATTGTGCTTTTTTCCTTTCCCTTGGCTTTATCCACTTGGCATGTTGGTATTGGTTCACATCTCTTCACATGGATTTGTGTTTTGCTGGGATTAATTTGGGCCTTTGATTTTGATCAATGATTGAGGACAAAAGTTTAAAAGGCCATGGGGGTCACTGGATCGTCATTCTAGAGTTCACTTTGTCTGGCTTCATTTTCTCCTTTCTGCTTGAGATGTTTCTTCTTCGTTCAAAGAGGGTTTCAATCTTTTATTGAGCCTATTAATCTGCTGTTGTTAGATTAAATTAATCCAGTGTTGAGCCTTGATTATTGCGTGATTATAGTGGTAGAATACAATGGTTTAGGTTATGTTTGTTCTATAAATGTAATTGGTAAATCTGTATTTGTTGCTAAGAAGTGAGATTCTTGATTCATTGTATAGAATATGCTAGTTTTTGGAGATCCTTTGAGGATCGATGATATGTGGAGAAGTGATTGAGTCCGGTTTCTGATTCTTGGTGATAAACTCTTGTAAATCTCTCTCTTGGAAGGTTCTTGATTTTTACGTTTCTGCTGTTTTGTTCTTGTGTATGGTTGTCTCGGCTTTTGTGCATTATTGGGGTTATCGAACCCAACAGTATCTTTACCTATTGTTCTGAATTTTTCTTCGGAAATGCACAATCCTTCTATTTTATCGCGTCTTCTCAACACTTTATGGTATTCGATTATAATTCTCAAATTGGCAAGCTAAACTCAGCTACTAGAACAAGGTGTTGATGTTTGGCACTAGAAATGTATGTATTATTACTATTAATTAATTTATTTTTAAAATTTTAATTGGCATTAGCGACAGAAATTGTAACGGAAGTCCGTTGATTAGCAACGGATTCAATCCGTTGATAATGAGTGACGAACAAGGTTGTCTCAAATATCGTTGCTGAATTGATCCGTCAGTAAATTACTAATGAAAATGTTGTTGCTAAATTGTTGGTAATTAGTGACGGATTTTTTATTCGTAGGTAAATTTAGCGGCGGGCCATTTATCGACAGATTTAACGACGGCTTGTTTCTGTCGCTAAAGCCTGTTTGCGACGAAAATCAAGGCTTCAGAGACGAAAATTTCCGTCTCTGAAGCCGTGTTTTTTTGTAGCGGATGTCGTATTAGCGACCCTTGACAGAGCAACATCCGACATCACCAAAGTATGACGTCCTCATATAAGACGCTATGATGACCTCAAGTCAAATGACCAATTCCACTACCGAACGTTAGAGATTAACCACTTACACTCAAATAGTTTTCCATGTGGAATCTCTTAGCGGGTCTCCAATGTTTTGTTTTATAACAAAATATTCACGTTTTCATTCAAGTGTCACCACACTTTAACTTGTGAGATCAACTATTTACTTCATAAGTAAGAAATGTCACACGTAATGATCTATCCGTAATGACGATATCCATATCTCGTTATTACATACGACCATGGACGATTTAAGATTCAGTCATATGTAATTTGTATCTCACAATCACAACTCATTGTGATTAACAAATCACCAAGACTTGAATCTACGGATTCTATTATTTAATTAATTAAAATATTAATTCAATTAAATAATAGATCTTGTCATAAATATGCATCGGTTATATATATACATTAAAAGTGCTTATGTCCAAAGTTGATTGGACCTAGGGCATAACACTTACACATTCTTGGTTCAGGTACGTATGGTATCATGTATTTGGCGTCAAAGCTTGATTCTCGTCTTTCCCTTTCTCCTCCTCCCCTTTCTGTGGCCGCTGTGAAGTCCGGCAGTGCTTATTGGTCTTCACTGAAGAAGGAGGGAGAAATTCTGCACGAACTGAGAGGTTGCCCCGAGATCGTCCAGTGTTTTGGAGCAGATATAAGTTTTGAAAACAATAGAGACATCTTCAATCTTCTCCTTGAATACGCACCCGGTGGATCCCTCGCTGATCTGATAAAAAACAATGAAGGTAAAATGCCAGAATCTTACGTTGCACGTTACACTTATATGCTGCTTAAGGGTCTCTCCCACGTTCATGAAAAAGGGTTTGTTCATTGTGTATGAAACCTGATAATATACTCGTTTTTCCCAATGAACATGGTAGTACCATACACAGTCTCAAGATAGCAGATTTTGGATTGGCCAAGAGAAGTGAAGATGAGGAAGATTTTATTCCAGGGTCATCGAGTTTCAACAGAGGCGCACTGCTCTATGCTTCCCCAGAATCTATATCTAAAGGGATACATAAGCGAGTTACAGATATATGGTATGATCACAGGCAAACCCCTTTGGACTAGTGGGAATGCACGAGATTTGATGGATGAAATTAAGTTTGGTCAACCAAATATACCAAAAAATATTTCGTATTGTGCGAAAGATTTCTTGAAATTGTACTTGATAAAGAATGAGTATCAGAGATGGACGGCCAACATGCTATTGAATCATCCATTTATTTTCATGAGTTTGTCAGCATTGCCACTAAATTTTAAGAATCCAGTGCTGCCTAATCCCTTTGGATCCGATATACACGTTTATAAATTGGACTTATTTTCCACACCATCGAAGATTGAAAAACCTACTGATCATTCAGTTTATGTATAGCTAGAAATCAGAAACGTTCATTTATTGTAAAAATTGTGGAGGGCTTGTACAAGTTAGGACTTCATTTCGAGTAAAACTTTGTTTAATTTGTGGAAATTATGTTGTTATTATAGAAAGATCGGGTTCTTATTTTTTTCTCCGTAAGTTTACAAATTGAAGTTTTGTTTGTCTGGAATGAACCATGCTTTACGTACAGGGACCTATTTCACGGGTCCCTTACAAGACACTCACATAGGTGGGCTCGGACGTAATATTTTTTTAATACATGGCCCAAGCCCATCATGTGAGTGCCCTGGTGAGCCCCTATGAATTATTCCATTGTTCATGGGGAATAATTCGTTTGGAATTAAGATCTGTTATCCAAGCATCGGGTTTAATCCGTATAATGGTTATCAACTAATCGCATTGTAGGCGGTTAATTATATCTAACTTTCAATGAAAGAATTGCATGTTAGCACGTCTCCCTATTTTTGGGATCGTTCAATTTGGATCGCAAAGTATATATTTTCATCATTCAAAGCACTGCACAAGAATTTTGTATGTTTATGGAAAATTAAATATTCTCATGGATAGAAATTAATTGTCATTTATGATATCTGTCTTGAGAAACTAAGCAATATACAAATGAAATAATTTGAATCTTAATTTGAATGGACATTCCATACTATCATCATCATTATCATCATTATTATTTGTAAATTTAAATGCGCAATTATAAGTTGATTGGTCACTTAATTGTTTCTTAAGAAGTTTGATATTGAAAATTAATCAATATCCATCATAAATTTAAGAAGCTGGACATGATCTTGTGCTAAAAAATTATTGAATACAGTTACATTCATGAAGTATATAGCACCAATCCCATTGAATATACAACCCAAATAATTAAAAGCAACACTATTCCTAGGACTGATCTTCAACTTGAGCAGTGTACACTGAAACAATTCACTAATTTCCAATGGGAAATGCCATGTGTACTCATGTTTGATATTGTCCTTGTTTTAAAAAATTGTTGGGGGTTTTTTTTGAAGAAAAAAATTTTCAAATGACAATTTGTCATGTGGTGAACTGTCAAACTTGGTGTACAACACTTTGGTGTACACCAAACATGTTGATTCCAAAAGAGATACTAATATGGATTTCATTTCAATTGCATTCGAATAAGTAAAATTTAAACTGTCCAGCCTGACTATTTATCATTAAGCTCCAATTGATTTAGATAAAAATAAATTTTTATTGGATTTTGATAAAAGTTGATGAAATATGTGATTGAAAATTGATAAAAATTTTGAGCTCATGAATTACATGATTGAAAGATAAGTACGAGGAAAAAACGAGTTATACAAAATGTGGACCAAACAAGAGCTAGTTAATTAATTGTTGATGAAATGTGTGGTTAAAATTAATTATTGACTCTAATTTAATTTTTTAATCAGATTTTTTAACGATTCCAAACATAGCTAAGTTGTAGACTATGACCTATTTGGTAGATATTTTCTTGGCAATTTTTTGACTGTTGGAACTGTAAAGTGGGCCATTGCATTTTTTTTACTCAGCAGCATGTGAATTCTCCAAAATGGCATTTTCATCATACAATGAAATAAATGTAAAGGGGTACAAAGGTAATTTCACGTGGATTTGTAGCTTGAAAAAGGACACCTAACGGTTAGAATTTTTCTACAAAATAAATGACAATGGCTACCAAACAAAAGCTATAACTTCATTCTCCAGTTAGGTTATCGGCTTACAATTTCTTCAAACCTTATAATCAACAATTAATCTAATTATACAATGATGGTTGATAAAATTAATCGACAATGTTGACGTAACAAAATTTGAACAGTCGATTTAAAAAATAATTTTTTGAGATATTTTGAAATGAACGAATGTGATGATGTCAAATCATAATTGTCAACCATCGTTAGACGTGTAGTATGATTGTTTAATCAAATACCGACTAGGTTGCAGGATCACTATGATTGCCCAATCAAACAATAGGGCCTGAATCTTGTTACATAGTAGTGATAGGTTTTCTTAGTTCTCGAGGAGGTCGAAATCTACTATTTTTTGATGGATTTAGCATGACTGAACTTGATTAATGAAAGCGAGCACGCGAGAAGTTTTTGATTGTGATGTTCATTCTCGAGTTAATGCGGGATGGGTGGATCATTGGCTGCACAGACAAGGATCATATGAGCATTTAATAACGTTAAATGTCTAACACATGAATGAATAAGTGGTCTACGTTTGGCTGAGGAATGAGTGATTTTGGTTAGGTTTAGTACAATTGTTGCAATCAATCTCATCTAAATAGTTTCATATGTATATATATATCCACAAATGGCGCTTTCGCTTATTTATCTTATAGATAATTGAAATCTTTAAGGTGGTGTGGCCAAAATTTTTAATGGGGAATTTTTGAATTCTAGTTTTGAAAGAATAAACGGGTAAATTTCACCTGCGCCATCGCACCTTACTCTTACTTTCAATTAGGCCACTAAACTTTAATTCAGAGCAATCACTCCTTCATATTATAATTTACGAGCAATTAGCCATTCTGTTTAACCGTGAACGTTAAAGTAAGGGAGTCTCCTTGCATTTTGTCAAGTCCGTAGGGTAAAATTTATCAGAGTTCACTAACTTTAGTCTTACTTGCAATTAGATCACTAAACTTTTAATTGGCGACAATCACATCACTAACTTTAACTCCAAGATTCTAAAGTAACATTTGTTAATTTTAATAATATGTTTATTATTTTAAGATTATTAAATTAATAAATAATGCATACCTAACAACTAAAACCGTATTAATGAAATTAATTAATAATTTCTAAAGCTAAACAATTTTCAAGTTTTGAAAAACTAGACAATTTTAAAGTTTTCAATTAATATTTTTTATCTTAAAATTATACACCTTTGTGCACATACACCCATCGCGAATTAAACTCTCGTTTGGTACACGTTAAAATTTTCATTTTTATTTTTCTGCTCTTTTTCATCCGTGCATTCTTCAATAAAATAATAACTTTTCCTTCTTTTCAACCATATATTCTCCATCAATCTAAGGCTTCAGAATACATTCTTAAATAACGTGGCTGAAACACAACCTTATAAGAAAATAAATAATAATTTAAATCGCATTTTCTGTGAATGTCTTGCGCCCCAGCTTTCTCCATCCATTGATGGCGACGCACGCTACGTAGAGTGATTGAGGTACACATGAATTTTGAGGTAATTTTCGATTTTATTCTCTTTGATTGATTGTTGATATACTGACAAGGTTAGTTGGTCTTTTGCTCATAAATATGTGGCATCTTTTCTCTTAAATTTTAGATTTAAGATTCCCTCGTTTTTATGAAATAATAAAAACAAAAAATTAGCATAAATATCTCCCTTCCCTTATGTTTTGTCACGTAATACTATGATTACATGCACCATGCTGGGGTTTGTTGTTTATCCTTTATGGAACATTCATTTTTCCCATTTTGAAGGCAGATTATCCCACATTTCAACTTGCTACGTTCTACATGAGGACGAAGAACGAAACAAGTTCAACCAAAAACTCTAAAGGAAGAATAATCAGGGGTATACCCATATAACTTTTCGTAAGGAGAAAGACCTGAAATATGAGAAGATGAAATTGTATTAATCAGACCTACAGCAGTAAGAACAGCTTCACCCCAAAACACACTAGGAATAGAAGAAGACAACAAGAGAGAGCGAACAGTTTCAACAATGTGCCTATGATTTCTTTCAACAACACCATTTTGCTCAGGAGTATCCGTACACGAAATTTGGTGAATAGTTCCATCTAAGGTAAGCAGCTCACAAAATTTATTAGAAGTGTATTCCCCACCTAAATCACACCTAAAACATTTGATAACAGCAGAATGTTGAGTTTTGACAAGAGCACAAAATGCTGAGTATATCTCAAAGAATTCAGAACGATGTTTCACTAAATAAACCCGACAATAACGAGTATGATCATCAATAAAAGAAACATAATATCGAGACCCTCCTTTTGTGGCAATAGGAGAAGACCCCCATACATCAGAATGAATCAAATCGAAAGGAGAAGAATAAACAGAAATACTTTGATTAAAAGGTAAAGCTAAAAATTTTGCCAGTTTACATCCACTACAATCAAAAATATTACAAGGTTGCAAATTTCCTAACGCTCCAGTGGAAGCCAAAAATTTTAAACGAGAAGACGAAACATAATCTAAACGAGAATGCCATAAATAAAAACTAGAAGAAGAATGACTCAAACGAAAAGAAGACAAATTAACACTAGTAGTAGAAGCAGTAATTGGCACTTTTAGCTCATCCAAAATATATAGTCCACCCTTCCTACGGCCTATCTCAATCAGCTTCTGAGATTGCAGGTCTTGCACATAACAAGAAGAAGAGGAAAATGTGACTAAATTACCAGAATCACATAACTGACCAATAGAAGCAAGATTTAATGTGAGTTTCAGTATATGATAAACATTAGGGAGAGACAAGTGAGGTGTGACAACAGAACCAATACCGCTAAAGGCATAGGAGTGCCATCAGAGTCATGACAGGGATAGAAGACGAAGGAGACACAGAAGCAAAAGATGAAGAATCTGGAGACATATGATGTGAAGCACCAGAATCCAAGACCCATACAGAATGTGACATACTCGAAGAACCATGAGGGAACTGACCTACGGAAGGAGAAGAAGCAGACATAGTTTGTAGCTGTAAGGAGAGAAACTTCTGAAATTGCTCAGCCAGGGTACTAGGATCGGTGAAGGGACCTGATGAAGCTACTGCTGCAGTATTAGACTGTGGTGGTTTATAGCCTTGTGGTGGTCTATGAGCATTCGAGTGTGACTGGTTGCCGGGCTTCCAAGCTTGAAATTGTTGCTGTGATTGATTCTGCTGTCTCAACTTAGGACACTGAGCCTTCCAATGACCTTTATGCTTACAAAAACTACACTCGTCGGGGGCAACTCTTCCGTAAAACTTATTATGATTATTAGAAAGTGACTTAGAAGACACTGCTAACACAAAAGGATTAGAAGCAGAAATAATTCCCTTTTCAGAATAAGATTTGAGACGTATTTCTTCAGCCAATAACTCACTAACAACTGAGTCAATAGAAGGAAGTGGAGAACGATGCAAAACTGAACCTCTAAGTCCCTCAAAATCATTGCGAAGTGCAGTTAAAAACTGTACCAACCATTGCTGCTCTCTATGAACAATATATGCATTACATGCCTTTAATTCGTCCGATTCTGTAAGAGCCAATTGATCCAAAAGATCTGTCATAGCAGAATAAAATTCCTGAATACTCATATTCTTCTGTTGAAGAGCTCGTATATCATTCTCCAATTGATACTGCTTTGCAAAATTTGACTGAGTGAATAACCTTTGCAGATGATCCCAAACTTCCTTTGTTGTCTCATACTTCGTCAACTCTCTGCTTATGGAGTGCTCAACAGAATTGTTAATCCAAGTAATAATTTTTGAATTATTTGATTCCCAGACATCTACCAAAGCAGCATAATTCTCATCGGTATTCTTAGGTTTCACAAAAGTTCCACTAATATATCCCCACATCTTTCTACCCTTAAGAAAATTTCTCATCACATAACTCCAATACGAATAATTCTTTCCATCCAACCTCACACTCACAGACTGAAGTGAATCGTCTCTTTCAGTAGCCATAATCAAAGAATAAGAAAAAATAGATCTCAAAAGAAAGGAAAACGAAATACCAGATTGTAAAAATTGAAAGAAAACTCTATCGAACTTGTCTCGAAATCACCAAAAAAAAAAAGAAAATTTGTCCGCGAAAGCTGTGTTTGATATTAAACTTTGTCTTATGAAATTTTGCTCTGATACCATGTTAAACAATTCAAAGAAAAGAAAGAAAAAAAGGGAGGCTAGAGTTTCATTAATTCTACATAATGAAAAGTGAATACAAAACCTAAATATAAAGAGACTATATATAGTCTAAAATAAAAGGAAACTAAAAAAACTATTCTACCCTTAATAAACAATAAAACAAAATAATACTACTATATTTCTTAACATGATTAAACATTTATATTTTAGGTTATTGATTAATGCAATACCAGCATTTTATACTTGTAGTAGTAAATACAAAAAGTGGTAAAATGATTTAGTTTTCAATTTTTCTATTTTTAAAAAGATTGTCCAAAGAATGTCAGTGTGTGCAAATTTAAAATGCCAATGGCACAATATATCATAGATATGTGAGTTGTGTAACACAAAAGGTAGAATTGTTGGTCATGAACGTTGAGAAGTCATATCACTTTGAAAACATATCACTACTAACAACGTTTGAGATTATCTGTCACCTTTTATGTGGCTTAAATTTCTCCAATTTTTTTCATTTAATCTGAATTAACCTGATCAATATTGATTGATTTGTGTTTTTCTGAACCTTTTATATTTATATATCCATGGCTTGTATGGAATCTAAACTACACTTAGAAGTTAAACACTTGCCCTCTTTATTACTGAATTTCTGTGGGTTTTTTTTTTTGGCCTAATGGATGAGAATTCAGGCTATGAACCACTTATTTTGAAAGAGGAGGGTGCCAACAAGAAAACTTTGTGGGTTTCATTAGCAAAATGGATTCTCAGAGTGGTACTGTGGGCAATTTTCATTGCTTGGGCTGCTTTTATCTTCTTGTATCCGTCTGATTACGGTACTGATTTGTACAGGAAGTGGAGTCGAGCTACCAATGGAACTCTATTCGGCGAAACAGGTTAGCTGGAAACTCCAAGTTCATACTTGAACATTTTGCTAATTGATTGCAGGATTCGTGTCTCTAAGTACCCTATTGCTGCAGGAAGCATATTTCTGCTTTTCAGTGGCCCTATCCTCCTCATTGCATTTTTGGCCACTGTTTATCTCATCATCTCAGGGAAAGAGGAAATTCACGAGTATGTAATTTGTTATAACATACTTGGCCGTTCTCACTATTACCATCATATTCTCAGGATATACATGCTTATTAGGTCTTTAACTAACTCATAGTCTGAAATTTTGTGACAGGACAAAAACTTCAAGATATCCACGTTTCCGCTTGTGGACATTCCCTGTTCTCGTTGATGGACCATTTGGTGTTGTTTCAGCCGCAGAGTTAATTGGAATCATACTCTTTACTGCATACGTCATCTGGGCAGTTTCTGTTGAATCCATCAAGAACTGGAATATTGTATCTTCATTGTCTCATCATCTGCCTTCTAAAGAACAAAGGTACTAGTCTGCAATATCTATAATATCTTTCTTTCTTTCTTTCTTTTTTTCTTGTCAATATATGTTTATTACGTCTATAATCACGATCAACGTGTTTTCTTTTTTAGAACACTGGATCTTTGAGAATAACAGATTGCTGTTTATTGCAAAAATTCTGTTGGTTTTAGCTGCTATGAGTGAACTCGATTTAGCTTCGTTAATCTATAACCACCTCAACCTGCTATAGCAAGCTCAAAGACTTTCAAAAGGAAATGGACCTGTAATATTTTTCATCCTTTCTAATAAGTCTTGATCATACTTATCTTTGATCTGCTATTATATCAATACACAACGAGAGATGGGTTTTGGTGAAAAAGACTAAAATGCCATTCAGTAATTTGTCAATTAAAGAGTGTCGTACCATTGCTTTGGTTCCACGAGATGCTCTAGAGAAAATTTCTTAGTGGATTCCCTACCTGTTGTCCCATTCCCGGTTCTCACCTTGAGTCTTCTCCGGACTGTGCTTCATCATTTTTTCCTAAACTAGTGCTTTTCCATTAACACATATTTTCTTATTAGCAATCAGAAAGTGTTCTAAGCCTTTTATTTCTGAAGTGAAGGAGTTAAAAGACGAGAATGTGTGATTTTCGACATTCATGAACAGAGAGAGATCGTTGAAATTACTTTGATCTAAGCAGATATTTATATGATGTGATATCTAACCTGATATCTGGTTTCGTTAGCAATTTTTGTTCCTGGGAGAAACTATTTGGGAGTTGGAGCAAGTTTTTTCCACTTGCAACAGTCTCGTTCTGTTTTATATTAACTAGTCCCAGTGATCAGCTGGTTTTCTATGTTGAAAGATGCGATTATTTTTTACACATCAAAGTGTGGACAACTGTATCTGTCGAAATACATTATTTGATGAATTCTCATTAAATTCCATTTGTATACAGCACTATTAGAGAGACGTACGTTGTTTTTCTGAATTCTTATGCTTGCTAATGATCACTAAACCCAGCTTCTGTGCTCCACTTTCTCCACGTTCAGACTACCTAACAGAATGAAATGTTTCCTAAAACCTTTAGTAACCAATGTTGAAAGATTAAATGAAACAGACAATGAAAAATTCTGTTTCATTTTTTAAGCTACTGCGTATAGAAGTAAATTAATTTTGAAATATCTTAGATATGTCCTTTCGACCACCATTAAAACTTGAATTATTTCAGTGTTTTGATGCTGGAGCTCACAGGACTAAGGTTGGGGTTGATTGGATTATTTTGCTTGGCCTTTTTGTTTCTGCCTGTTGCAAGAGGGTCAGTTCTTCTCCGGCTCATAGATATCCCTTTTGAGCACGCAACCAGATATCATGTCTGGTTAGGACATCTAACAATGTTGCTGTTTACTCTTCATGGTCTGTTCTATGTGATTGGATGGACAATAGAGGGACGTCTCATGCAAGAGGTGAAATCTCATCCTACATATTCTATACGGGAATTTATAAATAGATCGTGATATTTTACCTGGAGATGTATATTATAAAACAAGTATGCTCATGAATTTTCGTATTATCTATTTACTGTTGCCTGAAAGACATTGACATATACTGCCTTGCTCATGATGAGATTGTCATTTTAAATGAATTTTTGTTGTAATGCGTGCATACAACAATAAAACACTGGTTGCATGTATCCGATTAACCTCGTGAAATTGTATTTGTATATGAACAAATAATCATTGGTCATCTATAGAAGGCTGATGTTTACATTGAATAAATAGGAGCATACTATTGGCTAATTCAGTAATTCTGTCCTGTAGAAAGTCTTCCCATATGCTGATGTCACTGCATATCTTGCTTCACCAATCATTCCTTGTATTTCTAAATTAGTGAAGGACATTAGATATGAAATTGTGCTAACAATTCCTTTTATTAATTTTCATGCAGCTAAGGGACTGGAAAAATGTTGGCATTGCCAATTTTCCTGGAGTCATTAGCCTTTTAGCTGGTCTACTGATGTGGATCACATCACTTCCTGGATTAAGGAGGATCAACTTTGAGCTGTTCTTCTACACCCACCAATTATATGTAGTTTTTGTCGTCTTCTTGGCCTTGCATGTTGGTGATTTCATTTTCTGTTTTGCTGCTGGGGGAATATTTCTCTTCATGCTTGATCGTTTTCTTAGATTCTGTCAGTCAAGAAAGACAGTTAATGTACTTTCAGCAAGATGCTTTCCATGTGGAACTGTGGAGTTGAGTCTTTCAAAACCAGAAAGTAAGAGTCCTTTAGAAATTTGCTGATTTTAAATCTTAAACTGCCATTACAACATATATCATCAATCTCATTTCGCAATGTAGATTTAAACTACAATGCTCTTGGTTGGATTTTTCTTCAAGTTCGTGAATTATCTTGGCTTCAGTGGCATCCCTTTAGTGTCTCGTCTAGTCCTCTTGATGGTAAACATCATCTTGCTATCCTCATAAAGGTTCTTGGAGGCTGGACAGCAAAACTGGAGAAACTAATCTCGAGTATTTCTGAGGATCACCTTGAAACAAAGCCATTCCTGCAGCCCCACTCCAAAATAACAGCTTCCATAGAGGGGCCTTATGGTCACGAATCGGCATACCACTTAACGTATGTACTTTAACTTTGTATATCAAGCACATACAAACCATGACTTACCCTCATGATTACTGTCAAAGTTTAAACAAGAAAAGAAAAGATAAAACCTTCAGCAATTTATTGTTCATTATTATTTACTGATAAAAACGTTGAAGATTTCATATGTTAAAAGTTCTCCTAAAAGTTTTAGCAATTGTTTATGCATTATTAGTTATTTGATATATATATTCCTACTTTCCACTGTTTATTGTAGATTTACTAATTAATTGATCCTCCATACTTTTCTCTTAGGTACGAACACCTGATTTTAGTTGCAGGCGGCATAGGAATTTCACCTTTCCTTGCTATCCTGAGTGATATTCTTCACCGTATTAATGATAGCAAGCCTTGTCTGCCAAGAAATGTGTTGATAGTATGGGCCATTAAAACATCGAAGGAGCTTCCACTTCTCCAGACAGTCGATATGAAATCTATCTGTCCATTTTTTCCTGATGCGTTGAACCTTGAGATTCAAACCTACGTTACTCGACAAACAGAACCCTCATTGGTAATTGCACACATCTTTTTGTTCTAACATTACTGTATCTCCATGTCAATGGATTGATTTGATGCATTAATTGCAGGAAGAGGGTCATGTTATGGAACCTGTTAATTCTTCCAACTTCCCTGCCTCCAAGAAATGTGGAATGTCTGTGTTGGTTGGTACTGGACACATTTTATGGTCGGGGTTATACGTTATAGTGTCTACACTAGGTTTGGTGATTACTGTCTATTTGTTAGATATATTGTACATAAATCCTTACAACATATACTACTGGTGGTATAAGGGCCTTTTATTCATAGCATGCATGACCATTAGCGTTGTACTTTTTGGGGGTCTTGTAATTGGTTTATGGCATATGTGGGAAAGAAAAACTTCATACAACGAGGAATGTGAGAACTCCACAAATACTAGCAGCATTGTGCATCCTAAAGAGACACAGATACATAAGAAAACTGGGCAGGAACAGTATCTCAACATTATTCGGTATGGTCAAAGACCCGACTTCAGTGGTATGTTCCTAGATCTGTCTCTGTTTTCCTCTGTTTTTCTTTAATTATCCTCTTTTTGTGATGGTAAACGGCCTCTCCCTATCCAATCCCGTTCAACAAATTCATGTTATTGAGAGAGTTCTTGAGATGCAATTTTGATTGACTCTACTCCCCTCTGTGCTGCAGAAATTTTCGGGAAGATGGCAGAGCGTTGGGAAAATGTCGACATTGGTGTAATTGTTTGTGGCCCTCCAACACTTCAGACTAGTGTTGCTAAAGAGTGCAGGAAACAGAATCTCAATAGAATTAACAATAAATCTGTATTCCATTTCAACAGCCACAGTTTTGACCTGTAGCTACCTCTATATATATCATCTAAATGCTTAGCATAACTGGGAAGAGAAGTCTCACTTTATGTTCCATATAGGTTACATATTATCTTTTTAATGTAATTACTTATGTAAGTTACATATAATAATAATATTCTAATGTTTATAATTTCTGTTGTCAATCATGTTTTTTCTATATTGATGTTAGTTTAATAACTACTTTTTGAAGCATAAAATTTTGAGGGCCAATGTGATAGCCATGCGAACCGAAATCTTTCACAAATCTTGACTAAGAAATTTAAAAATAAGCCTATCTATACAAATATACTTAGATATTAGTAAAAATCTCAATTTACCAAATATTATGAGTATGTGTGCGTACAAGAGATAGAAAAGGGGGGAAGAGGGGAGCCAGGGAAGAGGCAGTGCATGGAAAGGGCATCGACACCCCAAATGTGATGTAGAATGGTCCATTTCATGCTCTGCCTCGTCCCCGTCTCCCTACTCTCCTATTTGTTACCTTGACAACGTGTGACCATGATCTTGACTCTCCAATTTGTTTTCTTATGGATGAGTTATCTTGATCTGAAGTACTCATGAAACGACACAAGTTTAAAAGTTTTAACATGAAAAAGTTGTTTTAACAATTTTCTACCGAAATGGTTGCTAATAGAAACTAATTGAAACCCCTTTTTAATGACTATAAGGTAGGTGAACGACTACTTTATGAAGGGTAAAGGAACATATGGCAGTACACATAAAATTGCTAGTAGTACAAATATATTTGGTATGTACTTTTGCATCCTAAACGTACTTCCAACACAAGCCACAATGCAAAATCGAACAAGAAAACTATTATTTTTTAAATAACAAATTCATTGGGGAATAAATGGCCATTATTTTAATTATTTAGTTACCCTACTAATTGTATATATTTGAATGTCAAATCCTTCTACGTCTCATGGTGTACTATCCTCCAAGTGTAGTACCAGGGAAAAAAAAAATCTTCTGTTTTGACCGCACCCCACCAGCAATGGATGGGGTTACGTTGACAAGAATTGAGAATACTTAAAATCTAGCCCAAGAGGTAATGAAATTATTGATTTGGATCTTAATCGAAGAAAATAATACGAAATCATTGTAAGTTTATTCATATATGAAGTTGTAAATTTACATATCAACAAAAAGAAAAACAAACTCGTTGTCTCGACAAACTAGAAATAACCTAGACTGTACAAAAATATGACAAATACCTAAACTAGTCTAGCATGGCTTCCAAAAGACAACCAAGTTCTGCGCAGCAAAACCATAGCAACATAATGAACTTCATATTGCATTTTGAACCTTCTTGTGGGGTTGACATTTCTCGTGAGGTAGTAGAATCTGATCACGAATATTCTGATTCTTGGCGGGTGCACATAGCAGGTGAGGTAGTAGACTGGACACTAACAATCTGATTCTGATTCTGATTCTTGCTGGGTGCACATTGCTGATGAGGTAGAAGAATCTGACCACGAACATTCTCATTCTTGCGGGGAGCACATAGCAGACGAGATACAATATTAAATGAAGCAGTGGGTTTTTCCTGCTCCGGTCAGAAGCCCATATACCAGTCTAAAAGGGATTACTCCGGGAGAGCAGCACTCGATCGTTAAAATTTGGAGGCAGTGCTTTTAAATTCTTGACAATAAATGGAAGATCCAAAAGCATGTCGGCTGTCCATCTGTCTCTATGATAATTTTCGAAGCATCTATTCAAGAAATCTTCTGCAATATCTGAAATATTTTCAGGTATTGGATTATCAAATGCAATCTCCTGAATAATCTCTTCTTTACTTCCAGCAGTCGACCAGATGAGTTTCCCTGTGATCATCTCCACGATAGTGCAACCAAGAGACCATATATCACTAACTGGCTTGATCTTCCCCTTAACCATCGATTCTGGGGACGAATAGCGCAGTGTGCCTCTGACGTGAATCGATCGCTTAGGAGGCAAGATAAAGGATCAAGATACTTTGATACTTCGAGTTCAAGATGTTCAAGATGCTTCTAGATACTTCAATGATGATGCTGCAGCTTTTCTTTTCATTTTATATTTTCGTGTAACTGTAATTGCTTTTTTTTTTTTTTTTTGTTATCAGTTAGTTAGAATATTAGCTAGAAGGTTAGTTAGTTTTGGCGCCATTTTCATTTGCCTATTTATATAGCCGCTGTAATCTTTTCTAAGTAAGTTGAATTCAATTCAATTTTTTCCTTGTTGACGTTGAATCCAGTAATTGAAAATTTGAAATCCTGTGAAGTGTTTAATATCTGACTTTCTCCCAAAGTTTTCTATTATTTTCATGATTTAGTTAAGAAAATGGGACTAATAAAAAGAAAGCGTCGTTATATTGTCAGCACAATCTTTTTAGCAATAAAATGACGTATATTTCAGAAAAGAAACAAATTGTGAATAAACTCTTGTTTAGTGTATATTAAAATTCGATTTGTGATAAATCTTGATAAAAAGTTAATGAAAACGTGTAATTAAAAAATTGTGACTCTCATGGAACATATGGTTAAAGTTAATCTTTCACTTTGACTAAGATTAAAATCTCCACCTACATGACTAAGCTCGCATTTAATTTTTTCAAGTTCCCTTGGAATTTTCCACGCATTTTGATTTCATTTAAGATCAAAGAGTAGCAGCATAAGTTAAAATGACAATTAATTCCCTATTTAATTTAGCTAAAAATAAGATTCGAAGTAAATTTTGATAAAATATGTAATCGAAAAAGGATAAAAAAAAATTGTGGATCCCACAAAATATATGATTGAAAATGAATTTTGAAAAAAAAAAAAAAGGTTCTAAAAAATTAGGGCCAAACATGAGCTAAGTCAAGGAGTAAAATTCTTTATAAGTTAACTCAAATAATTTATTTTTGTATATTAGTGTATACTGATTAAAATCTATATCGGACAAGGACAACATCAAAAATATAACTTTTATGGGTAAGACCGAATATAAACAAAATAAGACTCCCTATATTTAGATTTTTTTTTTTAAATCTTATTTTGATTTTTTTAACAAGTAAAATGCACTCGAGATCGTTGAACTCTTATCATACTCGCAATTAGGTCACTTAACTTCAATTTGGTATTATCAAGCTACCATGCTTGACTTTTAAAATCAATCAAGACACTACTTTTTTTCGGAAAGTAAAGGCCAAAGAATCAAGCCCATGTTTGACAACTATTAAAACAAAACTTTTTTTCTTAAACTCATTTTTAATCACACATTATCACAATAAAATATTTTACAAGTAAATCCAATTTTTCCTACTTTTTAACCACATATTCTTCAAAAGACCACTAATCCAAAACTCATTTTAATGGTTAAAACATGCGCCAAATTGTGAAAAATCTGCCCCTTACTTAGGACTGTCAATAGATTAGATTTTGATCTGAATCCGACGAAATTAATAGAAGATGAATTTATGATTTCAGTTCGATAATCCGATCAACAGCCTAATCCGATATTCTGTTAACTAAATGGATCAAATATGAATAAAGGTCAATCCGACCATATAACAACTCGATTCAATTTGTTATAAGTAGTTGAATCGGTAAAATATTTTTATGACATGTTATTTATTACTAAAATAAATAAATGAGAAAATAAAAAAGTCACCAAATTCAAGACATAAAAAAGAAGAAGAAAAGAAATTCAATCCACGTGTACACAACGTTCTAAAAAGTGTAATGCGTTACGAGATGTTGAGGTTTTGGACTAGGCAAGAAGCCTAGCTATAAAACAACATAAAAATTTCTTTTGTTATTTTAATATTATTTTAAATTTTTAATCAATCTAAAAATTATTTAATAATACATATAAATTATAGTACCAAATGCAATTTTAAGAGCTTAACAAAATAAATATATTCGATAAACAATATATAATATAATAGTGTTAATTGAAATATTTGGAGAGTTTTAAATTCTTATTAATTAGTAAAAGATAGGAAAAATGATTAATTAAATAAATTATAAATAACTATTTATATAATAATACAATACACTAGAGTCAAATTAAATGTATAATACAGTATAGCCAAAGCAAATGAACAATGTATTACAACCAAACCAAATGAATTCTTATCCCACATCGAAAGTTTATAACAAAATGTTTGGATATGTCATCTATAAATAAATGAGTCAATAAATATATAAACAACTTTTTGTGACTTTCAATCCAATTAGTTAAAAGTTAAAAAAATTGAAAAAATTATAATTGTTAAACTCGTTTAACAATTGGAAAAATAAAAAAGAAGAAGAAGAAGAAGTTAATTTCAATATTGATTTTATTTTTCTAATTTCTTTAATTTCGAATTGGATATTCGATAACATAGCAAATCGGATATGAATTTAACAATCAAATATCTGTTGGATTATCGGATTGGATATGGACAGATTCGATCCATTTACAGCCCTACCCTTACTATTTGAATATCAGATCAAATGTATCTATGTGCTTAAATAAAAATGTTCTATTACAAAATTCAATTTAAATAATGTGTAACATTTTATATTATAAAAAAGTGACAGAGCATGTCACTTTCTAATACAAAGCAAAGTCTTGATTCATAATTTACAATTGTATTTTTTTCGTGTGTACTAAATCAAAACTATTAATCACAAGTTGAATTTTATATATACAAACACTATATTGAATACTCAAACGAAATCTAAACTATTTTAATCAAAATTCAAAAATTGCTGACCTGTATGTTGATTATTTGCAGATTTTGAGAAAAATACAAAGAAATTCCTTCGAAAATATAGTTGATTGTAAATTCGATCTGTAAGGCAAGAAATTTTATTTTGATTTTCGAGTTTGATGGTGTTGGATGGTTAGCTCTCGTTTTGGGCCGGGGGCTTTTTCCTCAGTTTTCTGTCTTTGGTGTTGGCTAAGTTGATTGAAAAATTTAGAACATATAATAGTCTGTTAATTAATTAATACATTTAATCACGTAATTAATAGTTCTAAACTTCCAAAACCCTCGCGGCATTTCGTTCAGGAGATCATCATCAATGGCGAAACGTCTTGGACCCACAGGCGAGTTCTTTAGGAGACGGGAAGAGTGACGGAAGCACCCGATATGACGAACCAGTGGCACCACGCCACGCCACCTCCGGTCTTGGCGTCGCTTTTGAAAAAACCCATAGCCCATCAAACAGCACACAAAACAAACAAACAAGCAGCAAAAGGTCAGCTCACGTCTCTCCATTCATTTGCCATTGGGTTAATTTCACAAATGGTCACTGAAGTTACCTGAAAATTTCAAAACAGTCACTGAAGTTTCAAAATTTCAGAAACGGTCACTGAAATTTGAAATTTCTTTCAAAACGGTCACTGAATTTTCAGATTTTTGGCCAAGTTTGAGGTAATTTTTCGGCAACTTTCGACCACCAAAATTGTCGATTTCGGATACCGTTGGAAAACCCACGATGTCCTCTTCAATTACCACCAAAAATCTCCCCAAAACTCCAAGTGAATCGGCCGGAATAAACCCATGAAGTCGGCAACCGAAAATTGTGAAAATTTGCCCAGATTTTCAGATTTTTTGGGCAAGTTTGAAGCA
This sequence comes from Fraxinus excelsior, assembly GCA_019097785.1. Classification (NCBI taxonomy): domain Eukaryota; kingdom Viridiplantae; phylum Streptophyta; class Magnoliopsida; order Lamiales; family Oleaceae; genus Fraxinus; species Fraxinus excelsior. Next base: position 4,202,337 of record CM032633.1, read on the forward strand.
ATACTTCGGCAACTTCCGACTACTAAAACTGTCGATTTCGGATACCGTTGGAAAACCCACAATGTCCTCTTCAATTACCATAAAAATCTCTCCAAAACGTCAAGTAATTTGGCCGGAATAAACCCACGAAGTCAACTACCCAAACTGGGCATAAAAGTCCGAAAATCTGCCCAGTTTGGGTAGCTGACTTCGTGGGTTTATTCCGGCCAAATCACTTGGAGTTTTGGGGAGATTTTTGGTGGTAATTGAAGAGGACATCGTGGGCTTTCCAACGGTATCCGAAATCGACAGTTTTGGTGGTCGGAAGTTGTCGAAAAATTGCCACAAACTTGCCCCAAAAATCTGAAAATCTAGGCAAATTTTCACAATTTTCGGTTGTCGATTTCGTAGATTTATTCCGGCCGAATCACTTGGAGTCTTGGGGAGATTTTTGGTGGTAATTGAAGAGGACATCGTGGGCTTTCCAACGGTATCCAAAATCGGTAGGTTTGGTGGTCGGAAGTTGCCGAAAAATTGCCTCAAACATGGCCAAAAAATTTGAAAATTCAGTGACCGTTTTGAAAGAAATTTCAAACTTCAGTGACCGTTTTGAAATTTTCAGGTAACTTTAGTGACCATTTGTGAAATTAACCCATTTGCCATTATTCAACCGAACCCCCCACCCCCCTTCTCTCATGGCCGCCAAGTAGAAGAGTAAAGCAACTTCACGCTTCTCCTCAACCTATTTCTGACCTTTTACTTCTCTTTACTTCAAGAACAAGGATAATACTTGCTTTGTCCATCTTGATTTTCGTGCTTGAAGAAAATTGATTATTTTCTACTTCTTTTGCCCTTTTAAGACAATCTCATTTCGAAGAACAACCCTTGTTTTGATCTTGCTCATTTTCTTGAAAAGGATTGTTTGTTCTCTTTGAAGAAAGACCCAATTACAAGAGAATAGCATTATTTTCTTAAGTTTTCTTGAAAAGCTTCGTTTTGGAGTTTAGGTGTGAAAAAATTATAAATGGGGAGGAAATGGAGGAAAGTGAAGCTTGCACTTGGTTTGAATCTGTGTTTGTATACTCCAAGAAATAATATAGCTGTTAATGATGACGATTATGGATCTTTGCCGCCTTCTTCTTATAGACACTCAGACGCTGCTCTGCTGTCGCCAGTGGCGAACTGGACCTAAGGTCTTGCATCTTTAAGCTTTATTTCTTTAGTTATTTGATTTTCAATTTATACGTTTCAATATGTGTTTATGAGCTTTTTTCTTCATGTTGACTGTTGTTGGTTGTGATTGATCACTAATAGATGGATGTGGGTGATGATTTTAGGAAATTCTGGGTGTTTTTTATGAATGCATTGAATGAAAGGGTTTATGCATTTCATGTGTTGGAAACTGAGAAATAACGGAATCTGGTCATATAAAAATTATGAGCCTTTAGAAGGCGAAATCTGATACCTTTCTTTGGCGTAAAATGCCGATAAATGTCAATTATTTATGGTTAATCTGAGTCTTTCAATAAATTTTGGTAGCTGAATAAAATAAATGTTAAAAGTTCTTCTCCTGCTCCTGCTGGTTCTTCTACTTCTGTTGTTCATTGGAATTTCCTCTCTATTTACAAGATGAGTGCACGGTGCCAAGGTCAGGCGCGATAATGTTTCTCGGTAATTTTGTATTTTTTTTAATTTTTTTTTTGTGGTGGTAAGATGTTTTGGTGCTGACTTTTGTTCTTGTACTTTGTTTATCCGGGTGAGACTATAAGTTATGCTTTATACGCTAATTGGATTTTGAAAAGATGGTTACTACCTACTAATTGATGCCAAGGTCAGGCGTGATCATGTTTCTCAGTAATTTTTTTGTTTTCTTTTTGTTGGTGGTAAGAGGTTTTGGTGCTGATTTTGCTCTTATACTTTGTTTATCCGAGTGAGACGGTAAGTTATGCTTCACATGCTAATTGGGTGATTCTTGGATTGATTGTCACAGGAAATCGAGCTTAAAATCGAAAGTTTTCAAGAGGACTGGTGCTCGCATTCGAGGTGGTCAGGTGACTAACGAATGATTGATTCTTGATGATGAAATTGATGAAGAAGAGGAGATCGAAGAAGAAAAGGATATTGAGAGTCAGCCCAATGTTCTTGTAAGGAAAAATTCGACTCCAATTGTTATAGAATGAGGAAACCCGTGAATTTCGTCAAAAGATTGTCACTTTTTTTAAAAAAAAATCGTCACTTTTTTTAGTTTGTCACTTTTTGAGCGTGTCACTTTTTTTTTTTTATTGTCTGTCACTTTTTTAATCCATATAACTTCTTTTAATTTGTGCCACTTTTTTGAATTCGTCACTTTTTTAAAATTTGTCACTTTTTGAATTTTGTCACTTTTTAAAAAGATAAAAAAATGAAATAATGTGTTATATTTTTCTAACATAGTCAACACGTGGATTGGCTTGAACGTGGTGATTATTTTAAGAACATGATTACTGGTGCCGCACAAATGGATGATGTTATTTTGGTATTTGTCACTTTTTTTAAGTTTTGTCACTTTTTTTTTTTGAGTTTGTGTCACTTTTAAAAAAAATGAAAAAGTGACAATTTTTATTAAAAAAAAAGTGACATTGTGTCACTTTTTAATTTTATACAATATTTTTTACTACCTAAAAAATTTTCATATGATTTTTCAAAACATCTTTAATATTAAGGGTATTTTTGTAAGTATCCCAAATTTTAATGTGTATCAAATATGGGCTGAAATTTATTCTAAAATTACATGTGTATGTGCAAACTAGAAGTAACTTGATCGAAGAAAACAATACTCGGAATTATATTGACTAAACAAAATCTACATATCCACCTAAACTTTCTTGCAAAACAAAAAACTTGGAAAATTCAAGATATTACAAATTCCTAAACTAGATATAATTTTTTTTCTCAGGCTACTTCCAAAAGACACCAAGTACTAATCGGCATTTTGAACCTTTTGGCGGGGTTGATATAGCTTCTAAGGTAATAAATAGTGAACACGAACATTTTGATTAATCTTGCGGAGTGGTGCACAAAGTTGGTGCGGATATGGAAGATGAAGCTTAGGTGGAGCGATAAACAGGTTCAATGTAGAAGCCCATATACCAGTCGAAAAGGGGTTAGTCTGAGAGAGAATCACTTGATCGTTAAATTTTAGAGGCAATGTTGCCAAATTCTTGACAATGAATGGATGACTCAATAGCATGTCAGCCATCCTCTATTCGTGGTCCTTGGCCAAACATTTGTTCAAGAAATCTTTCATAGTATTACAGTCTCACATTGGTTGGTGATATTTACACGATCTACTTAATAAGGTGAGAGCAATCCTCCCCTAACAAGTCGATTTTGTTAAGTTGAGTTAGGCCCAATATCCTTTCTAATATGGTATCAGAGCAGGTCTAGTTTTGCAATATTAAGTGGATCTAAAATCGATTTGTTCACAGTTGTTTGGCATGGTCCACGCTGAGCGTGAGGAGGCGTGTTAGAGTTCCACATTAGATAGTGATATTTACACGATCCACTTAATAAGGTGAGAGCAATTCTCTCTTAACAAACCGGTTTTGTTAGACCCAATATCTTTCCTAGTACACAGTGTTGGAAATATTTTCGGGTATTGGATTACCAAATCCAATATGTCGAAACAACACTGCGTCACTCTGAGTAGTCGACCAAATGTGTTTCCTTGTGATCATCTCCACTATAATTCAACCAAGAGACCATATATCAGTAACTGACTTGTGAATCCCCAAAGCAATTGATTCTCGGGACGAATAGAACAGTGTGCCTCTGTTGTGAATCGATCGCCAGGGAATTAAGATTTTCTTAGCCTGTCCAAAATCTGCTATCTTGAGATTGTGTATGGAAGAACCATCTGCACTGGGAAAGACAAGAATATTGGCGGGTTTTATGTCACAATGAACAAACCCTTTCTCATGGACGTAAGAGAGACCCTTAAGCAGCATATAATTGTAACACGCAACGAGAGATTCTATCATATTTCCTCCAGCTTTGATGATCATATCAGTGAGCCATCCACCCGATGCGTATTCAATATCTTCTCCAAAACATTGGACGATTTCACGACAACCTCTGTTGAAGATCAACCCTAGCCCAGTACAAAGCCCAATCTATTTGTTTTATTTTAGCCTAAGGAAAATAAAGCCCAATACATTTATCTAAACCCAAGACAATGGAAGCTTCTCGTGGAAGGAAGATATTTTTAAAAGAAAATTGTAAAAGGATGTAGAAATGAGATTTCTTAGTAGAAGTGTGTAAAATGTGGTAATAATGTATGCTAGGATTATTTCTCAATTTAATATTTGTATGGTGTAGATTGCATGGAGAGGACTATAAATACCCTCCTTTGCATTTGGTTTAGGCACCCTCCAAAAAATAAGTTTTTGTATTCTTAGTTTGAGTGTGGAGTTTTGAGTGTTTGTATTTTTCTTCAAATTGTGAGTGGTCTTTGGGAAGTGTTGTAGTGTCTTTTATTGTGGGTATAATACAAGTGATTTGTTTACTTGTTTGGGGTCCAATATTAGTAAGTTTAGAGCCGTGTACTCTAAATTTTACTCAACAACCTCTCAATTCGAACATAATTTCTCCCTCCTTCAGCCAATTCGAATACGGAAAAGTGGCAGACTTCACAGTGGCGGTAGAAACTGGAAGAGGATAATTGACCTTTGCCGCTAAATGTACGGTTCCATAGGTGCTTGCACCAAGAATGCGAGCTTTACTCTAGAAACCCATTAATTTTCCTTTCCTTGACAAGAAATTGAAACGGTGTGTAGGAAATAATTGAAACAGAGTATAGTGAAAAACTTAAACAAATTATGGGGAAAAACGATACGAAAGTTTGGGTTTTATAGTTAATTTCATGTCTCCTTCATAAGAAATGACTGGCTAGAACTAGGAAATAGAGAATAATCTGATTGAAAATTTGAAATTGTGTAAGTCGAACTATCTGTTATTTCCAAATTGTTTCCTTATTGATTCTAATAAATATTTGAAAACATTCCTTTTAGGTGTCACTTCTTTACCGAGTAATTGATGTGTGTGAATTAATTCCCACTAAATATAGGGAATAACTGAAAATTGTGATCGAATTTACAGTTTCATTAATTACAATCAGTCTTTAACTTTCCATATTTAATGCAGTTTTTTCCTTGTTGGAGTCCTAATTAAAGTTTGTATTTGAAAATTTGACATCCTTGCCAACGTTAATTATCAGGATTTCTCTCTTAATATTTTCTATTAATTTCACGAATTAATTAAGAAAATGGAACTAGTAAAAAAAAAAAAGGATTAATGGAAAAAAAAATCCCAAAAATATTTTCATTTGCGATATACTCCATTCCTATTGGAAATCAAATAAACCCCCATATTTGAAACCTTTTGTGTGAAAACCCCCTACCATCAAGATTCATCATATTGTCGTTAAAAACAGTAAAAAAATGTCAAAATAAAAAAGGAATAACTGTAATTTCAGTACCCAAACTATTTATTTATTTTTATCAATTGTACCCAAATTTTTTTATATGTAGCACCTACAATCTCAAACTTTTAAAACTTTATTTTCCTCCCCCACCCCACTTGATTTCTTCCACACCTTTAATCATACCCAAATAAACCAAAATCATAACCCATGAAATCAATTAAATTCAGAACTCTGGGATACTCCTTAAAACCAAAATCATTGAGAAATTATCATAAAAATCCACACCATACATATTTAACAAGATTGTCGCCAGTGTCACTGTGGTCAACAAATGGATTCACACTCGACCCACCAACTTGAAAGTCGAATGTCTTTCCCCATGCGACCCATTTAGGTATGGGTTTGTCTCCAAACAGATTGTCATTGTCGACGTCTCAAAACGAAAAAAAAAAAAACCAAGGTCTCCAAAAACCATGGCCTTCTTATTCTAGGGAAACAAGTGGCCCCATTTACATGGTTGTTTTCATAGAAGTTATCGAATGTTATAGAGCTAGACGAGCCATTGGCAAAAGTGTTGCTCGTCCTCGTCCATGGTTTTTTACCACCATCAAAGTCAATTCCTCGTCCTCTCATATCTTCACTACTATTTTTACCACCATTTAATGTTCCGTTCAAATTGATATCATCCTTCATATCACGAAGTGAAGTGCTCTCGAGTGCATCACCAATTTTGTCATCTTGGAAAGTAAACCAGTTAGAGTTTGTAAACAGACTTAAGCAAGAAAGAATCAAACAATGACAAATAGGCTTGCTTGACAGCCAGATTCCAACTTCTTGTGCATAACAAAATCGCACACAATAATATTGCACAATAAAGGCAAGTATTAAATTTATATGCGAGTGGATTTTCGACGGTTGGGGTAGTTATGAATTCCAAAATTCTGAATTTAATTGGATTTCCTGTGTTTTGATTTTGGTTTAATAGGGTATGGTTGAAAGTGGGGAAGAAGATAAAGTGGGTGGGATGGGAAAAATAAAGTTTTAAAGAGTTGAGATTGTAGATGCCACATAAAAAAAAATTTAGGTACAATTTGTAAAAAAAAATGAAAAATTTGGTACTGAAATTACAATTGTTCATTTTTAATTTTGGCACTTTTTACTATTTTTAATGACAAATCTAATGAAACTTAACGATAGAGGGATTTTTTGCACAAAAGGTTTCAAACAGAAGGGTTTTCTACGATTTTTAATAGGTAGGGGTACATCGCAAATGAAAACGTTTTTATGGGATTTTTCTACTATTAATCTAAAAAGAAAATAATTTTCATAACCTTTACAATGTAAAATGTTGTGTTTCAAAAAAACGAAAATAAAAAATGTGAACAAACTTGCATTAATTTTTAAGTTTCCTTACAGTTTTCCACCTTTATTTATTCGTTTTGAGATAAATTTGCAGTATTGAAAAGAAAATGGAGTAAAATTCTTATAAGTCAGAAAATTGTTATAAAATTGACAGTAATAGAATATAAAGAGAAGAAAATTATAAAGAGAGCCAAAATTCGAGTTAATTTTATTGAGAGCTAAAGCCTATATTTATAAAATATAATTTGAGCTACAATTATACATTTGTCATTTACAAATATTTAATTTATAACAACCATCCTTAAATAATTACACAACAACTATCTTGCTAAAAACCTTGTTTGAAAAATATTGATGGGACAAAAACAAATGAAGAAAAAAAAGAAAAAAAAAATTATCTCGTTAAAACTTTGTCAAGAAAATTTAATGCGATAAAATTTGATTGAATGAAAAAGAGTACAACTATCCATTTGATTTTAATTAATGAAAATTATTATATCGAGACTTTCATATCCCATGAGCCAATTTCTTTAATGTCATAGTTCTAGTGAAATGCATTCATTATCTTATTATAGGCTTTAAGTAATATCATTTTTATACAAAATATTTATGGAAAATGCTACTTGTAATTAGCATGTACATAAGGGTGTTCATAATGAACACTCCCTCCATATTTGGAGGGAGTGTTCATTATGGACACCCTTATGTACATGCTAATGTACAAGTAGCACAATCCAATATTTATCTATTCATGTAGTTAACATGATGGTTGACATACTTACCATTCAAGCGAAATTCGTAAGTGTACAAGATCATTGACATGTAATAAATGTGACGAGTTAGAACATTGTCCCACGAAGAATAAATTTCAATTCCAATGTACTAGTTTTGTATAGAAACCAAATTATGTAACACAGAGAAGATGATTTTGTTATTTATTCTAAATTATTCTACTAATTATTTAAAAAAAAAATTGTTTGTATGAATGTATTGGGTCTTCGAATTCGCCCATTATTATCTACTTCAATTCTTAACTATGTACTCCAAATTTATTTATGTATTCTTGACAATCGATAATATTATAATATATAACTTTCTTTTTCAAGATAAATTAAGTTTATTCTAGTCACAATCGAGTCATATTTATAGTTTGAATTCAAATGAGTAAAACACATTCAATTTCATAATTATCTAAATGATTGCACACACGATATATGTTATTCCTAACATTTATTGCATGTATATTAACCTTGCTGCATTCTAAATTTAATTGTGAACTTTTCAACACTACAACAAGCAACTAATTATGGAATTGATGGGCAAACAATTAAATAATGCAACGACAATGCAAGATTAATTAATAAAAATAAAAATTACTAAACTACATGTCTTGGATTAAAATAAGTAAGCAATCATTTTCAATATCAAATCAATTATGGATCTAGCCTAGTATGTTCTTGTTTAAATTACAAGAATAAGAATAAGTAAATATCACCCGAACATGAATGAATGCAAGAGATTTTGATCTTCAATTCCAATCTCAAAGTCTTCAAGCTCTTAATCATGTAATTGGGTTTTAATTCCTCGCTAGATTGATATTCTCTCCCCCCAAAAAATGTGAATTCGCCTCTTGTTATTGGTGAAAATTATGATATGTATGTGATTTGAGAAGTGAGAGAGATCCAATGTTTTGCCCAAGTTCTATATTTATAAGAGTCGGATTTATGTAAAAAAATATCATAAATCCAATTGAATATTTATTACATTGAAGTGAATTGAATCATACCCACTGTGTGTGTGTGTGTGTGATTTGAGAAGTGAGAGAGATCCAATGTTTTGTTTCCCGAACTTTATTCTTTATTCTTCTAAATCATTTTCTCTTGCAATTTTCATTCTTTATCTTCCATTCGCATCCAACTGAACTCCTAGCATTCTCCAATTATCGCTTTCTGCGGTTCGAATCAACTATTGAATATTTACAATTTAATCCTCGAACTTTGAGTTTCCTATATTTTTGCTCCTTTTGTCCAATTCCGTTAATTTGCATATATTTTTACCCAACAAACAAATTATATATATAATTAAGTTATAATTCATCAAAATTCACAACAAACAATCTCATTTATATCCTAGATAAGTGTACGTTAAAAATGTTGACCTATGGTTGATTTCATCCTTAATATTTTGATCGTAACAAAAAGATTTATATTGTTTCTAACAATTTATTTTGAGTGATAATAGTTCAATGTTAAAATTAATCAAGCATTGTCAAAATCTAACATTATAAATCAAACTCATGAAAAAGATCAAGATCGAAGTCAAACATTAAAGTCAAATGTAAAAAAAGATCAAGATCAAGAGTTTGAGAGCCAAATATGAAAGAAATTTCGAAACAAGATCAAAGACCAAGCTTTCGAGATCATTTGTAAAGGTATAACATTTTGATCTTTAGTAATGAATGACAATAATTCAAAAATTATTTTGTACACAAAGAGTTATTTTCATAAAATATTTTTTGATCAAAAGTAAAATTGATTTTTCAAAGTGATACTTGAACTTAGATCACATCTCCAAAAAAAAAAGGGGTCAACGAACGTTCGGTTGACCATCAAGACGTCTGGTGAATTGGAAGTATCCACAACGGTAAATTTTTTGACTGATTTTCAATGGCTACTTTTTGATCGCTCGGTACTGTTCCAGACGTCCGGATGAGTTGTCCGATTTGGCAGAAAAAGTTGGCTTTTTCACTTCTATAAATACCAACTCACTTGCCATTCATTTCAACGCTTAAGAGCGTTCAAATGAGATACTTTTGAGCTTATATTTATTTCATTTATTTTTTCATAATAAAAACTTTGATTGTTGAATCAGACTTCTTAAATTATTTCTCTTACCAAAGTTTTTCATTTCTCTTTGTGCTTAATTTATTTATATCAATTTTAAAAGAAATATATTTTTGAAGAAGATATTTGTAACTTACATTGCATAAATTTTTTCTACTTCTTCATATTGAAACTTTGATTGGATCAAACTTGTAAACATAATATTCATCAAAGTTTCTAATTTCTTTCTTAGACTTAATTCATCACAAATTATTCATTGAAATAGAGATATATTTTTGAAGAAGATTCTTGCACTTACATTGTATAAACTTTTCTTCTTCTTCATATTGAAATTTTGATTGATTGAACTAAATTTGTGAAATTATCATATTCATTAAAGTTTCTCATTTCTCTCTTAGAATTTAATTTATTACAATCATTCATTAAAAGAGAGATATTTCTTGAGAGGATTTTTGAACCTACATTGTATTTAATTCTCCATATTCTCATTAAAATACTTTGATTGATTGAATCTAATTTTTTACTATCATATTCATCAAAGTTTTTCATCTAACACTTAGTACTTTATTTGTTTGTATTATTTATTAAGAGAGGAATTTTACTATTTATTGAAGTGTTGCCTCTCTTAGTACTTTATTTGTTTGTATTATTTATCAAGAGATGAATTTTATTGTAAAATCACTTTGATAAAGTGTGGGTCGTGTTAAAGTCCCTTAAAGATTAATATTGTACAAGGATCAATGCTTCTTGTTACAAGTCACCGTGTATATCATATTGACGTCCTGTAAAGCTCAACATTGTATAAGGATTTGCGCTCCTCGTTTGTAAGTCACCGGAAGCGTTGTAAAGAGGTAGATTGCACCATAAGTCAATCAACATAGTGAAAATGTCTTGCTCGTGCCGAAGAGCTTAGTAACGGAGGACGTAGATCATTGCTTTAGATCGAACCTCCACAATTATATCATTTGCATCCTCTATCCTTACTTATCACTTTTATATTTGTACTTATTATTTGAATTAATATATTTAGTCTTTACTTGCTTGAATTTATATTAATTCTTCGAAAAAGTTTTAAAAACCAATTCACACCCCTCTTGAATAGTTATTCTTGGATTTTCAAAAAATAGATCTTGTTGATACTATATTTAAGAGTCTTGTATATAATTTATAACATATAAGAGTAAAAGTATCAAGTTATGTTGATGGTAAATGTATTTTAGATTATAACATTCACTACACATGAATATGTCTTAATAAAACCATTTTAGAAAAAAACTTAGCGAAAGAAAAAGCGTGCATTATTCTTTTTAATATATTAATAAAAGTTGTCTATTTAAAATCTTGTTAGTAAAAATCAATAGGATAAAACTTCGATCGGGAAAAAAGAATACAACACGTATTTACTCACCTTTTGAATATTGCTTGAGATCTAGCTATATATCGTGTTTATTAACCTCTCAATTACTGTAGTAGATAATTCCCTTGTGAGTTGTGACTATGCCCCTGTTTGACACCCCTTTTTTCTCATTTTCATTCTCATTTTTTCTCTTTTTTCATTTCAACCACACATTCTTCAAATAAAATAATATTACATACAAATTTAAAACTTTTCATCACTTTTCCACCACAAGTATTCTTCCATCTATCACTATTTCAAAAATTTCATTCTCATTAAAATGAGATTCAAACACAAGCTATGTATACCACATAAGTCGTCATGATAACCACATGTATATAGAATGATTAATGACCTTTATGTGAATTAAATAATACAGCATCATTGTAACTAACTAGTCTCGAATATTGACAAGGTGAAAATAGAGCAAGATACAGTGCTTCAAGACCCATAAGTTATTCATTATCATTTCAATTAAGAAAATGATCATCTTTTCACTTCAAAGTAAAACATAATCATCAAGTATCAATACGTACGTCTAGGACTTGACAAAATTTTCGGATCGAATCGGATTGAACAAGACTCGAATCGAATCGAACCAAACACAACCAAATCGTTCTTCTTAAGTTAAATATCCGAACGAGTATTTGAATCGAGAACCGACGTGTTTGGTTCAATTTCCGGTTCTAGACCAAGAACCGAAAAAATCGAATCTCCCAAACTTTTTATTTTAAATAAGTCAAATTATTTTATTTTTTTCAAATAAATTTGCTAACTAATTAAGAGAGTGTTTGGTGGTGATTAAAATTAGATTTTTAGTAAATTGTGATAAAAGTTTTTGAAATGTGTGGTTAAAAAGTTGTGGGACCCATGAAAAATGTGGTTAATATTGATTGTTTGACTTTAACTTAGATTAAAATTAGATTTTAATCCGGACCAAACATGTGCTAATTTAGTCCAAACCCAAAAATATGATTTTATTATTTCCAATTTTCAGCCAGCCCAACTTAATCAAATCAGCCTAAGTTTTATCCAAACCTCTTATTCTACCGTAGTGAGGGGTGGACATGTGTTGGGTCGATTTTTGCTTCAACCCAAACTCAACTCAACATGATCGGTTTGATCAAGATTTAACCTAACCCAACCCATGTAAATGTTGAAACCCAACCCAACCCAATCCAATCAAGTATTGGTCGAGTTGGGTTGAGTTGATCGGTTTGTGACGACTTGTCAATAAAAATTAAAGTCATCCAATTTTCTATTATATTAATTCAGATAGACAAAATTAAATAGTAAGTAAATAAATAAATAAAATTATCTATTATCTTATTCAATCATCATTAGTCAAACTTTCAAAGAACAAAGTGCATTTAGCATAACATGAAAAACTTATACTATATTTATTGTGGGAAAGACGGTAATATCCTCTTCTAAAATGTACTAAAATAATTACAATTACACTATTCACTCATACTTTTTAGGTTTTTTTTTTTTTTTAAAAAGAGACGAGTCGGATTTGGCAGGTTTATTCTGCTTTCATGAGTTAATCCATAAACCGACCCGATCCGATCCGACCCGACCCTCTTACATAGCTAACCCACCCAACCCGAGTAAAAACAACAAAAAAATCAACCCAAACTGGTCGGGTTGGTTCGGTTTGATCGGATTCGGTCGAGTTTTGTCCACCCCTAACCGTAGTGTCGTTTCTGCTGTTCTATTATTGTGAATTCGTTATCTTCCTCTTCCTATAATTTTAACAATTAAATTTATGAAAAACTCAACAAAGAGAGGTGTAAAAGATATCACAAAATTTGACTACATTATTTTATAAGTTTTAAGATTAAATATGTCATAATCGAATTAATGTAACATTGTTGTAATATGATAAATATTAATTATTGTACGGAACCCGAAAATCAAATAGAATAGAATCGAACCGAATGAAACCGAACATGAACGATTCCATTTACTAAATGTTCGAAAATTTTGGTTCGATTCGATTTGGTTCTTACCGAACCATGCCCGGCCTTACATGCATTGAAAAGAACCAAATTGAATCAAATCGGACAATGCCCGGCCCTACATACGTCATTTTTCCATATGAAATATTTTGAGGTCCTTTTTTCCCCATATAAATCACTCGCGAACAAGAATTCAATTGGTTGATTGAATGTAGGTTCAAAACAAAATTTTATTCTTCCACGATCTCTTTATCACGGATTCTTTCTTTAAATAACCAATGGTCTCCGAAAGCCCTTCAAGAGTTCCAATAACGTATAATTCTTCAACAATAATAATGATTAATGACAGATCATGATATCAATTTTTTGTTTAGACACACATGGATATCTTTCTATATATAAAAAGTGCATATTTAACGGAATTTGTTGGTTTAACGGAAAAACTAACGGAATTTCTTGATTTAACGGAAAAACTAATGGAATTTCTTGTTTTTAACGGAAAATCTTTTTTCACCACCCCCTACTTTCAAAATTATAATTAAATAATAATAATAATAAATTAGTTTTTGATAATTCCTTCAAACTAAAATATCTTGGAGCTAACTTATCCAAATCGACTTTTTCTCGAATCTGTTTTATGTATCTAATTACGATTTATCCAACGAGACCAATATTCATATATTTACGATAACTCCATCAATATATAAATATTTGACACATATAAAATATAATTTGATAAATGTATCATTTAGTCCCTAACTTTCAAAATATTAAAATATAGTATATAAAAATTGTATTATATTTTATAAAAAAATTTGGGGTATTACATTCTCACCCCCTTAAAATATTTTCGTCCTCGAAAATTTATCCGTCACTTACCAATACTAAGTCTAACACATGATATACATATATTATCGTAATACATATCATACTTTAGCGATAAAATGAATTGTATTATTACTTAAAAAGAGTAAAGACTTAAGTCGTGCAAAAAGTTTAAGCATCCGTTTGTTTTTCATTAAAAACTCATAAGAATGAAAAATATGACCGTTATCCATCACATCAATCTATCAATTTTAAATTTCCATCTCTTGTGTGGGGTCTAATAACGGCTATATTTTTCATTCTCATTCTACATTAATGAGAATCAAATGGAGTCTAAGTAAACTCATCTTCTTACCCCTTAATATACTTTGAGTTTTCTGTTTGTGATTTTGAGTTGGAAATGACAGAGAGAAGCGCTTTATTTAATTATTTATCAATTACATAAACATTACATCATTAATTATTTAATTAACCAAAAAAATTACATCTTTATTAATAACAAATTAATTCTTAAACAAAACTATTAAATATAAACTAAGCAAACGTGCATTGCACGTTGCTTACACCTAGTGTGTGTGTGTGTGTGTGTATATATATATATATATATATATATATATATATATATATATATATATAAGTCTAAATTGTTTTGAAATACATTTTTTTAAAACTCATTTTCAACTACACGTTTTTCAATAAAATACTATTTTCTATTACATCAATAACTTTTCCATACTTTTTAACCATATATCTCACATTATAACACTATTTAAAATACATTATTTTTTCAATAATATTCATCAAACACACCACAAGTTTCATTCATTGTCAGATTAATATTATATTGACTTGTTCATCTACAATACGAGAATTTATCTATGTATGCAAGTTTTTGCAAGAATCGTGTCAAGGGACGTGCATAATATTTGACAACTTTTATTTTTCCATTTCCTTTTTACACAAGTGTGTGGACTACATGTCCAAATGCTTCAAGTTCGAGGATTTTTGCTTGCTCTAAGTTCACATTTGGAAATTATAATCTAAATTGGTTGAACATACTTTTTATTTCCACATTTTGTACAACTTACAATTACTAAGAGTCTGTTTGATTGCAAGAGTGAAAAGAAAATGTTATACAGGGAATTGATTTTCCTAGAAAATGTTTTACTGAAAATTGTAATTAATTGTGTTTAATTGGTATAATTTTCCTTGAAAAATGTTGAAAGTTTGGTGTCCATTTGTCTTCTTTTTATGGAATTTATCCATTAAAGTGATAATTTTTTCTACCATTGGGTCTAAAATTTGTTCCAATTGTAAAAAAAAAAAAAAAATTGAAAAAAATAAAATTTACCATATCGAATATTATTCGTTTGACTTTGTTTTGCATGGAAGTTGTCAATAAAAGTGAAAATTCTTTTTACCATTTTTCCACCCATTTTTTAGGCTATCAAACGGACCCTAAGGGCATCTCCAATGGAGACACCAAAATACCAAATTGCACCAAAATTTGGTGCAAATGTGCTTCAATGTGACATCAAACTAAAAATATAAAAAAAGATAAGAAAATGATTAAACAATGTTCATTTGGTGTAAGTTTTGGTATAATAGTTGGAGATGAATTTTAGTTTGGTGCAAAATTTGGTGCAGCACTGGAGATAGTCTAATATTATCCACATATTTCGTAGGATCCATAAGTTATACTCACTTGAAATTGCCCTACATTATAACCTTATTAGTATTTAAAAGTCAAAGTCAAATCCTTAATTTTAATTACACGTTTAATTGCCTGACACTATAATTTAAGAGTTAAAAGTCAAATTTTAATTTTAACCTCACCCACCCTCATAGATCACCATTAGTATCCACTTATTCACTACTTATTTCTTAAAACATTATAATTTCAACCATTTATAATCAAACCCAAACAAGCACTGGATAATTGAACCTCTTAAAAGTATAATTTGCAAGAGTTCGTTTTCCTTTTTTTTTTTACTTCAGAAGGGGATCGCTGATTCAAATTTTCAAGCTAATTAGAGGTTCAAAACTGTTACTTTTGTCTTCATCTCATCTTCAAGTGTTCAGGATTTTTTCCTAACGAATAATACAAACGATAAACAAACTGTAGCAGTTAGCTTGCCGTCTGGTCCGTCCTTTGTTTATTCTTCTTGGTCTTTCCACTGTTTCTTGCGTAAGAAGAGCGTGTTATTTATTACACAGAGCGGTCAGAGTTTTAATATTGTAATGAGTTATCTAAAGAATACAAACAATTGCTTCCAAAACACTTTCAATTGAATAACAGATGGATTTCACGCTCATGCCCATTCGTGCTTCAATGTAATATTCTATTTCGCTCTGTTTATTATCCGTTAGAGAGCCCGTATTTTAATGTTAGCTAAAAACAGAACATTAAAGTAGCATGGGTGCAAACGTGTATTAGGTATAAACAAGAAAGCTTCATACGATTGGTTCTATGTTGACGAAGTTACATTAAGACATCAGATAAGCATAGTTTATTATGAAATAGATCGAGACAAGGTCAATCTGGACTCATTCATTGCCTGGCAAGACAGAAGTGGTCAAAAATCACAAAACGGGCATCATCCAAACTTTGTTTTCAGTATTCAAGAACTTGGTTTCTCAGAAGTTTTAGAATCTGAATAGCATTTGGAAAATGGGTTCAAGAATTCTTGTGTATTTGCTTCTTGTTTCCTCTCAAATTCTGGCGATACTAGCACAGACAGACGGTGATGATCGTAAGTTTTTAATTACATACCACGAATTGATTCATTGTATAGTGCAAGAAAATTCTGTATGTTAATTTATTTGATCAATTTGGATCGTTTAGGTAATTTATTATGTACGTGTAGCTTGGTTCTTCTAATGATGCTTGAAGTGTATGTTTGGTACGCAAGATAGTACAATGAACAAGATTTTAACTTATTTTTCTTCCATAATATTTGGTAGTATTAGCCGATCTTCCATAGTATACATAGGATGAGTGATTAGCCTAGTTCCCCTCTGGAAGATGTTGGTAAGTTCTTATTGAAAAATATATAATTTCTTGGACCCTGTCCAAAAATAACTATCTTATGAATATAATGCATCCTAGTATCATATTTTAGACACTTAACAGTAATCATAATCTTTGTTTATCATCACGGTTCAATCAAGACTAAAGAACACATTTTTTCTTTATTAAAATTATTGATAGTTAGACAATGCAACTTATAGTGTTGTTTTCAAGGGAGAAATTTTGAAGATGTGTTTATTACTGGAGTCTTTTCCTATGTACCGTCCTCTAAATTATTATTATTATTATTATTTTCTCTTTGAAATGGTAGTTGTTGTACACCAACTAACGTTGCAATAAAATTGGCTTGTATATATTTTGAGTTCTAATTGGGGTTTCTGAATTCTGGGTATGCATTTACCTTTCTACTAGATACCCTCCTTTCCATATATATTGGGAAATGGGTTGCCATCGTAACCCAATTATTATGGACTGGAATGTTGTGAGTTTGGAATGTGCCCCTAGGGTACGCTAGTGACCTTATTTGAGTAATGCTACGGGTACATAGCATTACACATAAAGGTTCACATAATTGCCAAATATTGGGGGCTGCCATTTGACAATTATGTCAAATGCTATGTGTACTTTTATGTACACATTGCGTATTCCACCTTATTTTTAGTTTCCTGTAGTTCTGTAGGTGCTCTTACCGTACTTAATGTTTATGGAAGCATCTTCTCTTGGTCTAAGCATAGATTTTACCTTATTACCTTTATTGCAGTTGCTGCTCTAAATGCCATCAAATCTAGCTGGAGTAACTTGCCCCCAAACTGGACAGGACCAGATCCTTGTGGCAGCAGTTGGGATGGAATTGATTGCACTGATACACACGTGACCTCCATGTAAGTCTTGGCCATTCCCTGTCCTGATGATTCCCTAGTTCATTTGTTTTTCCTTGTTTCCGAGTCTAATAAAATTGCTTCAACTGCAGAATGTTGGCAGGCACAGGGGTGGAAGGTAGTGAGTTCGGTGACATTTCATCATTAACTGAGTTGCAATTTTTGTACGTTCCTGCATTCTCTTTTGGCTTGTAGGTCCTAAGGAAATAGTTTCTTGTCTAGCTCTTCACAAGTTAATTGACTTATCAATAATCCTTATGAACTGCAGTCTTGGTTGCACCCAGATGTTACATAAAATATAAAATTCAAATCTAAGATGGTCTAACTATAGTTTGGTATAGAGGTTAACTCACACTTAGTTTTTGGCACAGTTCTGGGCTCGGGGTCTTTTTTTTTTTTGGTTTGGAAGCAGCACCTTCCAGGTTACCCAGAGGGTTACATTACCAGTTGCAAAATAATCTATATACATAAATCAGAGGTTGTGGACACATGGGGAATAAGTCACTAGTTAAGTGACCGAACTATTTTCATACAAAAAAACTAAATGTTAGGATCCAAATACAAGACAATCACTTCATGGAAATGATACAGCAATTATGGTTGCAACCATTTTTCACATGACACTTTTATTTAACCAATCTTGATCACCTCTCTTTACTCCTCACTATGATTACACTTGGGCTTTGAATGGGGTCTTGAGTCAATAGTGAAATTCTTTAGCCTTTCAATTCCTTATAGATGGTTTCTGGATGTAGGGATCTTTCTAACAACATTGGACTTAAAGGGATTCTTCCAGCATCAATTGGAAAGTTGAAGAAACTGTCTACCTTGTAAGAAAATTTCTACCATTTTCTTTGGTTATAGTTGCACAAGTGTAGAACACTAATATTGAACTCGATGATTTTCCTTCCATGTAGGATTTTGGTTGGTTGCAGCTTTTATGGTCCCATTCCAGAAGCAATAGGCTCTCTGGATCAGCTGACATTTTTGTAAGAACTCAATTCTTGAGAATTCCCTTTTCTATACAAATGTTTTTGATTGTTATGCAATTGGTTAAGCACGCCCTCACATTGGGCTCTATATATCAAATTAGCTTCAATTTTTTGGTGTAAAGCGAATGGAAACACACTTTGCAAGTCTCGGTTGTCTTTTTTTCAGCCTATTCTATTTTGTGGTTTTCCTTGGTTTCTCATTAGCACTTTAGCCTTTGCATATTCTTGAGCTACTATTCTGGTGCTTCACAGTCAAATAGCTTTAGCTCAGGACAAATCTTTACAAATATATATATTATCTTATTCTACAGATCTTTGAACAACAATAGCTTCAGTGGCACAATTCCATCTTCAATTGGTAATCTAACTCGGCTTTCATGGCTGGATCTAAGTTACAACAAGCTTAATGGTACCATTCCAGTTGCCAGCAAAACTGCGATGGGTTTGGACATGCTACTTAATGCTAGACACTTGTATGAGTTCTCTCTCAGGGTTATTAAAGCATATAGAATTCTTTTCTCCACAATATTGCTTTTACCATTAACAAGAAGTGATTTTCATTGCTCACAGCCATTTGTCGAATAATCTACTTTCTGGGTCTATCCCCAGTCAACTGTTCAGTTCAAACATGAAGCTTATACACACGTGAGTCAGCTGGCTGCCTAGGCTGGATTCTATTTCTTTTACTTGTCAACAATATTGATAATAATATAAACTAGATGTCGTAGAATTTGTATATTTTCTTGCGCATGATAAGAAAGAGATACCCTTATGTTATCTTTATCAAATAGATGTCTAACTTTGAAGTTATACTTCATTTCACCATCTTATTAGTCCTTTTTTTTTTCAATGAGAATTGCCATTTATTCAATTTGTTTGCAAATTCTTCTACCATTTTGTTTTTATCAACTTTAAAAATATATGTTAGATCAATAATGCTATTTGTACATTATTTCCCTTACATTCATGTTGTTATTTCATTTGTTTTCAAAAATTCGTGGGCAGAATTTTTTTTTTTTTTTTTTTTACACTGTCCAATTGTGTGTTGTCACATGACATAATGTAAAAAGATGATGTACATATAGCATGATTGATGTCAGATACATATACATAAAATGTACTATTACATATATTTGCATGTCTTTAACCATTTATTAAAGGGAAAATAGTAGTTACTGACTACTATGATGAAACATCAATTTTATCACACTGAAACCAAAAAATCTTAATTGCATGTTAAATCATTTCGTTCAAAAAAAATTTAAAGTTAATTTTATATGGATATATTAGATTATATTTCATTACATGGTTTCGAACACATTTTAAAGCACGTTCACGTTACTACTTTCATGACAACCAATTAGAATGCTTTATTTTTATTTGTACGCCAATTGCCAAAATGAAAGTCCCTGCTATTGTAATAATTTCAGAATGCATATCCAACATTTTTAATCTTTTATTTCCTTAGAAAAAGAGCAAGATACATTTTTCTTACTAACACTGTTATGGGGTATAATGGAGACTTTAACGTTAGTAACCATAAAAAACTACTCGTAAATCCCCAAATTTTTACTGAGATTCTTGTGTTCAAATTATTTTTCCTTTGTTCTATATAAATAAAATCATTCTGTTGGTTCAGGATATTTGACCACAACCAACTCACTGGGATTTTACCTTCCACTCTAGGATCTGTAAAGACATTGGAGATTGTGTGAGTGTCTCTGTTATTCGTAATGTTCTTGGCTGTCATCAACTTTTCCTATAATTAATGATGAATATCTTGCTTTTGGAACAGACGTTTTGACTGGAATTCTCTTGATGGACCCATCTCTCCAAACCTGAGTAATCTTACAAATATGAATGAGTTGTAAGCAGATAAATCTGAAGTTTTGATTTAGAAGATACAAGTATTACTGTATCGAAGAATGCTGATGAAACTGCTTGTTTGTTATTCTTTACAGGTACTTGTCTAATAATAAGTTTACAGGAAATATGCCCAATCTCACAGGCATGAATTTCCTATACTATGTGTAAGTTGTGTTAAATCTTCCAATCTCTAAATTGACTATGGCAAACCATGCACTTTAATTGGTGAATCATGAATGCATGAGAAATATGGTTTTGCGAATGTGCCATCAACATTTTTGTATGACGAGATGCTTTTCCATTGTATTCTCACCCATGAATTAGATGCGTTTATGGTTTAATGCTTTCTTCAGTAGCCGTGAATTTGTTAGTCGGTTTGCCTTTCTGACCAACAGAAATTTGCAGGGATCTGAGCAATAATAGTTTTAATGCATCAAATGTTCCACAATGGATTACAAGCCTCCAGTCTTTGACAACATTGTACATCTCTCTTTCCCTCCTGAACACAGCATCTTCATAAACACACACTTGCATTGGGACACTGCAACTGAATTGTTATAAGTGCATTCACACTATCTGATTCTCTCCTTTCAATTTTTGTACTTCTTTCATTTCGTTGTACTTTTTTTTTTTTCATTGTACACTTCAAAATGTCTTAAATTCTTCTACGGAAAATTTTTCCACCCATTTTTAGCCGAACAATTTTTTGTGTTGTTAGCTTATGAGTAATCTTTAAAAAATATTGGACTGGCAGAATAATGGAAAACACACAACTCCAAGGTCAGATCCCAGTTGAGTTCTTCAGACTTCCTCAATTGGAGACTATGTGAGTATCAGCTTTATATATTAGGAATTACTGGTTTCTGAAGTTACATCAATTTTTTAAGGCAAGAACATTTTATCAAATTTAGAACAAAAATCTTACTTGCCAGTTGCCAATTATACTGACAGAGTGCTCAGCAACAATAATCTTAGTGGAGTCTTAAATATTGGCA
Organism: Fraxinus excelsior; assembly: GCA_019097785.1. Taxonomy (NCBI): domain Eukaryota; kingdom Viridiplantae; phylum Streptophyta; class Magnoliopsida; order Lamiales; family Oleaceae; genus Fraxinus; species Fraxinus excelsior. The sequence goes on from CM032633.1 coordinate 4,223,926, forward strand.
ATAGCTACAGCAACAATTTAACAGTTGATTTGCGGAACAATTCCATTACCGACTTTATGCAAAAAACGGATTACAACATGGAGCTAATGTAAGTAATCGAGTAGTTAATTTGTTAACATCTTCTTTCAGAGGGTTATGAAATGTATGTTCGTCATTATCTCTTTAGTATAATCTCAGCTGTTGAAGGATTCACGGTTTCCATTTCTTGCAGACTAGTTGCTAACCCCATTTGCAATGCAAATGGAGCAACTTTGAAATACTGTACAGTTGAGAATCACCATAATAACTTATTCCCGTCAAACAATTGTACGGCCATATCCTGCAGCAGAAATCGAGTATTGAGTCCTAATTGTGGATGTTCAAACCCATACACTGGAACCCTGCACTTTTTCTCTTTCTCCTTCTCAGATTTACAAAATTTCACTTATTACAAAACCCTTAATGTGGCTCTGATGTCTGTTTTTCATGGGCTGCCTGTTGATTCAGTTCTTCTTGCTAATCCAACTGTTGACAAATATAGCTACCTTCAGTTCCGTCTGCAAATTTTTCCTTCTGGTCAAGATTCTTTCAATCGCACATCGATATCTACAATAGGTTTCCTACTCAACCGTCAGCAATTTCAGCTTCAATATTATGGGCCATTCTTCTTCATTGATGAACCGTACTGTTGTTTTGCAGGTGACTTTCATGCTCACATTTAGGAAAACTTAAGATTCTTGTGATCTTGTATCTCAATTTTGCAGTCTCCGTCTAATTTATTTGTCTTCCTCTTTCACCTTAGGATCAAAAAAGTCATCAAATGCTGGCATTATCATTGGAGTAGCAGTTGGCTGTTCTGTGCTTGTGCTATTAGTCATCTTTGTTGGAATTTATGCTTTTCTTCAGCGCAAAAGAGCAAAAAGAGCTTCCGAAAGGAGCGACCCGTTCTGTAAGATCAGCCCTTCATAAAACTGTAGAACTCTTTCATCTGTAAGTATATGTCATCCTCATATTTTGTGTCACCATCATGATATATGAATGCAGCATCCTGGGACCCCAAAAAAGGAAGCGGCAGTGTTCCACAGCTTCAGGGAGCAAAATGGTTTTCCTTTGAAGATCTTAAGAAATGCACTGACAATTTTTCAGAATCCAAGTGCATTGGATCTGGAGGCTACGGAAAGGTTTCTCTGTTGTTTGACTTCGAATATTTCCCTGTTCTTTTAATTAAAATGATAATCGTGGTCCACCAACTGGCACCTCCACTAGAGTAGCCAATAATAAAGAACACATTAATTTGTCCTCAAGGATCTTTTTCCAACTAAAAAAAAAAAAAGTAAAAAAAACTGTACTCTGGATTACTTTTTATTTTGGACTAGTTACTGCTCTGATGTAGTGCCTGTCACGTATTTTCGTTTTTATTTAGCACTTGCGGAGTCACTAATGGAAAAGAAAAGGATGCATTGCTCCCCCTTCTGTGTAATATTAACTGAACTTACGTGTAAAAATATCTGCTACCGTGATGTTATTCCACCGTGCTCTGTGAGAGATATAATTAAAGTTTGCTTCTGTACTTTACTGATAGGTTTACAAAGGAGCTATTTCTTCTGGACAATTAGTTGCAATCAAGCGTGCTCAACAGGGATCAACGCAGGGGTCCTCTGAGTTTAAAACAGAGATTGAACTTTTGTCAAGGATTCATCATAAGAATGTCGTCAGCCTTGTGGGATTCTGTTATGATCAAGGTGAACAAATGCTGGTCTACGAGTATATATCAAATGGTACCCTTCGAGATTCTCTTTCAGGTAAATACTTGAATTCTTTCTATCTCATGAACATGTTACTCGTTCTCACTTCCATATTGACACTAATTCATTCAACAATGCGCCAAAAGGACAGTATAAATGGAGTGACCTCACTTATTATTATATGAATAATCAATAATTTCACCTTCTTTCTCGACTCTCGAGTCTAAAATTAATGTTCTTTCTCATGTTTACTGCCCGAGAAAGAGATTGATAATTTAATAGGCTAATTTTGGTTACCGAGGAAGTATAATGCATGATGCTATGAATCTAAGACATTTCATTAAATATACAACGACTTTAACGTTACGTAATAATTGTTATCATTTCTAAGCATGTTTGGTTAATCTTACAAGGAGCTTATTAGCTGATTCTTTTGGCCGAGTCACAAAAGAAGCAAGCTGTAAGATACTTATAAGCTTAGCCAAACATCTAGCATATGCTTGCGATTACCATTTAAATTCTTGATTTGTGTTGCCAAAAAGTAACTCAATAATGAGGACTAACCGACTTGACGATGTCTCATATCATGTTATCACGCATGAAAAAATTTATACAAGGAAAGGGCGTAGAATTTAATTCAAGGAACCTATGCCTGTGTTGATTCAATGTCAGTAAGCCGCTAAGTTTACAGGGAAAATAGGATTCAAGTTGGATTGGAGCAGAAGACTTAAAATAGCTCTTGATGCAGCCAGAGGACTGTCATATTTGCATGAGCTTGCCAACCCTCCGATTATTCACAGGGATATTAAATCAAACAACATCTTGATGGACGATCATTTCAATGCAAAAGTTGCTGATTTTGGTATATCGAAACTCATGGGTGATACGGGCAAGGGTTATGTCACCACTCAAGTCAAAGGGACACTGGTGAGCATTGAAGTCAAAACAACTTTTTATTTTTTTATTTAAAAACTGTCTCTCTCAATATTGCTAAATTTTTTGGCACCTTGAACTCTTCCCTTGTTTGTCGCTAAGAGTTGGTCTTTGTCAATATAGGGATACATGGATCCTGAATACTACATGACTCAACAGCTTACTGAGAAAAGCGATGTATATAGCTTTGGAATTGTACTGCTAGAGCTGATAACTGCTAAAGCCCCTATAAAGCATGGAAAATACATTGTAAGAGTAGTTCAGGAGGCATTGGACAATCGAGAAGGTTCTGAAAATCTCGATAAAATTCTTGATCCAGCCATGGGATCAGGATCGCATGTTGGTTTTACAAAGTTTATCGATCTTGCAATGAGCTGCGTCAGAGAATCTGCTGCTGACCGGCCTACAATGGGAGAGGTCGTGAGAGAGATTGAGAACATCTTGGAATTGTCACCCGAAAACAAGAAAATGGACCAAAAAATTTCTGGATCTAGCTACGAGGAAGAGAACGACGAGAGTCCTCTCCATTCTTATGACACTGAGGTGTTTGATGTCAGCTATGGCTCTTTCCCGTTCCGCATAGAGCATCCGTATGGGAAGTAATCAGGAATTATGAATATCTTGATCCAGAATGCTATATATATTTATATTGAAACTGTGAATCATTTCAATTTTGGGTTATCCATTTATAGATCATAGCAGATTGTACAATCAAGAAGAACTGATACATTAGGTGGTACAACAGGTTACAGTACTGTGACCATTTTTTTTTTTAATGTACAAAAATAGCTACCCTGAGTCAACTATCAATCTATAGGGATTCATTTAGTTATTCTTTCTATTTTATTTGCCAAAACTAAAAAACACGATTGATATTTAGTCCCTGATTGAGCCCTATTTTAAGAATAAATTTTGTAAAAAGTGATTTTTTTGAAGAATGTGCGATAAAAGTAGGGAGAAGGTTTGGGGTTGCATGCAAAATTAATATTAATATTATTGATCTAAATTTATACATAGTCAAGTTTAATTCAAGTATATAAATATTCCAAGTGAAAAATCTCACTTCGCTTAAGTACCCATTTGAGTAGCTAAAAATTAGATTTTTAATAAATTTTGATAATGAAATATATAGTTGAAAAGTTGATAAATGTTGTGAGTCCTATAATGTATGGTTAAAATTAAGCCAAACCAAACATGAGCTAAATATAAAAGTAATTAGAATTCTTTTAGCTATTCTTCTTGGTACAATTGTCTTTTAAGATGGAATTTCACGATTCAATATGATATTAGAGATCAAAAATCCGTAACGATCAGTGGATACAATTTAAAACTTAAGTGAACGGCCAAATGTCAAGATTAGTATTCTTAAACGAGACTACGGTAAAAAGATCTCTTAATGGCCAAATGTCAAGATTGGTGCAAATTGTTTGATCCTAATTAAGTAACTTTATAATTAAGATAAGACGTAGAGTTGATAAAGGATATGGAAAAATAATGGTTAGAAGGAATTCTTTATTCGGGATTTGATTAGAAAATAAGAACAATGGATTATTAAATGGACTCATATTTCAAGAGGTACTCAATATCGTAGAAAGGAACAAGATTAAAATGAACATAGATTCAACCATTCTTGCTCGACTATGGTTTAGTTTTTTATAAAATGAATTACACCATCATGAATTTGATTCGTGAAAATAGAACTTTACCACAAATATAATTCACGCCTCTAGGTTAAGACCAGATCAAGTTGATTGATGGAAAAAGCAAGATGATAACAAAATGACAATCTACCTTTTTTTTTTTTTTTTTTTGGTAAAAGTCAATTTACTTATCACCCAAAAGTCCAATTAGCATCCACGTGAGATCTAAAATAAAACGACAAAGACTTTCGCATAGAAACTTTATTCTTTGATATATTGAAAGTTGTAATATATTCAAACGTCGTATTATTTTATTTTTAGTAATCATTCTAGTGATGGCATGATGTTCCAAATGGGTGGATGAATTGATATTTGTAATGGCTGTTAAATGAAAGGGCACGATTGATTATAAACTCACAAGGCCGCCCTCTCCAGATTGTTACAACCACAACAAGGATTTTGAGTCGAATATGAATTGTAACAACTAAATGAGTAGAACTCACTGGAGGGAGCTCAGTTGGTTAAAAACAATCTTTGGGTTTTATTGGAAGGTTCACGATTTTTTTATTGGTTATGATTTCTACCTATTGCTAATGGGTGTACACATACCTTGATATACAAATTGTAAAATCCTTATTGAAGAGTGAAATCAGAACTATGAATGTGTTTAGATGAGAAAATCATCGACCCTTTTGATCATAGGCAAAACCAGATATGTTTTCTGACCTCACAAGTAGAATGACTCGTAGATAATAAGTGCTTAAAATTAAGTTCAAACAAAAGTAGTCAGTCGATACCTATGGGGGCAAGAAGAAGCCAAGGCACTTCTAGAACCCATTTAGGGTTTAGATACACATTCAAGTCCACAATTGTCTCATTTTAACTAAGTCTTGCAATTTGCAACACATATCTTTCAAACCCAAGATTTATCAAAGTCTTCAATTAGTGTAATGACTTTTATAATAACGTGCTTGTGGTTGTAGAACAGCTTGCCTTGAATGCTTGGGTTTGAAAATGACAACAAAAATTGATTTCTTGAAATATCTTTTATGAGATTAAAAGGGCTTTATCTAATCCACAAGCAACTTGTATAGGTTGCATGTCTCATTAATTTAGTAATAAATGCTGGGCACATTCTATGTTAGCTTATTAGCACAAAATGTCCTTACGTTTAATCTTTAGTATACAAAACGTCTATACGTTTCAATTTTTTGTATTTTCACCCACGTTTCCACGTTTTCTTGTGGAAAACGTCATTTTCCTCAATTTTCATCTATTTTCTCAGTGAAATGACAAATTTACTTTCTTATTTAAATAAAATAAAAAGTAAAGGAGAAAACAATAAAAAACTAATTGCAACTATAGGTTTGAATTTTTTAAAAATTACAAATGAGTCTCAAACAAATAATTAAAAATCAAAACAAAAAAAAAAAAATTAATAAACCCAACCCAACTTTACCCTAGCACCACAACCACCACCCCTACAAAAAATCCCAACCACCATCTCCATCTCCACCACAGCACAATCCCCCACCAAAAAAATCCCCAAATCTTCTTTTTCTCTTCCTCCTCCTCTTCTTCCAAAATACAATCCGACAGTGTAGGTAGGCAAAATACAATCCTAAATCTCATCCAAAATACAATCCGACAGTGTAGGCAATGGGTCATTGCCCGAATACTCGTTCACTAGCTTCGAGTCGAGTAGGAGGAATTCGAATTAAGGCTCGTGATTGAGATTGGCCATTATGAAATTCTCAGTGCAAAGCTTGATTATGCGATTCCTTTGACTAAATTACAATGGATTTCTGTGTCATAATTATGACACACAAGGAGAGTTGAAAGGGTCACCTAAAACAATACTGACTGCTTTATTGTCACACATTATACTCTGAGATTGAGAACTCGCAAATACACATAATACAAAGACAGATGTTAAGCTGCTGAATTTAACTCATTGGGGGCTCTCTAAAAGATTCAAACTCGAAGCCTTTAATGCATTGTTTTATCCTTGAATCACGCCTTTTAGCATCTGGGTCTACAAGATGGCGACTTCAGAAATATCTCAGGTAGCTTAGAATGCGACGGTGGCCGAGGAGACGGCGGTGAGGAGGGGGAGGAGGGTAACGTTTTTTTCTCCGACGCTGATGAAGGCTCTTGTTACTCTTGGTTTTACTCCACGGTTGATGGGGATGGCTCTTACGATGATTACAACATTGCCTATGGCTATGAGTGCGGTGAGATTTTGGAAGACGATGAGGATTGTATTTTGGAAGAAGATGAGGAGAAGGAGAAGAAGGTTTGGGGATTTTTTTGGTGGGGGATTGTGGTGTGGTGGAGATGGAGATGGCGGTTGGGATTTTTTTGGTAGGGATGGTGGTTGTGGTGCTAGGGTAGAGTTGGGTTGGGTTTATTAAAATTAATTTTGTTTGGGGTTTTGATTTTTAATTATTTGTTTGAGACTCATTTGTAATTTTTAAAAAATTTGGTCTTATGGTTGAAATTAGTTTTTTATTATTTTCTCCTTTACTTTTTATTTTATTTAAATAAGAGGGTAAATTTGTCATTTCACATAGAAAATGGATGAAAATTGAGAAAAATGATGTTTTCCGCAAAAAAACGTGGAAATAGGGGTGAAAATGCAAAAAATTGAAACGTATGGACGTTTTGCACACTAAAGATCAAACGTATGGACGTTTTGTGCTAATAAGCCTTTTATGTTTTTCAAGAAAATATCAATTTTTTACAAGCGTATTAAATGGTTCTTTTATTGATAAGCCTATCAATCTGGACTCATTCAATGCCTGACAACACATAGTGGTCAAAAATCACAAAACGGGCATCATCCAAACTTTCTTTTCAGTATTCAAGAACTTAGTTTCCGTGAGGTGGATCAATTTAATCCACTTGACACATAAGTATTTGTCTTGAGCATTTTGAAAGAATTGTGCTAGTTTATGTGTATTATGGACTATAGATTAAATCAATTGGTTGAATTTAATCTTGTGATCAATTATACATACTAGTCATGTCTCTTTCCTAGTACAATATTTGAATTTGAATTTGAATTCAAATGGATATTTTGCTCTATAATACACAAGACTTCTTCACCTTTCATTTTGGACTTGGCATAAGAAAAAGAGAGTAAGCATAGAGAGATAACTAAGTGGGAGAAGTTCACATCTCCGACGAAACTCTTGGTGGCTTCCGACGGATTTATTTCTCGGTATATCTATTGTCATTCCCATGGACGACGTTGCATGATCCGGTGTGACAAAAATCTGAGCTCAACGTCATATGACACTCCATTGGTAGTGTTGAAGAAACTTTGAGTCTTTTTGGTTCGATTTTTACACTTTGAGAGTTTACATTTCCACTAGGGCTGGGCAAAATGTTCGAACGGAACGGAACGGAACGGAACGGAACGGGTTTTCTTAAATTAAAAACCCGAACGGGTATCCGAATCGAGAACTGACGGGTTCGGTTCGGTTCTCGGTTCTAGACCAAGAACCGAATAAGAACCGAATTTTTTTTTGACAATTGGGCGTTTGGGCTTCAAGTATATTGAATATAACCTAAACCGACCAACATAAAAAAAAATTGAAAAAAAAACCACTAAATATAAAAGGGACAGAGTTCTAGAATTTTCGGTCTTCTCTTTTTCAAAATCGACCAACATAAAAAAAATTGCAAAAAAAAAAAAAAAGCCACTAAATATAAAAGGGAAATAGCCCTAGAATTTTCGGTATTCTCTTCTTCTTCTCTCTCCAGTCCATTCCCGCAGCACAACATGTTTCTCGTCTAGTCATGAGTCATTTTCTCTCAACTTAAAGAAGCCCTCCTCCTTCTAGTTCCCACACTAAGTTGGAGTACTCTCGTATTTATTCTTTTCATATTTAAGAGACGTGAGATTTTACCCTCTTAATGCTGACGTGCTTTCGTTCTTTTATCGTGTCTACAATGACAGGTTTTCTAAGCCTTCCAAAAGCTTTGCACAGAGATTTCCAGCTCTAATTACTCGATTTTTTTTTCTTTATATGGTACTCAAGAAATTGTTAACATTTTAATGGTACATGGCAAGTCAAGCAACCGATAATTATATTACATAGTTGGTAAGTATTTTTAATACTTTAAAATATTACGTTCATTTGTAAAAGCTAAGATTGAACCTGGTCAATATTCACACACAGATTCATTCGGTGAAAGTACTGAGTACGCTGGGATTGCCTTACTTCTCACAATGTTTTCAGAAAACAGGAATGATTTTGGTACCACTTCTCAGAATAGAAAATATAGTTAGATGCTTTTATATGTTACCTTTTGGTGGGTAAGCAGTGGAGCAGTAACTGTTTGAGAGAAGCAGCAAAAAAATTGTGATCTATATTGTCTAGTACTAAAGTGTTAGCATTTTGTGAAAAATTTCTAACATGTTATGGATTAATTATTCAAGACGCACTGACAAAGTTTTCTAAATGTATTTATATAATATTATTATAAATATTAAAAAAATTAATTATAGTAGGAACCGAACAGAACCGAATTGAACTGAACTGAACCGAACCGAACCCGAACGGTTCCAGAATTATATCTGGAACCGACGGTTCCATTTACTAAATACCCGAAAATTTCTGGAATCGAAAAAAACCGAACCGAATCGACCCGCGCCCACCCCTAATTTCCACATTGTAGTTAGTAATAATCATTTCTTCACTACGTTATAAACTCAACGGTTTCTTAGAAGTTTTAGAAGCTGAATAGCATCTGGAAAATGGGTTCAAGAATTCTTGTGTACTTGCTTCTTGTTTCCTCTCAAATTCTGGGGATACTGGCACGGACAAACAGTGATGATCGTAAGTTTTTAATTATATTCCACGAATTGTTTCATTGTATAGTGCAAGAAAATTCTGTATTTTAATGTATTTGATTAATTTGGATTCCTAGATGTTTTCAGGGTCAGGACATTCAAATAGGATATGTTCGCTTTTACTTGATATTGTTCTCCTGTATGAAGAATTTCCTTAGTTGATTACATGATTATTTTGGTTGCATACAATTAGGGGTCTCAACATAAGGAATACACCAAAAATCGAGCGTTCACTTCCAAGGCTTAATTCCACGCCTACTAATTCTAATGATGCTTTAAGTGTATGTTTGGTACGCAAGATAGTACAATGAACAAGATTTTTACTTATTTTTCTTCCATAATATTTGGTAGTATTAGCCGATCTTCCATAGTATGCATAGGATAAGTGATTAGGCTAGTTCCCCTCTGGAAGCTGTTGGTAAGTTCTTATTGAAAATTATATAATTTCTCGGACCCTGTCCAAAAATAACTATCTTATGAATATAATGCATTCTACTATCATATTTTGGAGACTTTACATCATCATGGTTCAATCAAGACTAAAGAACATATTTTTTCTTGAATGAAATTATTGATAGTTAGACATGCAGCTTATAGTGTTGTTTTCAAGGGAAAAAATTCGAAGATGTGTTTATTACTGGAGTCTTTTCGTATGTACCATCCTCTAAATTATTATTATTTTTTTCTCTTTAAAATGGTAGTAGTTGTACACCAACTAAAGTTGCAATAAAATTGGCTTGTATATATTTTGAGTTCTAACTGGGGTTTCTCAATTCTGGGTATGCAGTTACCTTTCTACTAGATACACTTCTTTCCATATATTTTCGGAATTGGGTAGCCATCGTATCCCAATTATTATGGACTGGAATGTTGTGAGTTTGGAATGAGAATATTCATCAACCTTATTTTCAGTTTCCTGTAGTTCTGTAGGTGCTCTTAATGTATTTAATGTATATGGAAGCATCTTCTCTTGGTCTGAGCATAGATTTTACCATATTACCTCTATTGCAGTTGCTGCTCTAACTGCCATCAAATATAGCTGGAGTAACTTGCCCCCAAACTGGACAGGGTCGGATCCTTGTGGCAGCAGATGGGATGGGATTAATTGCACTGATACACGCGTGACCTCCATGTAAGTCTTGGCAATTCCCTGTCCTGATGATTCCCTAGTTCATTTGTTTTTCCTTGTTTTTGAGTTTAATAGAATTGCTTCAACTGCAGAATGTTGGCAGGCACGGGGGTGGAAGGTAGTGAGTTCAGTGACATTTCATCATTGACTGAGTTGCAATTTTTGTATGTTCCTGCATTCTCTTTTTGGCTTCTAGGTCCTAAGGAAATAGTTTGTTGTCTAGCTGTTCACAAGTTGATTGACTTATCAATAATCCTTATGAACTGCAGTCTTGGTTGCACCTAGATGTTACATAAAAGATAAAATTCAAATCTAAGATGGTCCAACTATAGTTTGGTATAGAGGCTAACTTACACTTAGTTTTTGGCACAGTCCTGGGCTTGGGGTCTTTTTTTTTTTTTTTGGTTTGGAAGCAGCACCTTCCAGGTTACCCAGAGGGTTACATTACCAGTTGCAAAATAATCTATATACATAAATCAGAGGTCGTGGACATATGGGGAATAAGTCACTAGTTAGGTGACCGAACTATTTTCATACAAAAAAAAAAACTAAAGGTTAGGATCCGAATACAAGACAATCACTTCATGGAAATGATAAAGCAATTACGGTTGCAACCATTTTTCACATAACACTTTTATTTAACCAATTTTGATCACCTCTCTTTACTTGTCACTATGATTACACTTGGGCTTTGAATGGGGTCTTGAGTTAATAATGAAATTCTTTAGCCTTTCAATTCCTTATAGATGGTTTCTGGATGTAGGGATCTTTCTAACAACATTGGACTTAAAGGGATCCTTCCAGCATCAATTGGAAAGTTGAAGAAACTGTCTATCTTGTAAGGAAAATTTCTACCGTTTTCTTTGGTAATAGCTGCACTAAGTGTAGAACACTAATATTGAACTCGATGATTTTTCCTTCCATGTAGGATTTTGGTTGGTTGCAGCTTTTATGGTCCCATTCCAGAAGCAATAGGCTCTCTGGATCAGCTGACATTTTTGTAAGAACTCAATTCTTGAGAATTCCCTTTTCAATACAATTGTTATGCAATTGGTTAAGCATGCCCTCACATTTGGCTCTTTATATCAATATATATATATATTATCTTATTCTACAGATCTTTGAACAACAATAGCTTCAGTGGCACAATTCCATCTTCAATTGGTAATCTAACTCGGCTTTCATGGCTGGATCTAAGTTACAACAAGCTTAATGGTACCATTCCAGTTGCCAGCAAAACTGCGATGGGTTTGGACATGCTACTTAATGCTAAACACTTGTGAGTTCTCTCTTAAGAGTTATTAAAGCATATAGAATTCTTTTCTCCTCAATATTGCTTTTACCATTAACAAGAAGTGATTTTCATTGTTCACAGCCATTTGTCGAATAATCTACTTTCTGGGTCTATCCCCAGTCAACTATTCAGCTCAAACATGAAGCTTATACACACGTGAGTCAGCTGGCTGCCTATGCTGGATTCTATTTCTTTTACTTGTCAACAATACTGATAATATCTATATACTAGACTTAGGAGAATTTGCATATTTCCTTGCATATGAGGAGAATGTGATACCCTTACGTTATCTTTATCAAATAGATGTCGAACTAGGGCTGACCGTGGTTCGATTCGGTTCGGTTCGGATTTTTTCGGTTCCAAAAGTTTCGGGTATTTAATAAATGGAACCGTCGGGTCCAAATATAATTATGGAACCGTTCGAGTTCGGTTCCGTTCGGTTCAGTTCGGTTCGGTTCCATACCATAATTAAATTTTTTTAACATTTACAACAACACTACATAAATACAACTAATGACATTTTCATTCGTAACTTTTACAAATTAACGTAACATAATTTAAAAATACATATATAACAAGATGTTCAATAAGATTAATTCAATTAATACAAATACCAAAAAGTATATACTAATATTAAAATATCGATGATCCACATTAATAATTCATTTGCTTCAAGTAGCCTGTATAAAGAAAACGAAATATAAATTAAAAGTTATCAAAATAAAATATTTTTTAAGTATTGATAATACTTACCAACTATTTGATTTAATCATCAATTCCAATTGTTTTACTTGCCATAATAAGAAACTCTACAAGCATAATTGAAAAAGCACAATTAACAAACACAAATAACCTAAAAATTGTTTAACTAATAAGATGTAAATAAAAAAAATATAATATATATTTATTACATGACTCTATGTCCTCATAGAACTCTGTTTCTTCAATGCAAAATCTATCTTGGAAAACTTTCAAGAGTCTAGAATCTTCTCTTAGCCAGTTTTGTGTACAAATCAAATGGATGGCATCGGATCGGATCAAAGAAATCGAAACAGAAAGGAATTCATTAAAGCAGCACCACAAATTCAGATTGAGGAAGCTAAAATAATATTTTGTTTTCTATTCATGACCTACTAATTTCCTCACTATACATTCAAAAAATCTATAGTACAACAAAAGAAAAGGAATAAAACGCAAAATCAAATCATCAATAACTTCGTGTCTTCGTTATACTTGAATAAAAAACTATTTCTCTCAAGAACAGTGAGCAAGTTAGGCTGAATCGGTTGGGGTAGAGGGCGGACTTCAACGGTATAAGAGTTTCGAACTTTCAGCAATGACGAAGAATGGGAAGAACTCGACAAAAGATTGTGCACAGGGTAAGGGTTTGAGAATTTGTTTTAATTTTATATAAAGTTATAAATGACAAATTGGGTTTCAATTTTTTAAAATGGACTCGAACAGGCTACTGAATAGCAAATTGGGTTTTATAAATAATTTTTCAAATGGGATTGAAAAGCCTAGTAAATAAATATATTATAAAAAATAAATTTGGTTAGATTAATGTGTTAATTTGTTTTAAAAAATTTAAAAATTTTAATTAATCCAATATAAAAAATAAAAAAAATTATTTAGATTCGAGTCTTATTCGGTTCTTCAGTTCTTGGTCTAGATCCGAGACCCGACCCAAACCGTTCGGTTCTCAATTCGGGTACCTGTTCGGGTATTTAATTTATGAAGAACCGCTCGGTTCGGGACTTTTGTACAGCCCGTTGAACTTTGAAGTTATACTTCATTTCACCATCTTATTAGTCCTTTTTTTTTTTTTTGCAATTATAACTGCCATTTATTTAATTTGTTTGCAAATTTTGACCATTTTGTTTTTTTCTCAACTTTAAAATATATGGCAGATCAATAATGTTATTTGTACATTCTTTCCTTTACATTCATGTTGATATTTCATTTGTTTTCAAAAAATCGTGGGCAAAAAAATTGTTTTTTTAAACTGTCCAATTGTGTATTGCCATATGACATAATGTAAAAAGATGATGTACATATAGCATTATTGATGTCAGATACATATACATAAAATGTACTATAACATATATTTGCATGCATTTAACCATTTATTAAACGAAAAATAGTAGTTACCGACTACTATGGCGAAACATCAATTTTATCACGCTGAAACAAAAAAAATCTTAATTGTATGTTAAATCATTTCGTTCAAAATTTTTTAAAAGTTAATTTTATATGGATATATTAGATTATATTTCATTACATGGTTTCGAACACATTTTAAAGCACGTTCACGTTACTACTTTCATGACAACCAATTAGAATGCTTTATTTTTATTTGTACGCCAATTGCCAAAATGAAAGTCCCTGCTATTGTAATAATTTCAGAATGCATATCCAACATTTTTAATCTTTTATTTCCTTAGAAAAAGAGCAAGATACATTTTTCTTACTAACACTGTTATGGGGTATAATGGAGACTTTAACGTTAGTAACCATAAAAAACTACTCGTAAATCCCCAAATTTTTACTGAGATTCTTGTGTTCAAATTATTTTTCCTTTGTTCTATATAAATAAAATCATTCTGTTGGTTCAGGATATTTGACCACAACCAACTCACTGGGAATTTACCTTCCACTCTCGGATCTGTAAAGACATTGGTGATTGTGTGAGTGTCTCTGTTATTCCTAATGTTATTGGCTGTCATCAACTTTTCCTATAATTAATGATGAATATCTTGTTTTTGGAACAGAAGCTTTGACTGGAATTCTCTTGATGGACCCATCCCTCCAAACCTGAGTAATCTTACAAATATGACTGAGTTGTAAGCGGATAAATCTGAAGTTCTGATATAGAAGATACAAGTATTACTGTCTCGAAAAACGCTGATGAAACTGCTATATTTGAAGTTTTAACTAGATTGTTGGTTATTTTTTACAGGCACTTGTCTAATAATAAGTTTACAGGAAATATGCCCAACCTCACAGGCATGAATTTCCTATACTACGTGTAAGTTGTATTAAATCTTCCAATCTCTAAATTGACTTTGGCACACCATGCACCTTAATTGGTGAATCATTAATGCATAAGAAATATGGTTTTGCAAATGTGCCATCAACATTTTTGTATGACGAGATGCTTTTCCAATGTATTCTCACCCATGAATTAGATGCGTTTATGGTTTAATGCTTTCTTCAGTAGCCGTGAATTTGTTAGTCGGTTTGCCTTTCTGACCAACAGAAATTTGCAGGGATCTGAGCAATAATAGTTTTAATGCATCAAATGTTCCACAATGGATTACAAGCCTCCAGTCTTTGACAACATTGTACATCTCTCTTTCCCTCCTGAACACAGCATCTTCATAAACACACACTTGCATTGGGACACTGCAACTGAATTGTTATAAGTGCATTCACACTATCTGATTCTCTCCTTTCAATTTTTGTACTTCTTTCATTTCGTTGTACTTTTTTTTTTTTCATTGTACACTTCAAAATGTCTTAAATTCTTCTACGGAAAATTTTTCCACCCATTTTTAGCCGAACAATTTTTTGTGTTGTTAGCTTATGAGTAATCTTTAAAAAATATTGGACTGGCAGAATAATGGAAAACACACAACTCCAAGGTCAGATCCCAGTTGAGTTCTTCAGACTTCCTCAATTGGAGACTATGTGAGTATCAGCTTTATATATTAGGAATTACTGGTTTCTGAAGTTACATCAATTTTTTAAGGCAAGAACATTTTATCAAATTTAGAACAAAAATCTTACTTGCCAGTTGCCAATTATACTGACAGAGTGCTCAGCAACAATAATCTTAGTGGAGTCTTAAATATTGGCAATAGCTACAGCAACAATTTAACCGTTGATTTGTGGAACAATTCCATTACCGACTTTATGCAAAAAACGGATTACAGCATGGAGCTAATGTAAGTAATCGAGTAGTTAATTTGTTCACATCTTCTTTCAGAGGGTTATGAAATGTATGTTCGTCATTATCTCTTTAGTATAATCTCAGCTGTTGAAGGATTCACGGTTTCCATTTCTTGCAGACTAGTTGCTAACCCCATTTGCAATGCAAATGGAGCAACTTTGAAATACTGTACAGTTGAGAATCACCATAATCACTTATTCCCGTCAAACAATTGTACGGCTATATCCTGCAACAGAAATCAAGTATTGAGTCCTAATTGTGGATGTTCAAACCCATACACTGGAACCCTGCACTTTTCCTCTTTCTCCTTCTCAGATTTTCAAAATCTCACTTATTACAAAACCCTTAATGGGACTCTGATGTCTGTTTTTCTCTCCAACGGGCTGCCTGTTGATTCTGTTCTTCTTGCTGTTGACATATATAACCTTCAGTTCCGTTTGCAAATTTTTCCTTCTGGTCAAGATTCTTTCAATCGAACATCGATATCAACAATAGGTTTCCTACTCAACTATCAGAAATTTCTGCTTCAATATTATGGGCCATTCATCTTCATTGATGAACCGTACTGTTGTTTTGCAGGTGACTTTCATGCTCACATTTAGGAAAACTTGAAAGATTCTTGTGATCTTGTATCTCAATTTTGCAGTCTCTGTCTAATTTATTTGTCTTCCTCTTTCACCTTAGGATCAAAAAAGTCATCAAATGCTGGCATTATTATTGGAGTGGCAGTTGGCTGTTCTGTGCTTGTGCTATTAGTCATCATTGCTGGAATTTATGCTTATCTTCAGAGTAAAAGAGCAAAAAGAGCTTCCGAAAGGAGCAACCCGTTCCGTAAGATCAGCCCTTCATAAAACTGTATAACTCTTTCATCTGTAAGTATATGTCATCCTCATATTTTGGGTCACCATCATGATATATGAATGCAGCATCCTGGGACCCCCAAAAAGGAAGCGGCAGTGTTCCACAGCTTCAGGGAGCAAAATGGTTTTCCTTTGAAGATCTTAAGAAATGCACTGACAATTTTTCAGAATCCAAGTGCATTGGATCTGGAGGCTACGGAAAGGTTTCTCTGTTGTTTGACTTCGAATATTTCCCTGTTCTTTTAATTAAAATGATAATCGTGGTCCACCAACTGGCACCTCCACTAGAGTAGCCAATAATAAAGAACACATTAATTTGTCCTCAAGGATCTTTTTCCAACTAAAAAAAAAAAAAGTAAAAAAAACTGTACTCTGGATTACTTTTTATTTTGGACTAGTTACTGCTCTGATGTAGTGCCTGTCACGTATTTTCGTTTTTATTTAGCACTTGCGGAGTCACTAATGGAAAAGAAAAGGATGCATTGCTCCCCCTTCTGTGTAATATTAACTGAACTTACGTGTAAAAATATCTGCTACCGTGATGTTATTCCACCGTGCTCTGTGAGAGATATAATTAAAGTTTGCTTCTGTACTTTACTGATAGGTTTACAAAGGAGCTATTTCTTCTGGACAATTAGTTGCAATCAAGCGTGCTCAACAGGGATCAACGCAGGGGTCCTCTGAGTTTAAAACAGAGATTGAACTTTTGTCAAGGATTCATCATAAGAATGTCGTCAGCCTTGTGGGATTCTGTTATGATCAAGGTGAACAAATGCTGGTCTACGAGTATATGTCAAATGGTACCCTTCGAGATTATCTTTCAGGTAAATACTTGGATTCTTTCTATTTCATGAACATGTTACTCGTTCTGACTTCCGTTCATTTAATAGGCTAATTTTGGTTACTGAGGAAGCATAATGCCTGATGCTATGAATCTAAGACATTTCATTAAATAAAGAATGACTTTAACGTTACGTAATAATTGTTATCATTTCTAAGCATGTTTGGTTAATCTTACAAGGAGCTTATTAGCTTATTCTTTTGGCCGAGTCACAAAAGAAGCAAGCTGTAAGATACTTATAAGCTTAGCCAAACATCTAGCATATGCTTGCGATTACCATTTAAATTCTTGATTTGTGTTGCCAAAAAGTAACTCAATAATGAGGACTAACCGACTTGACGATGTCTCATATCATGTTATCACGCATGAAAAAATTTATACAAGGAAAGGGCGTAGAATTTAATTCAAGGAACCTATGCCTGTGTTGATTCAATGTCAGTAAGCCGCTAAGTTTACAGGGAAAATAGGATTCAAGTTGGATTGGAGCAGAAGACTTAAAATAGCTCTTGATGCAGCCAGAGGACTGTCATATTTGCATGAGCTTGCCAACCCTCCGATTATTCACAGGGATATTAAATCAAACAACATCTTGATGGACGATCATTTCAATGCAAAAGTTGCTGATTTTGGTATATCGAAACTCATGGGTGATACGGGCAAGGGTTATGTCACCACTCAAGTCAAAGGGACACTGGTGAGCATTGAAGTCAAAACAACTTTTTATTTTTTTATTTAAAAACTGTCTCTCTCAATATTGCTAAATTTTTTGGCACCTTGAACTCTTCCCTTGTTTGTCGCTAAGAGTTGGTCTTTGTCAATATAGGGATACATGGATCCTGAATACTACATGACTCAACAGCTTACTGAGAAAAGCGATGTATATAGCTTTGGAATTGTACTGCTAGAGCTGATAACTGCTAAAGCCCCTATAAAGCATGGAAAATACATTGTAAGAGTAGTTCAGGAGGCATTGGACAATCGAGAAGGTTCTGAAAATCTCGATAAAATTCTTGATCCAGCCATGGGATCAGGATCACATGTTGGTTTGAAAAAGTTTGTCGATCTTGCAATGAGTTGCGTCGGAGAATCTGCTGACGACCGGCCTACAATGGGAGAGATCGTGAGAGAAATTGAGAACATCTTGGAATTGTCACCTGAGAACAAGAAAATAGACCAAAAAATTTCTAGATCTAGCTACGAGGAAGAGAACGACGAGAGTAATCTCCATTCTTATGACACTGATGTGTTTGATGTCAGTTATGACTCCCGTTCCGCATAGAGCATCAGTATGGGAAGTAATTAATTGGGAATTATGAATATCTTGATCCAGAGTGCTATATATATTTGTATTGAAACTGTGAATCATTTAAATTTTGGGTTATCCACTTATTGATCATAGCAGATTGTACACTCAAGAAGAACTGATACATTTGGTGGTAGAACAAGTTACAACACTGTGACCCTTTTATTTTTATTTTTTAAGTATAATGTACAAAAATAGTTACACTGAGTCAACTATCAATCTATAGGGATTTATTTAGTTGTTCTTTCTATTTTATTTGCCAAAACTAAGAACACGATTGATATTTAGTCCCTGATTGAGCACCATTTGTAAGAATAAATTTTGTAAAAAGTGATTTTTTGAAAAATATGTGATAAAAATATGGAGGAATTTTGAGTTTACATGCAAAGTTTTATTGAATTAAACGTATTATTAAAAACGAATTTAAGAAAAAATGAGTTTCAAAGAATCAGTCTCAAAAAGGGACATAGTGTAGATACAAGAGTTTAATTTCGAGTAAGTTGTACCATGGTCACCAAATTCAATTGCAATTAGGTCACTGAACTTCTCTTTATCGTAATCCGATCACTTAACTTTAATTTACTTATAATTGTGTCACTTAACTATAGTTTATGCATTCAGCTTTATGTTGAACGTGCTTATATTTAATCGTTGCTTGCTTGTATATCTTTCTGTCAAATTAGAAAAAGTCAACAATGATTAATTTTGGTTGACTTGGACAGCTCAACTAATCCATTTAAAATTATATGGATATGGATATGTACACTTACATATCAGTCGAATTCAAATTTTTGTACATAGTTGATAGAATAGTATAATAATTAATATTATTAATCTAAATTTACACAGTCAAGTTTAAAATATTCAAGTATATAAATATTCTTGTATTATTTTAAAAGTAAAAAATCTCACTGTCCCTATTTGAGTAGCTAAAAATTAGATTTTTAATAAATTTTAATAAAAGTTAATGAAATATATAGTTGAAAAGTTGATAAATGTTGTGAGTCATATAATGTATGGTTAAAATTAATTGTTTACTTTGATTTATAATTTTTTTTTTCCCAAAATTAAGCCAAACCAAACATGAGCTAAATATAAAAATAATTAGAATTCTTTTAGCTATTCTTCTTGGTACAGTTATTTTTTAAGATGGAATTTCAAGACTCGATATGATAGTAGAGATCAAAAATCCGTAACGATCAATGGATACAATTTAAAACTTAAGCGAACAGCCAAATGTCGAGATTAGTATTCTTAAACGAGACTACGGTAAAAAGATCTCTTAATTGAAATAATTAATTGATCAAGTCCTTCCACCCCAATCCCACACCTATTCCCACCACCAAGAAAAAGACAAAAAAATAAAAATAAAAATGACTGGCTGACTCTCAATCAAAGCCATGTTGTACTGTTAATGATCCACCCATCTTTGCCCGAACCTTAATTTAATGGAATCATGTTTCAAGAGGTACTCTATATCGTAATATGGAACAAGATTAAAATGAACATAGATTCAACCATGCTTGCTCGACTATGTACTCGGGTTTGGTTTTTGATAAAATCAATTACGCCATCATGAATTTGATCCGTGAAAATTGAACTTTACCAAAAATATAATTTACGCCTCTAGGTTAAGGCCAGATCAATTTGATTTTTGGAAAAAACAAGATCATAACAAAATGACAATCTACTTTCTTCTTCTTCTTCTTCTTCTTCTTAAGTCAATCTGCTTATTACTCAAAAGTCCAATTAGCATCCATGTGAGATCTAAAATAAAATGGCAGACATTCGCATAGAAACTTTATTCTTTGATATATTCAAACATCGTATTATTTTATTTTTAGTAATCATTCTAGTTATGGCATGATGTTTCAAAAGGGCACGATTGGTTATAAACTCACAAGGTTGCCTCTCTAGATCGTTACAACCACAACAAGGATCTTGAGTCGGATATGAATTGTAACAACTAAATTGAGTATATCTCACCGGAGGGAGCTCAGCTGGTTATAAACAATCTAAAAAAAATGGCTAAAAATAGATGTGAATTAACAAAATGCTTCTTAAATGTAAAATTTTGGGTTTTCTTGGAGGGGTTTTGCTATGTGTGACACCTCGATGCACAGTTCCCCTCATAATAGGAAGGTTCACGATTTTTTTATTGGTTATGGATTCCCCTATTGTGACGGGGTGTACACATACCTTGATGTATAAATAGTAAAACCTTTATTGAAGAGTGAAATATGAAATATGAACTATGAATGTGTTTAGATGAGACAATCATCAACCCTTTTGATCATCGGCAAATCTAGATATGTTGTCTGACCCCACAAGTAGAATGACTCATAGAAAATATGTGCTTAAAATTAAGTTCAAACAAAAGTGGTCAGTCGATACGAATGGGGTCAAGAAGAAGCCAATGCAAGGACATATTCAAGAACCCATTTAGGGTTTAGGTACGCATTGACCTGTGTGTGAACACATTGCAAGTCAATGATTGTCTCATTTTAACCAAGTCTTGCAATTTGCAACACACATGTTTCTTTCAAACCCAAGATTTATCAAACTCTTCAATTTGTGTAATGACTTTTATAATAACGTACTTGTGGTTGTGGAACAGCTTTGCCTTCATGAATGCTTGGGGTTTGAAAATGACAACAAAAATTGATTTCTTGAAATATCTTTTATGGGATTAAAGGGCTTCATCTAATCCACAAGCAACTTGTATAGGTTGCAAGTCTCATTAATTTAGTAATAAATGCTGGTCACATTCTATGTTTCTCAAGAAAATATCAATTTTTACCAGCCTATCAAATGGTTCTTCTGTTGATAAGTTGAAGAAGATAAAAAATTGACTAAATTGAACATGTCATTGATGGGGCCCATTTTTTGCTTAAATTCTTGAAATTTTTTAATATAATGGCAATTGCATAATGGTATTATAACGTGAACAAATAAAATACATCTTTAGACATGTTCTCAAAAGGTGTTGGGAATCACCTAGGATCTGGTAAGAAATTTGTACGAGTAAAAGACCATTGTTGAACTCTCTGCATAATTGAACAGAATTCAATGGTGCCATATAGGTATAATTTTGAAAGTTCCTCTGGAGAACGAACAATTTGCTGAGAGCTGGGAAGTTTATGTTTTGTAGATTTTGGTCAGACTTTCTGTTTTTTTTGATAATCTATATTGTTGCTGTTGAGCAATGATGGTTTTGAGAATTCTGTTCCCTCTGCTGGTTGCTTTAGTACAATCTTTGGTTATAGCAGCATTGACAGATCAACAAGATAGTAAGTATTCTTGATTCTTGGTTCAAATAGCATTTCATCATTATTTGTGTTAATTTTTTAAGGATATCTAAGAAGTTTTATCTGAACCACACAATCGAACCTGATGAGAACCACACAATTTTTTAAGGATATCTAAGAAGTCTACTTTGTTCTTCTTCCATGTTAATTCTCCCTTTACCAAGAGAGAAGGAATAGACCAGATTTAGATAATAGGAGTCAAGTACATATTTGTTCTTAATCCATGTCCTGAAATTTGTTGCTTTATTCTTGACAAAAAAAAAAAAAATTATATTTCATGTTCTCTCTTCGCTATGTTCTGTATATTCTGCAGCAGTGGTTTTGGTATAGGGGTAAACCACTTGGCATTTGATGCTTGAAGTCACAATGGTTGGCTTGCAGTTCATGAAATTTTATCATTTTCTGATGCACTGAGCAATTTTTTCCGAGCCTACTTCTTTTCCCAAGTATTCTTATTTATTTGAAGATAATATTCAAGTAAATATTGCATATCACTTCTCTTAAAATGTTTAGATCCAGTACTTGAATTCATAAGATGTGTTCTTTTATCTATTATTACTTACCCTAAATAAAGAGTTGGGGGGGGGGGGGGGGGGGGTTTAAAACCTGGATATGGTCCACATATATTTTCATTCCTTTGAGCACCCAAAACAGTGGAGTTAATGGTTGAGAATTCCATCTCCTATAAACAGAAGAAATTGCTTTTATCTGTGATGCAGTTGGTGCTTTAAAGTCTCTCATCAACTTATGGGAGAATGTGCCACCCAACTGGAAAGGGGTTGATCCATGTGGAAATAGGTGGGATGGAATTGAGTGCATCAACTCACGTGTCGTTTCTATGTAAGTCCTACCCCATTCTTTGTTGCTATTGTGTTTTTTGTGTACTTCTGAGTTTAATCCATTCTTTTCCTATTTCAGTAAATTATCGAGCATGAATTTGAGCGGTCAGCTATCCTCGGACATCCAAGAACTATCTGCATTGGAGACCTTGTCGGTTTTCTATTTCTATTTTGTCTATTTTTTCCTGTTTATGAGATCACTTTAATCATCTTAATTTTCCCTTTAGAACAATTAAGTACCTTGACTCTTTTCAGTTTTTATTTCTTACTATCATATTATATTCTAATTTTCTATAACATATACCTCTAGGACAAGAATTCTACTTAAAATCCAGCAACCATTTTTCTAATGATTCTGAAAAAAATGTCACCTAGGCGACTCGAATAAAATCTGGTTATTTGATATCTATATTTGTTGCCACAATTATCAATATGAATAAAGCCCAGTTGGATGGTACCTTGTGCTGTTCAGGCAAGTGGTCTGAACCTGGTTTCTAATGTTTATTCTTGTCAATTTATGTCTCCTAATGTATCACTTAGGCCATGTTTGATACCATTCCACTTTTCTACTTTTTATCTGTTTGATTGCAAAAATTTTACTTGACTTTCTCACATGTGCACATTTTCATTGATTTGGTTGAAATTGTTTTCCCACCTTTTAAATGGGGTTTTTTTTTTTTTTTGCAATTGGGAAAAATTCTAGACCCAATGGTAAAAAAATTTATCACTTTTATTGAAATTTCCATGCAAAACAAAACCAAACGAATGATATTCGGTATGGTAATTTTTAAAATTTTTTTTTGGCAAGTGAAACAAATTCTAAACCCAATGGTAAAAGAAATTATCACTTTAGTAGACAATTTTCGTGAAAAATAAAGTCAAACGGATACCAAACTTTCAATATTGTCCAGGTGGAAAATTATACCAATCAAACACAATTAATTAAAATTTTCAGTAAAATAATTTCTAGGCAACTCAATTTCCTAGAATTCATTTTCTTTTCCACCGATTTTCCACATTTGCAATCAAACGGATTCTTAGAGAATAGTACATGGGAACACTGCATAGGTGTCCTAATGCAATTTCAAATTCCCTTTTGGTCTACACGTATGTCTCAACACATGTGGCTGAATCACTTTATTGTTATGGTTCCTACATTTAATATTTATTACCTTTCCCCAGCTATAAGTATGTGCATGCAAGTTTTTGCATCTTTTGATATTTGTTTCTGTGCGTAGGGACCTATCGTATAACAAAGATTTAACAGGGTCTCTACCTCCAACTATTGGAAATATGAAGAAACTATCAAACTTGTAAGGAAATTAATATGGGTGTTTTTATATTATTGTATTTGCCTACTGATGCAAATAGTTATGCTGGTTATAAGACTTACTTCTACATACATTGCAGAATCCTTGTTGGGTGTGGGTTTTCTGGTCCTATACCATCCTCAATAGGATCTCTACAAGAGCTGGTTTTTCTGTAAGGATTATGTCTTTATGTTTACCTGTTTGACTAAGGAGTAACATATGGAAAAATAAATGTTCAGGTTCAAGCATTGTGCATTAATTTCTCTTCAAATTGCAGTGCTATTTTCTAGAACATTAAATGTGCATGCCCAGCCAGCGGGGATTATGCATTCGCTGCGTTAAAGACAGAACAGTTCTTGAACTGGGAGTCTAGTATATTTCTATTGTAGAATCTGCCTACCTTTTATCAAGTTGGATATTCTTATCCATATAATTTGGGACCTTCCATATAGGTTCTCTGGCAATCAGTTAGACTCTTCTAAATTGAATACTCTAGGAGCTTCTGTCTAAGGATAATCGAAAAACAGAGAAAGAAAAAACTGGTATGAAAGATATTAAGTGCATATTTGGTAAGCAATACTAGATGGTAAGGTACTGTACAATGAGCAAAATTTTAATTTTTTTTACTTATTTTGTATTGACCTATATGGTGTGATCCACCTTACCAAACACGCCACATGTTTTCAATCTCCTAGGTTTTACATAACCTGAATATTAATGCTTTTTGCTGCATCGATGTTAAGTCCAACACTCTGTAGGAACTTCTGGTGCAATTTCCCCTTCCTGGGTACTTAGCTGAAGCTCTTCTTCCTTTTTATGCAGATCTCTAAACTCAAACAGATTTATCGGTGAGATACCACCTTCCATTGGTCTTCTATCAAAACTTTTTTGGCTGGATTTGGCGGATAATAAGCTTAGTGGAACTATCCCAGTCTCTAAGGGAACGACAACTGGTCTTGATAAGCTTGTTCACACAAAACACTTGTATGTATATTCTCTTTTTACATTTACCTCAACTAGGTGTTGTTACTTTTTATATTCAATTGTTTCATAATGTATTACTATAGATCTGGTTGACTTTTTGCAGTCATTTTGGTAAAAATCAGCTGTCTGGTGAAATACCATCGCAGCTTTTTAATTCAGATATGACTCTTAAACATCTGTAAGTACCACTGCTGTATTATTTAAATCGACAATGCAAAGCAAAACTTGTACAACATCTAGGCATCCATTATGTCTCCTAATTTATGTTTGTGTGAGTAGGCTTCTCGAAAGCAACTTGCTAACTGGAAACATCCCTTCCACGCTAGGACTTGTCCAGACCCTGGAGGTTGTGTAAGTAGCATCACCTCATTTACTCAACCAGCAAAATCTCTCTGGCTGTAATTTCCTTCTAAAGTTTGATCTATATGTTCTTTGCTTGCAACAGACGCCTAGACAATAATTCTTTAAGTGGATCCGTACCCCCAAACCTCAACAATCTCACTTCTGTACAGGAGCTGTAAGTGGATATAAATGAATGAGTTTGATTAATTTCTCTCGAATTTTGTTTGCGGATAATTATGTCGACATTGAATTATGTGATAGTGAGAAGGTCATATGATTAAACTTATCAGGTACTTGGCAAACAATAAGTTGACTGGCCCCTTGCCTAATCTTACTGGCATGAATTTGCTCTCTGTGTAAGTCTAAAACATTACTCAGTTTAGAAAATACTTGTACATTGGTAAATGTGATAACTGATAATGCCGGATAATGTGTTCTTCACCATTGTCAGTTGTAGTGAGAACGCATTCTAAGAACCTTTTCCAGATGTAATGATTTACTTTTCCATTATTTTACTTAAAATTTTCAGGGATTTGAGCAATAATTCATTTGTTGCATCAGATGTTCCTAAATGGTTTTTGACTTTGGAGTCCTTAACTTCACTGTACGTCTCTCTCTCTCTCCATGACTGTGTGTTTGTTCTTCACTCTTGTATGCACAAGTGTGCAAACATTTCACTTTTGCTGGATTATGGAGAGATTATTTCACAACTTGCAGAATAATGGAAGATACAAAAATACAAGGACCACTTCCAGTTTCTCTGTTCAGCCTTTTTCGGTTGCAGACTGTGTGAGTGAACACTTAGTTTCACACTAAACATCTTTCATTTAACAGATAATTCAAATCTGGTTCAGTTTCTACTATTTTCAATTTTAAAGCATTGTGAATGAACATTTCGTTTGTCTTCTTTTTGAATGACAGGGTATTGAGGAACAACAAGATCAGTGGAACCTTGACTATTGGCTCTAGTTATAGCAACCAACTCCAACTCATTGATTTAAGAAACAACGACATCGATGCCTTGGGACAAGCTGGTCAAAAAGTTCAAATCATGTAACTTGTTCTTCATTCTGCAGGCTATTTTGCCTTCCATGTTGGAAATGAAAGTTTCTACATACTAGTCTTTCTTTGTTAAGTTTGTTTCAATATTTTGCTTGTGTGGTTTAATATGCAGACTTTTAGATAACCCAATATGTATGGAAGGACGAAAAGAAACAGAAACATACTGCAGCATACCCCAACCAACTAATGACTCATATTCCACACCCCAAGAAAATTGCACGCCTTCTTGTAGCCCAGATCAAATTTCTAGCCCAACATGCAAATGTGCACATCCATATACTGGCAGCCTATTCTTCAGAGCATTCTTCAGAGCACCTTCTTTCTCCAACTTGAGAAACATGAGTATTTTCGTACCCCTGCAGAATGAACTGATCCTCACATTGAAGTTTAATAATCTGCCTGTTGATTCTGTCTACCTGAGTAATCCTATAAAAGATTTCGATGATTATCTCGTACTCAATCTACAAATTTTTCCAGCTGGCCAAAATTATTTCAATCGAACAGGAATATCTGGAATTGGATTTGTGCTAAGCAACCAAACATTCAAGCCTCCACGAGAATTTGGACCCTTTTTTTTCATTGGAGAAAACTACGGGCACTTTGAAGGTGACTTGGTCAATAATGCCAATTTAGAAACTTGGTGACAACATATATGCCATTTCTAATCACAGTTATACTTATGTATATATATGTGCTTTTGCATGTTTTCTTCTAGATTTGGCCACTGGTTCAAGCAAGTCATCAAGTAGTGGGATTATCATTGGAGCAGCTGTTGGTGGATCTTTCCTATTTCTATTGTTGCTCATTGCAGGGATTTATGCTTTCCACCAGAAGAGAAGAGCTGAAGTAGCTGCCAAAAAGAATGACCCTTTTGGTAAAATTAAGCGTTAATGTGTTCTAATTCCAGTTAATTTTATGCTTCCTGGCAGTTTTGACCATCTGCTTCTTGCTTGTAGGATCCTGGGATCCAAATACAAACAGCGGTGGAGTTCCTCAGTTAAAAGGAGCTAGATGTTTCTCATTTGAAGAACTTAAGAAATACACAAATAACTTTTCAGAAGTCAATGATGTTGGAAGTGGTGGCTATGGAAAGGTTCACTTTTATTATATCCTTTCTTAAAATGATATTGTTTTTGGATCCATTTTTCATTTGGTACATGTGAGCATGCCTTAGTTAATGGTCACCCTATTTTAGGATTGTCTTATTCTCCGTCTTACTCTATCCATGCCAAACCAAAACAGTACTTTACCGTGAATAGATGTTGGTATTAAGGCATGCATAGAATCTTATTATATCTTGAGGGGATCAATTGTCCCCATAAATTGTAACACCCCGATGCCCATTGAAAATTTGGGGATTTCAAAATTCCATACAGGTTAGAGAACTTAACGCTGTTCGAAAACTGCAGAATTTGAACATCTTTAATGACCAAGCCCCGTAAATATCTAAAAGTCACAAATACGGCTATGGAAATATATTTTAATTACAAATAACTTGGAAATAATAGTCTCGTGTCGTCTTAACTGATCAAGCCCTCACTCTGTGCTTCTCAACCATCTTAATATCTTCCGAAATACTCTTAAGTTACTTAATCTTCATCGTTTCTATTGTTACACATTTGACAGGTATATAGAGGAACTCTTTCCAATGGACAACTGGTTGCTGTTAAAAGGGCTCAGCAAGGATCTATGCAAGGTGGTCTTGAGTTCAAAACCGAGATCGAGCTGCTATCAAGGGTTCATCACAAGAATGTTGTCAGCCTTGTTGGTTTTTGTTTCGAGCAAGGTGAACAAATGTTGGTCTATGAATATATTGCAAATGGCACATTGAAGGATGGTCTTTCAGGTACTACCATCCTCTCCCACCAGAGCATCTTACTTTTAATAGGTCATAAACATATGATGTTCTCAAACTGAACGGTAAACATACAACTACATACTGAAAAGCAAGAAAGGCTTGTTCCTCAAGCTTACTCTTTGAAATTGTGATTGTGACTAGACCACTTCCCTAGAGAGGGTTATATACAAGCATTCTTTTTCCAGGGAGATCAGGAATTAGGTTAGATTGGATGAGGAGACTTCGAATAGCCCTTGGTGCAGCAAGAGGGTTGCAATATTTGCATGACCTTGCTGACCCTCCCATCATACATAGGGATATCAAATCAACTAATATCTTGTTGGATGAACGCCTGAATGCAAAAGTCGCAGATTTCGGTCTTTCTAAGCTTATGGGAGAACCTGAAAGGGGTCACGTTACCACTCAAGTAAAAGGCACAATGGTGAGTAAATACTTCGCCCATCTCAAGATCTCAAAGGTTGTTTTGCTATATATGAAGTGTTGTTGCTTCTTAAATTCTTTTCTGTATATATATTGAACATTAGGATGTCTTTTCATGTTGGAGTTAGAGCCTGGTCGTATTCAACAAAGATAAATACATGTAATTGCATGGTATAGAACAACTGACAAGAAATTGAAATAAAAGAAAATTATTGAATACAACACAATGTAAAATATCTAGTTTATTTTTCAGGGGTAAGCAACCATCCTTTATGTAGGTTTGGCATGGGCTTTGTGTACTTTTTTCGGCTAATGCTAAAATGATTAAAATTAAAAAGATGTATAGTGCTTGATCCGTATCAAAGAGGTCTAGTTAAATTTCTTTATGTTTGAATTTAAAGATTAATTTTGGGATGTCTTCCTCTTTAACTTAAAACACCTAGCTCAATTAAAACCGGGATATGTGCATGAACACACATGCACACACAAAAGCTCTAGCACATGACTATGAAAACATCCTTAATAATTTGAGCAATCATGCTACACATACACCAACCTTTACATCATTCTTTACACCCTGCCACGTGGCAACACCACATTGTATAGTTTTAAAAATTAAATAAATTTTCCTCCAATCATTTTTTAACAACACATCAAATGACAAGGATAATGTAAACTTGGAGCGTACATCTAGCATGTTTGTAATGTTATTATCTACCTAGAAACAAAAGGAGACTTGCCGATAATGATCTTCCATTTCTTGTGGCATCTATAATTAAGATAAAAAGCTACTAACTCACCAGATTGTGAGATGCTCTGGAAAAGAAAGCTCGCAATTACTATAATCTTAGAATCTTCTGAAGTTTCCAAAATTTGGAAAGGTTTCATCTTCGTTGAAGATCTGTTATTTTATTTTAGAAGTTATATTTCTTCCTTTTTTTTTACTTCACAATGTTTACACTGACAAGTGGATTGTTTTGGGTTTTAGGGCTATTTGGATCCTGAATATTACATGACGCAGCAATTGACTGAAAAAAGTGATGTGTACGGCTTTGGAGTATTACTGCATGAACTTTTAACTGCAAGAAGTCCAATTGAGAAAGGGAAGTACATAGTTCGGGAAGTGAAGCTAGCAATGGATAAGACAAAGGAGATGTATAACCTTCAGCAAATTCTTGATCCGATAATAGCTTCAAGTATGGCAGCACGAAGCTTAGAAAAGTTTGTTGATCTGGCTTTGAAGTGTGTTGAGGAATCAGGGGTCAATAGGCCAACAATGAGCGAGGTGGCAAAAGAGATAGAGAACGTCATGGAATTGGCTGGTCTGAATCCGAATGCTGAATCTGCTTCAACTTCAACAAGTTATGAAGGGGAAAACAAAGGGTCTGAGAATCCTTATACTAATGAAAGTCTCTTCGCCTATAGTGGGGCCTATCCACCTTCAAGGTTAGAACCCAAGTAGGATTGATTTGCACAGGATATGAGAATATTTGTGAATTTCTGTTTGATTTTGTAGCCTGCATGTGAGATTAGCATCTAATTCCATTCTCGTTTTTGGTTCCAGTGCTCATGGTTGAAAGAGAGCATGTTTTTTGGATCCAAAAAGTCTAGGAAAAGAAACACCATGCAGGAGGAGACAGAATTGCACAATTGTTGTAAAATTTCTATTTAAATGATGTTATTTATGTAAAAATACTGTGTTTTTTATTTGTTTGATCAAATGTTTATGTATGAAATTTGTAACACAATTTTAGAATAGAATTTAATTAGCTTATATGCCATATTGTTTTTATATAGTTGAGGGACTAAAGTGATATATATATATATATATATATTAACTTCAATTTTGGGTTAAGTTTTTAGATATTATTAAAGCGACTAAAAGTATATCAATATGAGTCTCGTTGGATAGCTCGTAATTATTCATGTAAATTAGGCTCGAGAAAAAGTTAATTTTGATAAGTTAGTCTCAAGATATTGAAGTTCAAAGAAATTGTAATTTATTTATTTATTTTTAAATCAAAGTAAATTGGGATGAGGATAACCATGTGAATTGATGTGGGATTATTGTTATTATTATTTTGATTATTTTTAAGAATTCTATTTAAAGTCAATTTGCCACTACTATCATGTATTAGGATTAGAACCACATTTTTTGTGATAAGTATTTTGTACAAATGGCACCTTGTGATTTGTTTACTAGAAATTCATTTTTTATCAAATGTGATAAATACGTTTTTCTTAGGCATGGGCAAAATGTCTGAACCGAACGGGTTTTCTTAAATTAAAAATCCAAACGGGTATTCGAATTGAGAACCGACGAGTTCGGTTCGGTTCTCGGTTCTAGACCAAGAACCGAATAATCGAATAAGAACCAAAATTTTTTTTTGACAATTGGGCATTTGGGATTCAAGTATATTGAATATAACTCAAACCGACCAACATAAAAAAAAAATTGAAAAAAAAAAATCACTAAATATAAAAGGAACAGAGCCCTAGAATTTTCGGTCTTCTCTTCTTCAAAACCGACCAACATAAAAAAATTGCAAAAAAAAAAAAAAGCCACTAAATATAAAAGGGAAAGAGCCCTAGAATTTTTGGTCTTCTCTTCTTCTTCTCTCTCCAGTCCATTCCCGCTGTACAACATGTTTCTCGTCCAGTCATGAGTCATTTTCTCTCAACTTGAAGAAGTCATCCTCCTTCTAGTTCCCACACTAAGTTGGAGTATTCTCGTATTTATTCTTTTCATATTTAAGAGACGTGAGATTTTACCCTTTTAGCGCTGACAGTGCTTTCGTTCTTTTATCGTGTTTATAATGACAAGTTTTCTAAGCCTTCCAAGAGCTTTGCACAGAGATTTCTAGTTCTAGTTACTGGATTCTTTTTCTTTACATGGTACCAAGAAATTGTTAATATTTTAATGGTACATGGCAAGTCAAGCGATCAATGATTACATTACATAGTTGGTAAATATTTTTAATACTTTAAAATATTACGTTCATTTGTAAAAGTTAAGATTGAACCTGGTCAATATTCACACACAGATTCACTCGGTGAAAGTACTGAGCACGTTGAGATTGCCTCACTTCTCACAATGTTTTCAGAAAACAGGAATGATTTTGGTACCACTTCTCAAAATGGAGAACATAGTTAGATGCTTTTATATGTTACCTTTTGTTGGGTAAGCAGTGGAGCAGTAACTGTTTGAGGGAAGCAGCAAAAAAAATTGTGATCTATATTGTTAGTACTAAAGTGTTAGCATTTTGTGAAAACTTTCTAATATGTTATGGATTAATTATTCAAGACGCACTGACAAAGTTTTCTAAATGTATTTATATAGTGTTATTATAAATGTTAAAAAAATTAATTATAGTAGGAACCGAACAGAACCGAACCCGAACGGTTCCAGAATTATATTTGGAACCGACGTTTCCATTTACTAAATACCCGAAAATTTCTGGAACTGAAAAAACCGAACCGAACCAAACCGAACCAAACAATTGCACCATGACTCAATCACTAAATTTCTCAACTATAAATAGTGTGTAATTGTCCCATAATTCACCACCAAAGAAATTTTAAATGGCAGCTTTCATATAAAGCAATAGTAAATTTCTAGTATTTTTTTTTTCAAAAGCTCGTTTGATCAATCAAGGTAAGATACTTCTAAGCAAGTAGTTTGTTTCTTTATGCTTTTATGTTCAATAATCTATGCATAAATTGTCATTGGACATTCGGGTTCGACTTAACGAAATGTGAAATATTTCGGAAATTCAAAATGAAAATGAGAAATGATGAGTATCTCGTTTGGTTACCGATATACTCTATAAAAAATGTGGTATGAATTGTCTATGTTATTATTATATAATTGCGTATGGAAACTGCACGTATCTTATTGAGTTTTTTTTTTAAAATATTCACTCTTACAATTTTTTATAGGCTAGTTCGAGTCGATTAGAGCCGTGGCGGGATGTTGCAGCGGACTACTGAAGGATTTCTACATACGAAAATATTAAGTTTACCGTTTTTAAATTTAGTAGTTTGTTTTGTGCAAACATTATTATCGAATTTATTAGTTGAGAATGTCTGAGTTATAATTTTTTTAAAGACATAATTTTATTCTATGGATGTTCCTATATTTTGTTTCTTAAAAGATTTTATCGTTCAACAAAAACTAGATTTTTGGTAATACTCCACTGTTTGGAAAATTTTGGGGCGTTATAAAATTCATCCTATTCTTATATCTTTTGAAGAGGAAATTGTTTGAGAGGACCAAGTTTGAGAAAGAATGAACAAGGCCATTTTTCTTTTTCCAAAATTATATGTATCATTTAGGGTTGGACAAAACTCTCGAACCAAACCCGAACCGAATCGAGCGGTTCTTCATAAGTTAAATACTCGAACGAGTATCTAAATCGAGAACCGACGTGTTTGGATTGGTTCTCGGTTCTAGACCCAGAACCAAAGACTCGAATAAAAAGCGAATCTAAATAATTTTTTATATTGAATTAATTAAATTATTTTAATTTTTTCTAAATAAATTAGCAAATTAATTAAATAAACTAGTCAAGTCCATGCCTAGCTAGCCCAGCCCAATCCAACCCAATTTCTAAATTCAAATTTTAATTTTAATTTTTTGGTCCAATTATTAATTTTTTGTTAGTCTAACATTTGAGCTGTATCCTTCCCCTTTGGCATTTCCATTCTAATTTCGACTTTTTCCAATATTTAGGCCTTATCCTTCCTCTTTGTCCCATCATTTAGGCTACTTGAAACAAATGAATTATTAATATGGATCACTGATATTTTAATATTAGCATCTACTTTTTGGTATTTGTATGTATTGAATTAATCTTATTGAACCGAACCGAACCGATCCACGTCCAGCCCTAGTACCATCCAGCCATCTTTTTTTTCCTTTTCATGTATAACCTTACCCTTTCATTCACCATTACTGCCATCCCCAACCCATTGTGAGAAGGCTCTTTAGGAAAAATGTCTATATTGTAATCATCAAACTTGTGACAATTTGTTGGAATGTTCAGGATGAAGAATTCATTACATATTTACTGGTTATACAAACCTTAAAGATTCTGAACTCTTTCATAAGATAAATAAACAATTAAAAAAAAAATGATCTCTACTCAAGCTTTTTCATGATTTAGCAAATAAAGTCGGTAATAGGATTGTGGTACTCTTTCTAAGTATAAATGTACATCAAGAGTTGTAGAAATGTTGAATGAATATATTTATACATAACAATGATAAAAAAACAGCTAAGAAATTCTTCACTTAGAGAAACCTGATTAGAAATTGTTCCAATATTTCTGTCAATATATTTTTCTTGTCAATCAACCTTTTGACGTCCTCTCTTAATTTTGGAACATGATCCTGTTCGGAATCTACTTAATCATACGCAGCGAAAATAAAACAATTTTCAATTCCCATGCAAGGATTTGCTTTGTTTTTGATAGAAACTGTGATAGAAATTATACATTTAATAAAATTTTGCAAACTTCTTCGCTAATTCATGAACTGAATGATAACGAGGTGCAATCTAAGCTGTCCAATTGTCCAATCTCCAATGGTGATCCACACAGAGAACAAGAATGACGGCTAAAGTTTACTTTTCTTGTGCTAACAAGAATAATAAATTTTTTTCATCACTGTTTTCAAACTCTAGCAGTCTATTAATCTAAGTCTAAACGGACTCACCCATCTCTTAAACTTAATCGATCCAATATTTAATCAATCAAATTAATTAAATTCGGTCCATGAATTAATTAATTCAGGCCTATTAATAAGCAACCTAATTAATTAATTATCCAATATTTGTCAATTAATTAATCGGTAAATCTCGTTTTTCTGGTTCTCTTTTGTGTGTGACCCATTAGGTTCCCGATCACGATATCTAACGACGTGAATTATTATTTTGATCTAATTAAAATTGATAGATTAAATTACCCTTTTTAATTTATCATC
Organism: Fraxinus excelsior; assembly: GCA_019097785.1. NCBI lineage: Eukaryota > Viridiplantae > Streptophyta > Magnoliopsida > Lamiales > Oleaceae > Fraxinus > Fraxinus excelsior. The sequence goes on from CM032633.1 coordinate 4,258,568, forward strand.
AATTCACACCCTTCGTCCCAGATTGATATATAAAAATGTGTCAGGACAATACACGTGACGGAAAATGTCACGAGGTGTGACAAAACCAAACTTGTTCGTTTACCGTGAAACTATAATTCTTTCGTCTATGATCCGATCAATTACATGATATGTATATGTGTCAATCTCAATCATTGATCATATCTTTTATCTCATTGTTAAGTTAATGCAAGTCGAAAACTCATTTTCGACTTATGAGTTCACCTTGACCAAAGATTTCATTATTAACTTAACTGGATAAAATATAGATCATAATCTCTTACTATCTAAGAGTAATGAATTCTCTATTGATCATTCACAATCTTCATATAATTCTTGACATACCCGAACTATGCCGTATTAGCGACCTTTAGAAGAGCAACATCCAATATCACCAAAGTATGATTGTCCTCATAGAAGGCACTATGATAACCTCAAGTCAAAGGATCAATTCCACTACTGAACGTCAGAGATTAACCACTAACACTCGGATCGTTTTCCATGTGGAATCTCCCAGCGTGTCTCTATTGTTTTGTTCTATAACAAAATATTCATGAGTTCATTCAAGTGTCACCACACTTTAGATTGTGAAATTAACTACTTACTTCATAAGTAAGAAATACTACACGTGATGGTCTACCCGTAATAACGATATCTGTATCTCGTTATTACATACAAACACTGACGATTTAAGATTCAATCATATATAATTTGTATCTCATAATCACAACTCTTTGCGATTAACAAATTATCAAGATTTGAATCTACGGATTCTATTATTTAATTAATTAGAATATTAATTCAATTAATTAATAGATCTTGCCTTAAATATGCATCGATTATACACATTAAAAGTGTTTGTATCCAAAGTTGATTGGATTTAGGGCATAACACTTACAAATTACTGTATAAACTTGTGGATGTATGCGTGTTATTGTGTTATTAAAATCTGCATCAGCTTTTCTACTTCAGTTCATTGGTTTCTCCAGTAGAGCAGAGAAATAACGCTCATCTTTCGCAATGCCATGGTCGAGCTTCATGCGAGAATTCCACCTTAATTTCTTTAACCCAAATCGATCCAGTACAGGAACGTATGTGGCATTCCACACTGACCCACGGCAGAAGAAATGATCAAGCCATAACACGTCCCCAGGCATGAACACTCTGAATATATTCTAGAGGGTGAACTCAAATATGGTGTTTGAAATCTAGTTGCTCAGAACATGCATTGCATGGATAATATCTGGGGTGTTCTCAAAGACAGGAGGCCTGTGAGAAATACTAATGTGCATCGGTATCAAGCCTTGTGATGAAAAAAGCAGTTGAATGGACCATCGAAATTCATCGAGGTAGTAATGATGGTAACATTTTTTTCTTTCATTCTATCTGCAAATATGTATGTTCCCCTTCCATTAATTTCAAGACCAATGCGAATTGTGCCTCGAGGTTTTCTAGCCAGAACTTGATCTATCCCAAAATCAAGGCCTCCAAAGTGCCATCTTGTTCTCTCCCTTGCAAGTGAAATAAAAAATTCTTTCAATCATAGTTTCCTGGACTTTTCCTTCTCTGTATCAAGCATTTGTAATGTTCGCAGGTATATAGGGATCCCACATAATGCTGGTGTCTGGCGGTGTAGACCACGGGCTTTGTGGCAAGGGAATTGGCTCCACGTCATTAACTGGTAATTTGGGGGTGGCACCGCCTTCTCGGGAGTGGCTCACACCCCTTTAGCATGACTCTCTGTGCAAATGCATATCATACTCCTTTATACTGTGTGCAGTTCAAAAACTCTTGTTTGTACATAATTCACTCCTCCTCCCATTGGCTGGTAGAGCTAGTCTGACCCCACTTATGGTGAGTATCCGAGTGGAAGCTTTTGAGGGCCAATTGCATTCTTTTCCTCATCAGACAATTCATCAAGAAAATCATTGAGTCCCAACTTTTCGGGTTTACAAGTTTGGTTGGTGGCTTCATTTAGGTGGCAGATTTGAAGCACTTTGAGCTTCTTTTGCAAGACTGTGATCTGATCATGGGTCCCTCCCTGCAAGCTTATCCTGTGTGACGTTGATCATATGCACGAGGGTAACAGTGTCCCATAGAGGGAGAGCGAGGTTCTGAGAGAATTCGGTAACGGGGTACATTTTGAAATAGGCAGTTCATATGCAAATGGTGAGCAGGTTGTTTAGTATGATCACTACCAGCATTTTGAGCTTTTAAGGTTGATTGATTCTGTTGATTTGATTGTTTTCTTGGTAGGTTATCTTCCCTTTTACTTCCCATCCTTCTCTTAACACACATGAACGCGCAACTCTCTTGAGATATATATGTGAATCTTGTAATTGTAAGCAAAGCCGAAGGGAAGAGAGCAAAAAGGGACTAGAGTTTCATATAATCAAATAAGCTTGTTATACAAATAAAAGTTTAAATAATCTAATAAGCAAAATGCCTAAACTATCTTAACCAAACAAGAAAAAAACGATAATTCTTTCGTTTTAACAGTATAAAATAACTAAATAAGTACATATACTATAATTAATTATGATAACAATATATTTGTGCTCCATCCCTTATGTCTCGGCTTTATTCATTACAAAAAGAAGTGCTAATAGTGATGGAGAATAGAATGAAATACGGATATCTTCATGAAAGATAATTCTCTTGGATGGTTATTTCTATATTTTAATGGACCACTTGCAATGATAATTAACTACTTTCTCTTTGCTCTGACGATTTCAAACTCAAAATGATTTGTACAACTCTCTTGGTTATGAGCCTTGAGGAAATGTTAGAGGTATCAAAAGCTCCTTGATCTTTTTAATATTTTTAAATCTTCTCTGAATACGTTTACAATATTACCTAGTTTTCTTCTGTTGGAGAGCAACAATGTCGCTTTATAGCCTACGGGTTGGGTCACTCAAATGATGATGATTGAATGTTATGAGAATTTAGTCTACCTCTCAATGGATGGTTTTTAGATGGTTGAAACCCGATCCTAATAAATAGTGTTAGTGGATTCGAATTACAAGAACATCGTATTGAGGGAGGGATTGTTGGGAGCAACAATGCCGCTTTTAAGTCCATTGGTTGGTCACTCAATTGATGGTGGTCAGATGTCATAAAAAGGTTTAGTCTGCCATCATCGAACACCAATTGATTTTAAGATAAGATGGTTGTAACCCGATTATAACATATTTCTTCAATAATTATTTGTAACTCTATAATTAGCGTCATTGGTTGCATCGCAATCATATTTATTTCGTAATTCAATTTCATATTTCTAAAATTTTATTCAGTAAGAAATGAAACGGTATTGACAGATTATTTCTAATAAAAGAGAGAACGTGTTTTTCTTTTTTCCTTTTTTCTATATAAAGAATTGGCCATCTTACTCATGAGGTAGCAAACCTGATCAAATTTCAGGTAAATGTCAAGAGTTGTAAACATCAACATGCAATGTTTGGCGGGTTAATTACCTCAATAGTCACTGAACTTTACCGAAAGTTTCCACTAAGTCACTGAACTTTAGAAAAATCACCACATTGGTCACTGAACTTTAAAAATCACCATATTGGTCACTAAACTTTGCAAAAGATTTCTACGGGATCACTGAACTTTGCAAGTTTTCCAGATAGTCACTGGGCTCAGTGACCATTTGGAAAACGTTTTGCAAAGTTTAGTGACCAATGAGGTGATTTTTAAAGTTCAGTGACCAATGAGGTGATTTTTCGAAAGTTTAGTGACTAACCACGTAGTTTTTAAAGTTCAGTGACCTGGTGGAAACTTTGGCCAAAGTTCAGTGACTATTGAGGTAATTAACCCAATGTTTGGCTGACCTTAACAAGTTTACTCCTAAGGCAAGTATAACTTTTTCACTTTTAATAAACTAAAATGTTACTTAAAAGCAACTTTAACTTGCTTTTAAGTTTAAGCCAAACATGTTCTTGCTTTTGTACAATAAAATAATTATGTGTCGCCAGTGGAGGACCCAGGATTCCGAGTCAGCACGGGCGACCGTCGATCGTTGTCGAAATAAAATATTAAGAGCCCCGTTTGATACCCATTTTTTTTTTTTTTTTTTTGCAAAAAATGCATTTTGGAATAGTGATTTGATGGAGAATGTGTAGTTAAAAATAAAGATTTTTTTTGAATTTACATGTAATATTATTTTATTGAAAAATGTGTGATTGAAAGAAGAGCGAAAAATGTATTTTGAAAAAAAATGGAATCAAACGAGGTCTATAATTTAAATATAACAATTATTTTGTTCAAACTAAACATATATAATTTTATTATAAAAATTAACAATATTTACCAAATGATATTGTGCTCTAGTTTCGTATAATTCAAAGGAAGAGTACGGTTCGAATTTTTTATAATTGCATTAAAACCACTAATATATAAGATATGTTATTCTTGTAAATTTGATATCAAATTCCATTAGTGCCACAAGGGTCAAGTGTTCAATATCCTAGGGATGGGTTGCGGGCTCGAATCGACCATTCCTTATTCTATTTAATTTTGGCAAAAATGATCAAATTAAGCATATTTCACAAAAAAAAATTGTTGACAAAGGGATTCGAAATCAGCACCTCTCATGTGAGCATACAAGTTCCTTGCCAACCGAGCTACAAAAGATATATGTAAATAAAAGAACTTACTAGGTTTATAATCTAATGTGTTTATTCATTTAAAAAAAAAAAAACTGTTCCGACGGATCCAGCATAGGCGGCCGCCGGGGCTTGCGGGGTGCTGGGTCCGCCAGTGTCGCCATTAGTAGAACATGCAAGAACTTCATTTTTCAGATTTTCAATTATCATAACCAGTTTTGTATTGAAACGGTTCGCGAAGCATTTGGGCACCCATCCTGCAGGATCCAGCTGAAATTTTCCAACAAAAACATTTAATCCAACCCCACCAAATCTTTTATATCAAACTAGTCGAGCCACGTGCAATGCACGTGTTTTTGTTTAATTGAGTAAGTAATAGCGTGGAATGATGGTTAGAAATCCAAATTTTAATAGATTTAGTTCTCTAGTATATAGTATTCGTACAAAATTAGACAAAATGAAGATAATAACTTTATACAAATACATTATACAAAAGCTTGTTCAAAGCATGCACTATAAGGTAAAAGTATAAGGAACCCAACTGAGAAATCCTTTAAAGCTCAAATACTTTAGGTCAGAAATAACTTTTTATTGAACCAATGATTATAATCATTGAATATGTAATAAATCTCTACACAGAGAGAGAAAATGACAACAATATAATTAAATTAAAATGGTTATCTTATTATGTCATTTAACCCCTAGCAGACTCGTATACAACAAATATGAACGTGTACCTTTTATACACATTGCACTCACGTCATCATCCAAGTGTCTCCTAGAATTAAATTTGAAGTTTGTACCAATGGAAATCCATGTGCATGAAGTCATTAGAAAAATAAAAAAAATAGGACTCGTCGACTCGAGTTTAATTAGACAGTGTATCAAAGTTTAGCCAATTACCGTTGCTCGATATAATTAAGATAAGACCTCATGTGACACTTAACTTGCATTAACCAGTGAATATCACAGAACACTTACAATTACTTCCTTCTCCCTTGGTGCTAGTTCTCCCAGATGAACCTTGCAATAGTTCGTCCTTCACCCAAAACTGCGCCATCTAGAAGAAAAAATCTAGCCCTTGCACCATTTAGTAGATGTTGAAGATGCCCCTGTCATGGAATCAAGATTAACATTTAAACAATAAATACAACATACATATATCCGCTTTAACATCATTATGTACTTGAAAATAGAGGCCCAAATAGAATAACATCAACAAATGCAACTATCAATTAACTCCCAAGAAATCAAAATTTGTTACTAATCTCCTATAGTTCCAGGCATGGAAATACTGGGAGTCCAACTTCTGAAACTTGCCTAGAAGAATAAATAGTAAATCTTGGTTTCTCTCTTTTAAGGTAAACAAAGGTAGATAGATTATGGATAATTATATTAGATCCCAATAAAAACGGAGTCAAAGACCTGAAAATAACTAAACTATTTTGCAATCTAATCAACATAAATAAAGGGATTATGAAAATAAAACTCACAAAATCCACTCCAACGGTGCTAATATAGCTGTCAACGTATGAATCATCCTGAAAGCATCAAAGAATAGCATCATGTCCACTATACAATTTAGAAAAAGAAACCCATCCGTATTACCAATCGTATTTCCAGAAGCAAGTCACTAAAGAATATTGAAAAGAAACCTAGTATAAAGCACGAGCAGATGCAGAAATCATACCTGTAGTTATCGAAGCAATTTGACAGTGAAAATGACCTCAATTAAATAAACCCTACGAAGCAAAATCAAAGAGAAACCAGAACATGAAAAGAGAATAAAAAGCAGTTTTACACAATTTTTCATATTTCTCCTCACATGATTCAAAACACCTTGTCTAAAAGGTCTATTGCCATTAAAGGATTTGGAAAGAGACCAAAGATATATATGATTACAATGATCGAGGGAAATAAAAATAAATATAGGTAGATTGGATGGCAAGACGTGAAATATTGAATCATTCCCAATAAACCGGAGAGGGTACATGAATCATTTGTTGCCTCTTAATTCTATTTATTGTAAAATCCAAAAAAATAGATCCCTTGGCAACCATTACATGCCATGTTAGTTTAGTCCACCCCTCCATCCTCTAACATGGTACATTTATTAAAGTTCACAAATCCAATTAAATCGAAATGAATCCCAACAAATACTTCTATATTTGGATCAGTTCCTTGAAGGCTCAAAAATATTCATTATTATAGTGAGTAATTAAAAGGTGAAATAGAAAAAAAAAAAAAAAAAAAAAAAAAAAAAAAAAAAAAAAACCGCTCCATATTTTCCGGAGACATGGTGTCCGGACACGACGCGGACACCATGTTCATGTTCGCGTCGTGTCTAGACACGAACACACGGTGTCCGAGCACCGTTCGCATTGTGTCCGGACACGACGCGGACACGGACATGGTGTCCGGGTCGTGTCCGGACACCATGTCTCCAAATTTTACGGAGATGGACACAATGTCTCCGAAAAATACGGAGTTTGTTTTTTTTTCTTCCTTCTTCTTCCTTTCAAGAGCATAATAATTCTTTTAATAACATAATTCCTAACATGGAAACTATAAATAACCAGCATATTAATTTCTGAATGTACATATAAATCATCAAAATACTATAAATTTTTTTACAGAATCTAATCAAATCATCAAAAAAACTCTTCTTAGAATAGGCCCACATTTTTGAAAGCGAAGAAATTCAAGATTCAAATTAATCTACAAGACCCGTCACAAATAAAATTCAAAATTGTAAGGAAGATTGCGAAATAGATACTCACATTTGATGGGTTAGACGGTGCATGAACTGGAGGTTTGTTCTGGTTCTTTTGGATGCCATATGAATAGATCAAATATCTTGAAAATATTCAGCAGTCGGTGAGGCGGTGTAAATTGAAATGTGTAAATGGTGTCGTTTTGGTCGACGATGAAAACGACGTCGTTTTGGTTGACGATGACGTCAAGAAACTGCCTCTTCTATATGTTTAAGGATTCAATTTGTATACTTTAATTAATAAGCCTCTTATGGCATTATTTTGTTTTGGAAGTAAGTCATCCGCTCTCCCGCGACTGCGACTACTTGTGTTGACAGTTTAAACTTTTAAATGAAATAGTTAACAATATGCCCATTTATGTCTGTGTGTGCTGTGTAACACTTACCAGAGTTCCATCATCCATGGATTCACGTCGCTCGTAAACAATAAACTCTCTGTTTCTAAATAAATGTTTGTATCTATCAAAATCTTCAATTAGTGTAATGAGTTTTATAATAACGTACTTGTGGTTGTGGAACAGCTTTGCCTTGAATGGTTGGGGTTTGAAAAATGACAACAAAAATTGATTTCTTGAAATATCTTTTATGGGATTAAATGGCTTCATCTAATCCACAGGCAACTTGTATAGGTTGCAGGTCTCATTAATTTAGTAATAAATGCTGGGCACATTCAGTGTTTCTCAAGAAAATATCAATTTTTACTAAATGTACATGTTATTGATGGGGCCCAATTTTTGCTTAAATTCTTGAAATTTTTGAAAGAGTTGGCGGCGTAAAAGACTGTTGTTTAACTCTGTGAACAGAATTCAATGGTGCCATAGTTCCTCTGGAGAACGAACAATTTGCTGAGAGCTGGGAAGTTTATGTTTTTGTAGATTTTGGTCAGCCTTTCTGTTTGTTTGATAATCTATATTGTTGTTGTTGAGAAAAGATGGTTTTGAGAATTCTGTTCCCTCTGCTGGTTGCTTTAGTACAATCTTTGGTTATAGCAGCATTGACAGATCAACGAGATTGTAAGTATTCTTGATTTTTGGTTCAAATAGCATTTCATCATTATTTGTGTTAATTTTTTTAAGGATATCTAATAATTATAACAAGTTTTATCTGAACCATACAATCGAACCTGATGAGAACTAATTTCTACTTCTAAGTTCATTTTCTTGAAGAGAACTTAATAAACTTTTGTTAATTTGAGATTTCTAGTCTAGTTTGTTCTTGTTCCATGTTAATTCTCCCTTTACCAAGATAGAAGGAATAGACCAGATTTAGATAATAGGAGTCAAGTACATATTTGTTCTTAATCCATGTCCTGAAATTTGTTGCTTTATTCTTGACAAAACATGCAAAAAACCAAATTTATATTTCATGTTCTCTCTTCGCTATGTTCTGTATATTCTGTAGCAGTGGTTTTGGTATAGGGGTAAACAACTTGGCATTTGATGCTTGAAGTCACAATGGTTGGCTTGCAGTTCAAGACATTTTATCATTTTCTGATGCACTGAGCAATTTTTTCCAAGCCTACTTCTTTTCCCAAGTATTCTTATTTATTTGAAGATAATATTCAAGTAAATATTGCATATCACTTCTCTTAAAATGTTTAGATCCAGTACTTGAATTCATAAGATGTGTTCTTGCTTCAGCTGGATTTTGAATTATCTATTATTACTTACCCAAAATAAAGAGTTGGGGGGGTTTAGAACCTGGTTATAGTCCACATATATTTTCATTCCTTTGAGCACCCAAAACAGTGGAGTTAATGGTTGAGAATTCCATCTCCTATAAACGGAAGAAATTGCTTTTATCTGTGATGCAGTTCATGCTATACAGTCTCTCAAGAACTCATGGGAGAATGTGCCACCCAACTGGGCAGGGGCTGATCCATGTGGAAATAGGTGGGATGGAATTGAGTGCATCAACTCACGTGTCGTTTCTATGTAAGTCCTACCCCATTCTTCGTTGCTATTGCGTTTTTTGTGTACTTCTGAGTTTAATCCATTCTTTTCCTATATCAGTAAATTAGCGAGCATCAATTTGAGCGGTCAGCTATCCTCGGACATCCAAGAACTATCTGAATTGCAGACCTTGTCGGTTTTCTATTTCTATTTGTCTATTTTTTCCTGTTTATGAGATCACTTTAGATCCTAATCATCTTAATTTTCCCTTTAGAACAATTAAGTACCTTGACTCTTTTCAGTTTTTATTTCTTACTATCATATGATTCATATTATATTCTAATTTGCTATAACATATACCTCTAGGACAAGAATTCTACTTAAAATCCAGCAACCATTTTTCTAATGATTCTGAAAAAAATGTCACCAAGGCGACTCAAATAAAATCTGGTTTTGATATCTATATTTGTTGCCACAATTATTAATATGAATAAAGCACAGTTGGATGGTACCTTGTGCTGTTCGGGAAAGTGGTCTGAACCTGGTTTCTAATGTTTATTCTTGTCACTTCATGTCTCCTAATGTATCACTTAGAGAATAGTCCATGGGAACACTGCATAGGTGTCCTAATGCAATTTCAAATTCCGTTTTGGTCTACACGTATGTCTCAACACATGTGGCCCAATCATTTCATTGTTATGGTTCCTACATTTAATATTTACCTTTCCCCAGACATAAGTATTAGAATCCCACATTGCTTGGGAAAATATAAATGATCCACTTAATAAGGTGAGGGCAATCCTCCCCTATTAAGCCAGTTTTATTAGGTGGAGTTAGGCTCAATATTCCTAACATGGTATCAGAGCTAGGCCCAATTATGTAATGTTGGGTGCCACCCAATATCGATTTGTTCACAGTTGTTTGGCATGGTCCACGCTGTGCGTGAGGGGACGTATTAGAATCCCACGTTGCTTGGGAAAATATAAATGATCCACTTAATAAGGTGAGGGCAATCCTCCCCTAATAAGTCGGTTTTATTAGGTGGAGTTATGCCCAATATTTCTAACAATAAGTATGTGATTGCAAGTTTGTGCATCTTTTGATATTTGTTTCTGTGCGTAGGGACCTATCGTATAACAAAGGTTTAACAGGGTATTTGCCTCCAACTATTGGAAATCTGAAGAAACTATCAAACTTGTAAGGAAATATGGGTGTTTTTATTTTATTGTATTTTCCTACTGAAGCAAATAGTTATGCTGGTTATAAGAAATTTACTTCTACATACATTGCAGATTCCTTGTTGGGTGTGGGTTTAATGGTCCTATACCATCCTCAATAGGATCTCTGCAAGAGCTGGTTTTTCTGTAAGGATTATGTCTTTATGCTTACCTGTTTGACTAAGGAGTAATATATGGAAAAATAAATGTTCAGGTTCAAGCACTGTGCATTAATTTCTCTTCAAATTGTAGTGCTATTTTCTAGTACATTAAATGTGCGTGCCCTGCAGGGGTTATGCATTCGCTGTGTCAAAGACTGAAGAGTTCTTGAACTGGGAGTCTAGTAGATTTCTATTGTAGAATCTGCCTACCTTTATCAAGCTGGATATTCTTATCCATATACTTTGGGACTTTCCAAATAGGTTCTCTGGCAATCAATTAGACTTTTCTAAATTAAATACTCTAGGAGCTTCTGTCTTATGATAAGGTAAGCAATACTAGATGGTAAGGGACTGTACAATGAGCAAAAGTTTAATTTCTTTTACTTATTTTGTATTGACCTATATGGTGTGATCCACCTTACCAAACATGTCACATGTTTTCAGTCTCCTAGGTTTTACATAACCAGAACAATAATGTTTTTTGCTACATCGGTATTAAGTCCAACACTCTGTAGGAACTTCTGGTGCAATTTCCCCTTCCTGGGTACTTATCTGAAGCTCTTTTTCCTTTTTATGCAGATCTCTAAACTCAAACAGATTTATCGGTGAGATACCACCTTCCATTGGTCTTCTATCAAAACTTCTTTGGCTGGATTTGGCGGATAATAAGCTTACTGGAACTATCCCAGTCTCTAAGGGAACGACAACTGGTCTTGATATGCTTGTTCACACACAACACTTGTATGCATATTCTCTTTTTATATTTACCTCAACTAGGTGTTGTTACTTTTATAGTCAATTCTTTCATAATGTATTAATATAGATCTGGTCGACTTTCTGTAGTCATTTTGGTAAAAATCAGCTGTCTGGTGAAATACCATCACAGCTTTTTAATTCAGATATGACTCTTAAACATCTGTAAGTACCACTGATGTATTATTTAAATCGACAATGCAAATCAGAAATTGTACAACATCTAGGCATCCATTATGTCTCCTAATTTATGTTTGTGTGAGTAGGCTTCTCGAAAACAACTTTCTAACTGGAAACATCCCTTCCACGCTAGGACTTGTCCAGACCCTGGAGGTTGTGTAAGTAGCATCACCTCATTTACTCAACCAGGAAAATCTCTCTGGCTGTAATTTCCTTCTAAAGTTTTATCTATATGTTCTTTGCTTGCAACAGACGCCTAGACAATAATTCTTTAAGTGGATCCGTACCCCCAAACCTCAACAATCTCACTTCTGTACAGGAGCTGTAAGTGGATATAAAGGAATGAGTTTGATTAATTTCTCTCTAATTTTGTTTGCGGATAATTATGTCGACATTGAATTATGTGATAGTGAGAAGGTCATATGATTAAACTTACCAGGTACTTGGCAAACAATAAGTTTACTGGCCCCTTGCCCAATCTTACTGGCATGAAATTGCTCTCTGTGTAAGTCTAAAACATTACTCAGTTTAGAAAATACTTGTACATTGGTAAATGTGATAACTGATAATGCCGGATAATGTGTTCTTCACCATTGTCAGTTGTAGTGAGAACACATTCTAAGAACCTTTTCCAGATGTAATGATTTACTCTTCCATTATTTTACTTTTCAGGGATTTAAGCAATAATTCATTTGCTGCATCATATGTTCCTGCATGGTTTTCGACGTTGGAGTCCTTAACTTCACTGTACATCTCTCTCTCTCTCTCTCTCTCTCTCTCTCTCTCTCTCTCTCTCTCTCTCCATGACTGTGTGTTTGTTCTTAATTCTTGTATGCACGAATGCGCAAACATTTCACCTTTGCTGGATTATGTAGAGATTTTCTGAAAGTTAACCATGAACCTTATATCACAACACTAAACTTGCAGAATAATGGAAGATACACAAATACAAGGACCGCTTCCAGGTGCTCTGTTCAGCCTTTTTCAGTTGCAGACTGTGTGAGTGAACACTTAGTTTCACACTAAACGTCTTTCATTTAACAGATAATTCAAATCTGGTTCAGTTTTTACTATTTTCAATTTTGAAGCAATGAGAATGAACATTTCGTTTCTCTTCTTTTTGAATGACAGGGTATTGAGGAACAACAAGATCAACGGAACCTTGACTATTGGCTCTAGTTATAGCAACCAACTCCAACTCATTGATTTAAGAAACAACACCGTCGATAACTTTATGCCCTTTATGGAACGAGCTGGTCAGAGTGTTCTAATCATGTAAGTTGTTCTTCATTCTGCAGGCTATTTTGCCTTCCATGTTGGAAATGAAAAGTTTCTACATATTAGTCTTTCTTTGTTAAGTTTGTTTCAATATTTTGCTTGTGTGGTTTAATATGCAGACTTGCAGGTAATCCAATATGTTATGAAGGAGGAACAGAAACATACTGTAGCAAACCCCAGCCAACTAATGACTCATATTCTACAACCCAAAAAAATTGCACGCCTTCTCCCTGTAGCCAAGGTCAAATTTCTAGTCCAACATGCCAATGTGCATATCCATATATTGGCAGCATATTCTTCAGAGCACCTTCCTTCTCCAACTTGAGAAACGACAGTATTTTCGCATCCCTGGAGATGAAACTGATCCTCACATTCAAGTCTAATAATCTCCCTGTTGATTCTGTCTACCTGAGTGATCCTAAAAAAAATTTAGATGATTATCTTGAACTGAATCTACAAGTTTTTCCATCTGGCAAAATTTATTTCAATCGAACTGGAATATCTGGAATTGGATTTGTGCTAAGCAACCAAATATTCAAGCCTCCACCAGGATTTGGACCCTATGTTTTCATTGGAAAAAACTATGGGTACTTTGCAGGTAACTTTGTCAATGATGCCAATTTAGAAACTTGGTGACAACATATATGCCATTTCTAATCACGGTTATATATATACTAGGTTTAAGCAACGTGCAATGCACGTTTGCTTAGTTATATATAATTTTTTTGGTTCATTAAATAATTAATGATGTAATGTTTATGTAATTGATAAATAATTACACATTGTGATATATTAATTTTAACTTGAATAGTGTTAAATTCTAAATTAAAATGAATAAGTTTGTGTTTCGTACTATTATATTATATTAAATTTTGTATTTAATCATGAACGTTTATACATAATAAAATAATAGATAACATTATAATACAAAACTAAATAAATAAATATTTTTTTTCATTGAGTTCAATGTACCTTACGAAATAAACTATTAGCATTTTTAAATTGATAATATCCACATCCATTTTTTTTTAGTTTCATTTTTTCCTAGTGACTAAAATGTAGTAGTACAAATTTTTTTGCATTTTTCATTCATTTATTAATAATGTTCTAAAAGGCGTAATGTGTTGCGAAACGTCAATATTGAAAATCAAGAATCACAAGTTTAGGCGTGTCAATACGAAAAATAAGCGTCATAATACGTTTCGTATTTTTAATATTATTTTAATTATTTTTAAGACATTAAATATATTTTTATTTTAAAAATAGTTTTTTTCTATATTATAAAAAAAAATAGATTTTTTACTATATCATAAAATCATCTAATATTTAAAAATAATACTTACTAAACATTTAATATAATACTATAATATTGCTAAATAGTGTTAGAAGAATTTTAATTTTTTTTATTAATTAAGGAACTAAACATGAGCATTAATCATATGATTTATACGAAAAGTCTGCGGATTTGATAATTCCGATATCTGAAAATGGAGATGAAGGATTTTGATTCACAATCGAGAAATGATTCTGACGTGAAGTCTGTGGGAATTCAATTGGGGTCGAACCGAGTGCAATAAATACATAAAAATAATTCAAAGTAAATCTATCTTTACTAATTAGATTCATTATCCTACAATTAGTCCCAACACTAAAAATTAAAAATAAATATGTTAAAATAGTTTACTTTGTTAAATTAAAATATTTTAAACTTATAGAAAATAATATCTAACATTAATATATTAATAATCAAGTGCAATTTAAATTAAATTTGAAAATTAAATAAATGAAAGAATGAAAGTGAATATTACAATTTAATTAGTTGTAATTCAAAATCAAATTAGTCAATTAGAAATACATTTTAAAATGATTTTGATGAGCATTTTAATATTTTTTTTGTCACTATTCCACATTGGAAATTTATAAAACTATTGGAGTTAAGAGCATATATAAAATGCACAATCCCACATTGGAAGTTTATGAAACCTTTGGAGAGAAGTGTATCTATAAAATGAGCATGACATCCAATACTTTTACATGGGCTTTAGAATTGTAAATTTTGAAGCCCAATTATGGAGTTAAAATATTTTTAAATTAAAAAAATTCCGTTAGTTTTTCCGTTAAATCAAGAAATTCCGCTACCATAATAACCTACTCGCGCAGGTACATATAGTTCGGTGAAATTTTTCGCATGATGCCTTGTATGCATCCTTCCACAATCCCAGCCATACTAATATATCTTAAATTTATTTGGAATTAAACTGAATTTTCTAGTCGTTATACAATATACTAGTATTAGAATCGGTCTCCCTCTAAGCAGCTACTGAAAAATTATTTCCATCCAGAAAGAAATTAGAAAAAAATCCAATAGAAAGAGAGAGACCAGTTCCCATTGTGCAGGTGAACGTGTTCATATTCAGACAGTTCCATTGTTAATGTAACAAGGACAAGGACAAAGAACGAATAAACTAAGATAAGATTGAAATGAAAGGGGAGATTTATTTGGTCTACAACTACCTCGTAACTAATCTTTTTGTCTTTTCATACACAACTCAAAGAGAAGAAAATTTATCGACGATGACTTTTTCGTAAAGGTAATACACCATCGTCAAATATAAAATATTGACCTTATAAAGAAATATCATAGAAACTTTACTATTATACTATCTTTCATTATTTTCTTACGGGAATTTTTCGACCACATTGTCGAATAATGATGCAATACCATTGCTTGTGTGATTTCCAATGATAACACTGCATCTTACTGGGGGCGGGGGGGGGGGGGGGGTTGATTTTCACATTAGTATTAAGCACAATTTGAATTTTACTGAAATTAAACTATATAAAAAAAAACGATTATTTTTGTGTATATAGTAATATATCTATGGTTATTGCCTTCGAATTGCTCTTGCATGCATGTACTTGCAATAATTGCAAAGATACATTTCATTCAATTGAGCAAAAGACATTCAATCACGAATGTCACGTGTCATATACCAAAGTGATTGACTTCTTGTCTTCATTTCTACCTTACCTTTTATCGAAAAGGGTTTGCGCTGAAGTAATTACAAGGAATGTTAGCATTCTTTTTTAATGGTAATATCTATTTTTCTGACCGTAAAGAATTCTAATGAAAGTAATCGATGGTAAAATTTCCACTCTATTATTTAATATGCAATTGATGTGTTTTCTAAAAATATCTTTGATGTTGATGATTCTGTTCTTCGGATGAGGCGGGATAGTGGAAGCATTCGGTAAATCATGTCTTTTGAGTTATCATTTCTGTCAGCATTTCTTTGTTTCTTTCAATCCTTAAATAGTAGGTAAGGATGAGTGAAAAGGTATGTAAACAATCAAATACAATAAAGTCATGGGAAATGAGTGATGGAATTTAAAAAATTCCACACATAACAAAACAAGTGTACTGACAATTTTCCCAGTTCAACAAGTTTTTTGAACTTTGGGTTTATGAAGATTGAATTGTTTGCTTTTGTGGACAACCATATAAATATTCCTATTGAATATATTACAGTTGTGTTGGTAAATTAAAATTTATTTGTAGCACATGGTTTGTCAAAAGTAACGGTTAAATTCTGAGTTTATTTACATTTAAACGATGTCACGTTTAAATGGTCACCAACAATCATTGGTTTTTTTTTTTTCATAAGGCAGTCAGTAATATCAACGCTTTCATGGTCTATAAAATTGTTCCAGACAGTTAGTATAATTGCTTGCAATCTATATATAAAGTTATAAAAATTTGAATTAATTTCGATATTTGAGAAACTATTGGTCTGTGTTTGAAAGTTTAACTTGATGTATACTTAACTTTCGTTGACAAGAACATTGTGTGGGGCAATTGAATCTACATTTTTGTTTGGAATTTTCATTTTAGACGAACATCAACGACAACACCTACAAATGCCGCCAACATAGATTTATAAACTTTTTGTGATATGTATTAGTGTGAAAGTATAGCTGTGTAATGAATACACTTGTGGAGTAGTTTGAATTACCTATTTCAATGTCCATGTCTATGTGCTTGTAAAGTTCATCAAATGTTGTAAATTGGAAACATGACTCCACAAGAGGGGTGTGGTCTTCACTTATTTCTCCTATCTGGGTTGAACCACTAATTGTCCACTGTGTATTTTCACAATTTGATCTAAATCGTTCATCTGTTTGTTTCACGTATGCATTTGAGATCAAGTATACCTTCAATGATACCAATGTGTTTTCAAGAGCGTTAATGCTTTGAGCAAATATAGCTTCTTGGACTTTGTTTTCCTACATGAATTATTAATATGTAAACATCACATAAAATTTAACATAGTAAATTTATTTCCAAATTGAACTATGTAAAATAAATCAAATAAGTTCAAACAATTTATAATGTTAAAATGTGCATCTTAATGTATGGTAATTCTGAACACATGGTTTTAAATTTATTATTTCAACTTCAAATAAAAAATTTAGTTCAAATGACTCGAACTTCCAAGAATATATCAAGGACTTAGAGAAAGAAACTAATCAAAGTTGGAATAATGTCTTCATACTATCAGACACAATCTTGTAACTCTTGCATACAATCACAAAAATGACTATGTTCTTTCATTAATTAAAGTCTAAGTTAATTGGAAAAAAAAACAAGAGCAATAATCTGTAACAAAATATTCAATTCAATTTCAAGAAAGAAAAATCAAATATTAGTAGCTTATTATCTCACAAATGCATGTCCTAAGTAAGCTGACATTACAGAAGAAAAGAAGGAAATCTATGATGCATCAAATATGAACTATGTAAAATAAAGTAGTAACAGATAAGTTGGAACAGTTTATGGTGTTAAAATGTGCACCTTAATCTTGGATTATGGACAAATGCAGAAGAAAATTTGTGCAGAAAACTTACAACAGTATTTATTAGCCAAAGGTGCTAATACGACAGTATCCGATTTCTCGTGTTGCTATCTGAGGGATTTGTTTGTAATTTGATTCCATATTTATTGTTGGAAAATGGAAATAAGAGAAATTATGAAATATTTGTGGAGTAGAAGGAACATAAATTGATTTGTGGGGAAAAGGATAAAAGTTTATGCTTATAATACATAAATAAATCATGCAAAGAATGAAGGAAAAAAAATGTTGCAAACTTAGAACTATAATATTTGTTACTGTTCATACTTGATATAAGTATAAGAGAAAAGAACAAATGTAAAGAAAGAGAATAAAGTGTTAGTAAAAATTTTCAATTATTATGAATATTTAATGAAACTTATATATTTTTTTCACCAAATTTGAAACAAGATAAATATAAGCAATGAAATGATGCGATGAAATTTAAGCAATGGGAGCATTAAAGGTATTGTAACTTTCGTGCTGTAATGCATGAAGAGACCCTTGTTGCGCCTAACAAACCAATAATTTCATGTATCAATTGGTGATGACCTAGACAAAGAATCATAATTTAAATATTATATTAAAATATAAAATTAAGAAAAGAAATTAACTTAATAAAATGGAGTATAAAACTTAGAACATTTTTTTTCATTAATAAAGAAAAAATGATGATCAACCAGAGCAATGGGGTCACCAGTGACAACGAAACAGACAATAGTGGTAACTTGCTTTAGAGATCATCAATTACGAATAGTGTGACCTATGGTAATTACATAGGCATGGCAAAAATGTTCGCAGACTCAGGCTGGATTCGGAAAAAGCCCAGCCTGGCCCGTAGGAAGCACATACTAAAAAGTTGTAAAGCGAAATCAGTCGACCTTGACCCGAAATAAATTGAACTAATGTTTACCAGTTCTGGTTCTACTCTTTCCACTTTTGTATATTCACATGAAAGATTTTGTAAAGGAATGGTTAGATACGTGGTTGCAGCAGAAGTTTTACTTTTGATAATGCTAGTGTAAATAAAGTTGTTGTCGAAAAATTTATTAATGATTTGAACCCTACATTTGGAAGTTTATTTTTCATCAATGTTGTGTATGACACGTCATCAATTTGATTGTAAAAAATGGATTGGAATATATAAAATTACATTTAGATAAAATTAGGCAAACAATTAATTTTATTACTATATCACTAGGCCCCCGTTTGGTGCACATTTTTGAAAAAAAAATGCATTTTTACTGTTGATGTAATGGGGAATATGTCGTTGAAAAATAAGGAAAAATTATTGATGTGATGAAAAATATTATTTTACTGAAAATGTGTAGTTAAAAATGAGTAGAAAAATGAAAATGAAAAAAAAGTGGCTCAAACGGGCCCAACAAGAAAGCAAGCATTTAACTGTTTATTTGTTGAGTATGGCTTACAGGAGAAATCATTTGTCACTGATGTATCACATAGATGAAACTCTATATATCTTATGTTACACTCATGTGAAAATTATGATAATATTATTTCAATGTATTATAATGGTAAGCATACATATGGACCCAGACATAATTTGAGAAATTGGGAATGGTCTATTGCATTTTTTGTGAAGAAATTTTTAATACATTTTTTCTATACCACAAAGAAATGTAGTGGTATTTATTACCCTACATATTCATTTGTTTTACAATACTTTTTCTACATTTCACAAGTATTTTAAAAACATATGAATTTTTCAATTTTTATTGATGTAATTTATTCTATAAAGTTAAAATTTCGTAAATATTGGGAAGAGTTATCCTCTTTATTTTTATTAGTTTCGGTGATGGACCCTCGACTTAATTCAACTGGCACAAAAGCTACTATAAAAGGGATTTCAAATTTCATGAATGTAGAATTATCACATGCAGGGGCGAACCCAGGATTATGGTTCAAGGGGGGCGAGATAGAATTTGGTAAACAAATTGGACAATAATATTCAAAATGTAATTTTTTTTTTTACAATTGTTCCATTTCTCATACTTTGAAAATGTCGTATAATACTCTTGTTATTAATTTCATTAAATACATATTTTTCAACATACACGACTAAGCTATCATTCATCCATTTTCGATTAAAATGTCTCAATATATCTTACAACAAATCAAACAAAGTGCATAAATATACCAACAATGAAATGGCAAAGTTAAAAGATGAACATCGAGAATTGGAAAAAAAAAAAAAAAAAGGTAAATGGGACAATTCACTTCAACTCCAAAATCAAACCAATTTTTTACAGAATTTGAGGCTATAGTGAAGCAACTGTAGAAGTAGAATTGTAGGCAATAGAGCCGACTCGAGAAATTTTAGAGTCAATAAGATAAAATTTGGCCAGACCTACCAAAATCCTCAGTATCTTTTTTCCTTGTGTTGTACGACTAACGCAGCTTATTTTCCAAATCTCTTCAAATCCCATAGAAGCAAGAAAATCCCATTGAGTTCCTACCAGTAAATGCAACTTTTCCACATAATTTACAACACATTCTCTTGCCCATCAATGCACTCAGATGACACTTTTCTAACAGTATTTGGCCTCAGGTTTGCAACTTCAGCTATCAATTTTCTTGCGGCTTGATGAGGCTCCCACATCCTCTAAGCACAATCCCGCATTTGTCACCATGTGCTAGTCTAGAGGTGGCAAACGAGCCGAGCTGGCTTGTTGGCTCGGCTCGTTTTAGACGAGCCCGAGCACGAGCCGAACAAGCCGGCTCGTTAGGTGAGCCGAGCCTACTCGGCTCATGGGTGGCGAGCGACTAGCCGAGCCCACGAGCCAGCTCGTTGGGATTTTTTTATTTTATTTTTCCTCTAAAAAGGCTTATCTTACCTTTAAAAAAAAAATTGGACAAGCCGATGACTCAAACCATATCTTGGGGGAAAGGGAACGAGCTCGCAGGGTTTGAGAATTAGGGGAAGAACGAGTTCTCTCATGACAATCGCTGGTAAAAACAAATTGCAATATGGGGTGGGCCATTTTTTAAAAATGTTAAAAGACTTGGGCTTGGGTTATCAATGGCCTTTTTCAATGTAAAAAATTAAGGGAAAATGATTTGCAATGTGATGTGGGCCTTTGTTTTTAAAATGTTAAAAGACTTGGACTTGGATTATAAATGAGCCTTTTTCAATGCAAGAAATCCAGGGCTCAGTGGGCCACTGGGCCCTTAATGGATCCGCTCCTGATCAAATGTGCATATAGAATCTATGTTATGTGAAATATATAATTATTACGCTGAAAAGAGAAGTCAATGTAGTGCTACTTCCCATAGTTATGTTTCAAGAAATACTTCAACAAATATAGATAATCTATGAAATTATTTAAAGACTAATACTAGTGTTCTCTCATTTAGTTCTAGTTCATCAATATCTAGAGCAATTGATGTTAGTGGTACAAATCTTGAAATTTCCTCTGAGTTAGCTAGGTATATGTGCGTGGACGTTCGTAGTATATTACAACCACAAAATTATAGGAATTTAGTCTTTTATCATGATGAAGGAATAATGAAAGGCAGTATCCAATTGTATCAAAAATTGCTCGCAATTTACTAACACTTCCGATGTCTACAATAGCATCGGAGGCTGCATTTAATTTAGGTGATCGAATTTTATGTGACGAACGATTAAGACTATAAGAATATATATTTGAGGTTTTAATATGTTTGAATGACTGAGAATGTGCGGAATTACGTCTTCAAGAACAAATGGTCGAAGAGTTGCAACAAATTCAAGCATAAGATATTTTAAATTTTTAAATTGATTAGTTTAAAAAAAAATACGTAATTTTTAAATTTTTTTTTGTTTCAAGAAAAACTGTACACGAAATATTTTATTCGTGTACAATTTTTACTCCGCATACAATGATTGTAGCCTATCTCAAACCTGAATAATGGAGGAAGGTTTTAACTTTTATTTAATTTACAGTACATATAAACTGTACAAATTTTAAATTCTTTATAAAAAAAATTTAGATTTGACAAAAAAAAAAAAAAAAAAAAAAACCGAGTCTCATTTTTTGGGCCGAGCCCAAGCTTCGAGTTTTGGCTCATTGACATGGCTATAATTACATGCATGTATTTTACAATAATATTTTGTTGAAAAGAAACCATAACGTTGCGTTGAAATTACATGTATATAGATCAAAAAACACTTACAGTTTGGTGTTGCAGAGCACTCTTCAGAAGTCGTGAATGCTTAGGTTTGGGAGCATTCCACTCCTGTATGCGCAAATTAGATAAACAAATTCATCAGCTAGCCGTTGAAGAATGCAGTAACTATGAAAGGAATTCACATAGCCTTACTATTAATCAAGCATTCACAAGGATTTATTTAATGCTACATTTTTCTATGATTTTGTTTTTTACCAAAGAAATGGTCCTTGTTGTCCAACACCTTACACCAGCAATCCAAAATAATTAGGCAGTTTTACTCGTTGCCTCACCAATTACTATGATCCCTAAAATTCTGTTTTACACTTTTTCAAAATTCATGTACCCCTTATGCGTGTGTATGAACCAGAATGATATCCCAATATAGATGCAATTTGTGTTCCCTGGACATCACATATCAATAAAGTAAAAGAGATAATATATATATAGGGGCGGAGCCAGATAGTTATATTAGGTTGGGCTGAAATTTAATTTTTTTCAATGAACTTATACCATAAAAGATGCTACAAACCACACGGTAAAACAAAAACTGGACCCAAAATCTGACAAAATCATGCCCAGATAACCGATTATGACAAAATCACTTAAAACACACTGAACCAACCGGTTCCATTGTAAACCAATGAACTAGTCGCAGTTTGGTGGTTTTCCCGATTTTTTTTTTAGTTTTAAAAAAATTAATTTCATAAATGGGTCTCATAAATTATTACAATTAAAATGGCATAGAAAACTATTGGATGTCATGCTCATTTTATATATGCACTTCTCTCAAATGGTTTCATAAACTTCCAATATCCTAATATTGTCCTTTATAAATGCTCATCTCCAATGGTTTCATAAACTTCTAAAGTGGGATAATAACATAACAAAAAAATGTTAAAATACTAATTAAAATCATTTTACAAATGCGTGTCTAATTGATTAATTTGATTTTGAATCTCAATTAATTAGATTGTAATATTCACCTTCATCCTTTCATTTATTTAATTTTCAAATTTAACTTAAATCGCACTTGATTATTAATATATTAATGTTAGATATCATTTTCTATAAGTTTAAACTATTTTAATTTAACATAGTAAACTATTTTAACATATTGATTTTTAATTTTTGAAGTATCGAGACTAATTGTAGGATAATGAATCTAATTAATAAAGATCGATTTCCTTTGAATTATTAATATGAAATTTAAAATAAAAAATTGTTTTCATAGTATTTTATTATTTTTGTATGTATTTATTGCATTTGGTTCAATTCCGGTTCTACCTCGGTTGAACATTTTGACCATTCACTTTTTTCGGGTCGATGACCAAATCGATTTTTAAAATATTGGTCATAATATATTTTTGAACACTCGTAACAAAGTTCTAACAAATATATTTTTAAATTAATAAAATTAAATATAGATATATCATATTACTTATTTTGATAATAACATCGTTTCAGAAACAAATTCATTGTGAAAAACTAAAAAGAATAATATTAGTCCAGCCCAAAAATTAATTCCCCAACCCAGAAGCAAATTCATGGTAAAAAATTAAAAAGAATAAATTTTTTTCATCCCAAATATTAATTTTAGCACAATTAACTTCATTTTCCAACCCAAGTTTAAAAATTAAATAATACACAATTAATCAAATATTTAAACCCAATTAACCAAATATTAATAGTTTTTTCACAAAAACTTTAAATTTATTGATAATATGGAAGACAATCTCATCTTTTAGAGATAATATTAAAAAAATAAAAAATTTAACCTGAAAAAATGTTGTTGGGCTGGGGGTAGGGTGGGCTATAGATATCTATTTCTGTCAAAGTTGGGTCCATCTTTAGATATTAAACCTTTGGCTCCCTTTAATCAAAGAGGTGTGTACTAAATGAAGAATTTTTCTCGACATAACAATTAAAATTAAGGGTAATTCTATTACCACCATAAAATTATTTAAGTACACCACAATTTTTAATTTTTTACGTATTTACTTAAATAGTCTTAAGTAAAATTGCATAATTAAGATTAATATACTTTTAATTAATCACAACACATTATAATTACACCACAAACATAAACCTAATTTCTCCTTCTTTTCTATAATTACGAGTCTTGTGCCGTGATGCCACATGTAAGAATTCATCAATTTGTTTAATCATTCTTCATATATATATTTTGAATTAGTTAGATCTTATAATTGCAAAATGCAATTCTTTAAAAGAACAATTCTTTTCTTCTTTGGTCAAGATTCTTGAATTTTGAGAGTCTAATCCTCCATTGTTAAGGCCATTTTATGTTATTGAAATCTTCGCTCATCAAAATGACTAAATACACAAATATAAAACCATATATATAATAATTTGTAACGAGAAAGGTGAGTACAACTTTAAATTTCATTCTTTAAAGTTTAGACTCTCTAGAAATTTACAAAATAAAGACTGCAAATATGCATCTCTACGTGTGTATTGTAATTTAGTTCATCTTCTTTTAATAAGTTTCAAAACATTTTATTGACCTCTCTGAAATTAGAAATTAAGTTCACTGACCCATTTCTTATAAATCAAGTTTTTTTCTTCTTCTTTAACTTCCTCTTTTTAAAAAAATAATTAAGAAAAAATAGTGTGGGTGAGAAGAAAACCTTACTCATATCTCTTAATCATGTGGATGAAAAGAAATTGGTAATGTTTTCTACTTCTTTCTTGTCGAGTCCATGTAGTAATGGATGCGTGCAACATAAAAAGTACATAGTGAAAAGAAATGTTGGGAAGAAAAGAAAAAAGATGAAGTTTACTTGTGATGTATTTGTTAAAATTCAGAATTCTTCATTTTTATTATTATTTTTAAATTAGGTATATAATTGTAAATTTATTGTTGTGTATTTATTAAAACCATTTTTTTAATTATGGTGTACTTAATAAATTTTGTGGTGGTAATATAATTACCCTTAAAATAATATATATTATTGTTCATACAGAAGAAATTACAAATAGAACTTCCTTATATACAACATTCCTCGTACAAGTGTAATGCATTCATAAGAACTCTTAATACATTTACAATTATTATTAT
This sequence comes from Fraxinus excelsior, assembly GCA_019097785.1. Lineage (NCBI taxonomy): Eukaryota > Viridiplantae > Streptophyta > Magnoliopsida > Lamiales > Oleaceae > Fraxinus > Fraxinus excelsior. Next base: position 4,283,585 of record CM032633.1, read on the forward strand.
TTGCATTTAGTTCTTGATAATGCAGCATAAAATTGTTCATGTGAAAATACAGGTTCAAGTTATACAATTCAACAAAATCAAGAGTTTAACATTGAGCTTTATTTATAGTCATAGCAAAACATACACAAATTGGGAATTGAGTTCTTTTGAATTGAATTGGACTCTTATCATTTTCAAAAGGCACAAATGGCACAGGGGTAGAAAACTATTTTTTATTTTATATTGTCCAACGACAATTTCAACATCAATTATGCTCTGGTCAAATATTTTACAAATAAACCTAGTACCATTGCACAAACCTTCGGGATAATGCAAGCTTAAACTCTCATACTATAACTTTGCCATATCGTTGTTCTATTTGTTATTTCCCAAAGCCAACCCCATTTTTATATTGGAGGTTCACGTCTAAAACTCTTCCACACACATATATTTTCTTCTCCAACTAACTTGACCATCAGAGTGCGTACGACCAACTCCACCCTCACTGGAGAAGGCCATGTTTGGTTAACAGTTCGTCCAAGTGAGCAAGAACAAGACTTGCATAGATGTGAAAGGCTTAGGGATCTGTTGGCCGCACTGGATGTACATTTTTTTGGGGTCAACACATAGTATTAAGACATATGATTCATCTAAAATGTGGGACTTATTAAGAATAGCTCAAATTCTTATAGCTTGTATATTTACTCCATCTTTATTTGACATTAGATTCTCAATTAACAAATAAGAAGTTTGGGGGAGGCCTGGGAAGTGATCCCAAAACCATCACCTATAGCACCTTAAGGGCCTACTTGGGATTTTTATTTATTTATTTATTTTTACCGATTTTGAATCGCACCTTTTATAAGTAGTTAGAAAAATTGGTACTTACTAGTTTTTTTGGGTACTGACTTTGAATGATTTAAAAATCACAAAAAATTAGTTTTATGTCATTTTGATCGGTTCTCTCACCCCCACCAAATTGATGGGTTTTGGCCGTTTCTAATATTTTCTCTTAATTTTATTCTTTATAAAATAATTATTTACAACCAACATATTTTCTTTGTAACAACTTATAAATAAAGAAATTTTAAGTAAAAAATTATATTATAATTAAAAATATTTATAAGTAAGATAAGAAAAATTACATTACGATTGAAAATCACTTATAAGTAAAAAATTACTTTTACGTAAAAAATTATAAAATAAAAATATTACTAATGAGACAACAATTCACTTATAAATATAAAAAATTACTTATAACTAAAAAATTTACTTAAAATTATTTAAAGTATAATATTAACTTATAATTGTAAGATTTATTTATAAGTAAAAAATATTAACCTAAAATTTCAAGAAAATATTTAATTTAAAAAAAATTACTTATAAGTAAAATACCACTTGCGAGGAAAACAAAATCATATAAGAAACTATAAACTAAAATTTTGCTATGGGCTATAAAGTATAAACTACCATAACCTTTTGGGTGACATTGTTTACGAGCAATTGAAAAAATCAGTGATTACTAGCCTTTTTTTTTTTTTTTTTGGCGCAATTTTGGATGGCTTAAAAATTACCTAAAATTAGTATAGTATAATTTTGACTGGTAACCCATCAAATCACAGGGTTTTAACCATTTCTCATATTCTCTTTTAATTTTACCATTTATAAATTAATTATTTTCAACCAACATATTTCTTCAAAATTAACTTGTAAATAAAAATATATTAATTAAAGAATTATTTATAAGCAAAAAATTACATTATAATTAAAAAATACTTATAAATAAAATATTACGTTTAAGATAAGAAAAAATTATATTATAATTAAAAAACTATTTATAAGTAAAAAATCACTTTTTTTTTTGTACTGCTAATAAGACAATAATTCACTTCAAATTATTTAAACGTATAAAATTGAATTATAAGTAAAAAATATTAACTTAAAATTTTAAATAAATATTTAACTTTATTTAATTTTTAAGTGAAATATTAACTTACATGTAAAAAAAATTAGATATAAGTTAAATATCACATATGAGTAAAAAAATCATGTAAGAAACTATAAATTGGAAATTTTATGAAATAAAATATATGTAATTTTTTATTCTTTCAAAAAAAATTTAGAGTTGGTAGATAATAAAGTCTCAAACATAGGTTAGACATTTTTTTAAATCGCTACTAAAATCACTAAAAATAGATCCCATCAGAAACGCTCAAAATCAATACCTTAAAAATGTTCGTAACCGGTACGTCGAAACTCCCAAGCACGCTCCCAACCGAATGAACCCAAGATGTTGGCATGCGAAACCTACACAAAAGCAATTCACACTTTCTCCATTCCTATGCAAAATTCATCAATTCTTCATTAATACAACATATACTTTAAAAGCCTCAAATTCTACATAGAATGCTATTTTATCGATGACGGCCAATAATCCTACTATTTTCGTCACTGTCAAAACTATATTAACAAACTCGATTATACATTTTTGTAGAGCCTCGCATCTAAAACCATGATCAAAATATTTCGAATGCAAAAGAACAAAACGATTACCACCTTCGCTCAGTATTTTATATTTTTTGTCTTATTTTTCTTGCTTTATGAGAAGGGTAAGCCCCTATTTAGTACGCATTAAAATTTTTATTTTCATTTTTCTATTCATTTTCAATTACATATTCTTCAATAAAATAATATTTTTCATTATATCAATAAATTTTCCTTTTTTTTCAACCACATATTCTCTATCAATCTACTATTCCAGAATACATTATATTCTTCCAAAATAATGTAGCTCAAACACACCCTAAATTTCCTTACCTTTTTTTAAGTGTCTCTTGGTATCTTCAGCCTTTTGCGCTTTCATTTTTGCATTCATATAGTCAGATTTTAGCCTATGTTTGAACCTATTTTCCCAAAAACTCATGGTGCGTTTGATTTGCTATTTTCATATTGTTTTCAATTTTGCAAAACACTAAAATCGTGCTAGGACTTTTGTTTTCGAAAATAAGGATAAACTTATAACATAAAACTCAAAACACATTTTTTTTTTTCGTTTCGAGCATTTGCAATGAAAATTCCGAAAACACTCAAAACATAGAGAACAAGAGTTCAGATAAATTTTCAAAAATTAAAATTAAAAATATAAATATAAAATTCTAACAAATAAAAATAAAAATCCACAAAAAAATTATAAAATTATAAAAATTTCTAAAAAAATAGAAATCAAAAAAATCAAAAATCAAAATTTAAGATTTAAATTAAAAACAGTTCCAAGTTCTTATTGATTATTTAAATAAAAGTTCTAAAAAAGTATTTAAGTGAGTACAGATAAAAAAATATTCTCAATCCACATTACTAATTTCGTTTTTATTTCCTTTATTTTTAACTCAATTTAATATTTATTTTCATTTTACTTTTATAGATAAAAAAATATTGTAAGATTCGTCAGCTTTAAAATGTATATATTACATGATAATATATTAATATAAAATTATTTTATTTTTACTAAATAATAATTCGTTGAATAAAATGTCAAAATAAGTTTTAAAGATTTTAAACCAAACGTGTTTTCTAGTTTTCTATTTTGAGAAATAATTTTTCAAAATGACGAAGCAAACCCAATTTTAGTAATTTTAAAATAAACCCTCAAAATTGAAAATTGAAAATGAATTCAAAACTCAAAACTAAAACTTGAAATACAAATTAAACGGGCCCTCATTTTTTTCAAAATTGTTTTTCAACCATGCATTCTCTCGTAAATAATTTTAAATGTAATTCAAAACTTTTCATTATTTTGTAACCACACATTTTTCAATAAAATACTATTCTAAAATGCTTTTTAATCCAAAAATGTGGCTCAAACAAAGACGTAACATCGTGCGTGCAATATCCATACTTCATGATAAAAATTTAATCAGACGTTACATAACCACTTGACTTTTAATTGAAAGTATGGATGATAAAATTTTCCATATCGACCCACTCCATCACGTTACATAAATGGTCAAGGATTGGAAATATGGTCCATGTTCCGAATTTCTCGAACTCGCCTCTAATATTTTTATTTAATTTAATTTTCATATTTTTAAATTAAATTGTATTTAAAATAATAATAAATAACTAACTAAAATGAGTTGTAAATGAAGATATTTTAATTCTTGTTTCGCTTCTTGACAATACTCAACGAAGCAAAAAGATAGAAATAGACACCTCTAAGTCAACAAGAAGCGCGTTTGTAGTCCAACGGTTAGGATAATTGCCTTCCAAGCAATAGACCCGGGTTCGACTCCCGGCAAACGCATTTTTATTTTTTTATTTTTCAATTAGCACATTAACGGATATACCCTTTGACAGAATACTATTCCTGTTAGAACTGGACTATTTAACAGTCCCAGTCCCATTCACGATGTGAGTCTTCTTCAATTCATATAGGGGAGTTACAATTATAAATAGTTGAAAACATCTCCAATCATTATTTTTTTCATTCTATGGTAAAAGAATATTCTTACTGGTGGGTCCACTCCATTACAATTATACAATACCTTGGAAGAATCAAGAATGGATATTGAAAACCAATCATCAACCTCTGTAATGGGAGCTTCCCATTCTTCCCCTCCTTCGCCGCCGCTTCTGGAGGATGAAGAACAGCAAACTACCGCCTCCTCCGCCACCCGTAAAGGCTCCAAGAAACTTGCTTTAATCCCACTAATCTTTTTAATCTATTTTGAGGTTGCTGGTGGCCCTTATGGTGAAGAGGCTGCCGTGGGTTCCGCAGGGCCACTTTTTGCAATTCTTGGATTCCTTATCTTCCCATTCATATGGAGCATCCCTGAAGCTCTTGTGACTGCTGAACTTGCCACTACTTATCCAGGGAATGGAGGTTTTGTCATATGGGCACACAAGGCATTTGGTCCCTTCTGGGGATCCTTAATGGGTTCTTGGAAATTTCTTAGCGGTGTTATCAATTTAGCTTCATATCCTGTTCTTTGCATAGATTATCTCAAACTTGTTTTTCCAATGTTCTCTTCTGGTGTTCCTAGGAGTCTGGCAATATTTTTTGCTACTATATTCCTGTCGTTTCTCAATTATACAGGTTTAGCAATAGTTGGTTACACTGCTGTGTGTTTGGGCCTTGTTTCACTTTCTCCTTTTGTTGTACTTAGTTTTGCTTCAATTCCCAAGATTCATCCTAAAAGGTGGATCAGTTTAGGTCAGCAGGGTGTCAAAATGGGGTAACTTTAAAATTGGCCTAGTCAAAAGGCCATAATTCCCTTTTGACTTTTTCACAAGTAAATAACTTCAAATTGGCCTAAAGGTGTTTAAAAGACAAAATTACCCTTAAGTGAATAATATAATTACAAAATATGATATTGTTAAAAAGACAACACTGCCCTTTTAGTTAACAAATAAAAACCAAACACTCCCTACATAACATTACAAAATCAGCTCAAATAAAGATAAAAATTCTCTCATCTTCTACACTCTGCAAATCTCAAAAATATCCATAGCTGAAGAAAAAAAAAATTCTCGGTCAATTACTTCAAATCAGTAAGTACATTTACATATGTTTAATTTCGTTTTCGTTAAATATGTGCATGTTTTTTACTTGATAAATTAAGATTCGACGTAGGAGTTGGCAGATAATTTTTTTTAGCAGATGTATATAATTTATTGTAAGCATAATGGGAAAAGAATTCATCTGCATAACTTTTCGATTGGTTTGCGTTAACGGCTGTTACGATAAACAACGAAAAGGTCCAAAACAATGGTTAACAGCCTAAAAAATCGACTAACAAAACAGCCAAATAATCGGCTGTTTGTGCCTAACAGCCTATTTTAGGCTGTAAACAGCCCAATTTTGGGTTGTTAACAGCCCATTTTTAGGCTGTTAACAGCCTAGAATATGGGCTGTTAACAGCCCAAAATTAGGCTGTTAACAGCCTAGAATATAGGCTGTTAACAGGCCAAAATTGGGCTGTTAACATGCCAAAAATAGGCTGTTAACAGCCCAAATTAGGCTGTTAACAGCCTAAAATATGGGCTGTTAACAGCCCATATTTTGGGCTGTTAACAGCCCAAAATTAGGCTGTTAACAGCCTAACAGCCTATTTTTTAGGCTGTTAACGGCCTAAAATATTGGTCATATTTTAAGGCTGTTAACAACCTAAAAAATCGGCTGTGTTATGCAAATAATTGGGAATGTTAGACTGTTAGGTGTTGTTTTGTTTTTTAATAAGTTTTCTATTTGAAATATTTACAAATTCGATTTTGTCATGCCACACAGATATGAGGATTATACTCCCGGTTTGTTATTTTGGCGATTTTGAGTTGGATGAAAATAATCGATGGACATGGAAATGGACAAGTGACGGACAACGTAATATGCCAACACATATAACAGAGACTACATCGTACGACGAACTGTACCATGATATACAGAAGAAGCTGAACGTCGATTTATCTCTATACAATATGGTACTGAGATATCAATTCCAAGAGCATTTGCCATTTTCAATTCCACCTGCAAATGTTACATCTGATATTGACGTGAGTTATCTGTATGATTTGAACAAAACGCAAATGACACCAATTTGCGTGACTTTAGTGATGAAGGACGACTTAGAAGGTAGAAATGAACATTCGGATGGAGCTGATGACAATGCAAATAATTTTTGGGATACGGTGGAGATAGCTCGCGAGGATGACACAAATATTCCCGAGACAGTTGTTCATCATCATGACATCACTAAGACGCACATAATTCAATCGGTAGTTCAGGACAGCGAGAATGTAAATGAATTTACAAATGAGGATTTAATTGGTTTATCCCGTCAGAGACATGAGTGGGGTGGGAGCTCAGGGGCCGGAACAAGCGGACCTTCATCTAATTCTTCACGTGTGGTTCCCGATGAAGAAGATTTGTATGTTGAGCAACTGTTTGAAACGAAGAAAGCTTTACAGGAAGCTGTGCACCTCCTGGCATTGAAATTCAATTTTGAGTTCAAGGTAAAGAAATCAAATAAATCATTGTTGACAGTTGTTTGCGTTGACGACAGTTGCCGTTGGCGGTTGCGAGGGACTAAGATGGATACGAATGAGAATTTTGTAGTTCGCAAATATATACGGGAACATACTTGTGAATTGGGGATTCGTCAAAACGATCACAGACAAGCTCGATCATGGTTTATTGGACGACAGATAATGCACAAGTATCAGAACCCACAGACGATCTATAGACCTTCAGACATCATTAACGACGTTCGACGAGAGTACGGAGTGGTCATGAGCTACCAGAAGGCCTTGAAGGCCAAAGAATGTGCGTTGGAGGATTTATTGGGCTCGGCCGAGGAGAGTTATGCTAAATTGGCCAGATACTGTCATAATTTGGGGACAACGAATCACGGTTCCACTTTTTTCATTGAGACGGAGGGCGAGAAATGTTTTAAGTATTTATTCATGGCTCTTGGACAATGCATTAGAGGATTTACAAATGCGATGCGACCGGTAATTTTAGTCGACGGTACAACTCTGAAATCGAAATACAGGGGTACGTTGATTATTGCTACATGTCAAGATCCCAACATCCAGATTTACCCACTTGCATTCGGCATAGTCGACAGCGAGAATGATCGGTCAATGAGTTGGTTCTTTACGAAGCTCAGGGAAGTGATCGGGGAAGTCCCTCATCTTGCATTCGTAACAGATCGGGGTCAGTCTCTAATAAATGCTATTGCTGAAGTCTTCCCCGAGGCACATCATGGGTACTGCATGTACCACATACAAGGTAATCTGAAGACTAGATACCGGGGCCAAGGCATCGTTTCATTGTTCAGGAGGGCGGCCGAAGCTTACAGTGTCGAGGAATGTAATAAGTGGTTGGGGAAGAAGTCGATATCGGCATGGGATTATCTTACAAAGATGGGGATAGAACATTGGGCGCGATCACATTTTCCAACACGTCGGTACAACTTGATGACGTCAAATAACGTGGAGTCTATGAATTCACTGTTTAAGAAGGATCGAGAGTTGCCAATTCTCGCATTGATTGAGAACATTCGTACGAAACTGCAACAGTGGTTTCACGACCGACGTGTTGAATCGCAGAACTGCTCGACTTGGCTAGCCCCGGCTCAAGAGGAAAAATTGTTCAAGGCCGCACAGGTTGCGAGGAGGTTGAATGTGGAACCACTAGATGAGTCGCGCTTCTCTGTACAAGATGCACGTCAGCTGATATACATTGTGGACCTGAATGAGCACACATGCACTTGTGTTCGATTTCAGTTGGAGAGTTTTCCATGTGAGCATGCAGTCGCGGTATCTATGAACAGAGGCTTTGCAGCGAGAACATTATGCTCTCAGTATTACACGGCTGAGTATTGGAGAACTGCATATGCTGAGACTATATTTCCCTTACCGAACGAATCTGATTGGGAAGTTCCTGACCATATTTTCCCACTGAATAGTTTGTCGCCACCGGTAACTGAACCGCGTGGCCCTGGACGCCCACGAACTTCTAGAATACCATCTACTGGAGAGTTTTCTCGACCGCGTCGGTGCGGCAGATGTAGAGCAGTCGGTCATACTCGTCAAAATTGTACGAGTCAAATTCCACTAGATAACAATTAGTCAAATATGTAATGGTATTGTTGCTAAATGAACAATATTTAATTATTTAACCACAATTTTCGCCAATTTGATTAAGTGTACATTAGTAACAGTTAAAGTGCACAATATTTCATTATATAATTATTCATACAATATTTACAAGTATTAAATAAATGAATCAACAATTAAATGTATAACGTTTACGGATCACACTCGAATTCGTACAAATCACACGCTAATTTATTCCTCCAAATTTGTATCCATGCTTGGTTGATTCCATCGACCTTATGTCCTATACTCAAAAACTCGATGTACTTTATTGCAAAAATGCCGCAATCACCCCTACAATTGAAGAATATTATTAGTGCGAAAACGTGTTAAATAAAAAACTAAGTTTGAAAGTAAAAAACAAAATATAAATACTTACGATGTCGACTGTCTCGCCGTCGTCTGGTCCCGCACGATGGCTAGCCTGTCATTAACAATAACACCTGCTCGGGCGGCCATCAACGGTACGATCACAGCAAGCGGCTCCAACTGCTGCTCGGGCAGCCATCAACGGTACGATCACAGCAAGCGGCTCCAACTGCTGCTCGAGCTGGCCCTGTGTCAGACACGAAGGATCGGAGTCGTACACATACATCGTGGAGTCAGCAAAAACAATCTCCACGGCAATGACATGATGATTCAAGATCGCTGGAACATATATATGTGTACAAGCATCCCATGCCTTTCCCCCGAGACTCGGCAATATCCCTACGACCCATTCGGCCATATATTCAGGAAGCACGTACTTACTACCCATACATAGCAACGACTCATGCTCAATGGTAATAGCTCCCAAAAACTCAGTGCTCAGTATGAGTCGGCCGGGCATATCAAATGACTGCGGATATCGTCGAGCTCGATCTCGTAGTACCTCCATGGCCAGGTCGATGTGCTACATCAGGAAACACCAATAAAAAAATTAACGAGTTATTTCATTTCAAAAAACAAAAAAATAATGTACACATAATAAACAACAAAATGAATATTTCACTTACATCGTCGGCGAGCCACGTCCCTGAAGTGGTGATCTCGCAAAACCACTTATATGCATCTACTATCATCTTCGAGCCAACTTGGCGGCTTTGTCTGAAAATAAAAATTGAAAAAATGTTGAAAAAGATATATATGAATTAGCGTAACGTACTTTATTTAAATTCTATAATACTTACCGGGGCTTAATTATCCTCAACTCTGCCTCGAAGACTTTCCATCTTGCTGCGTCCACCTCCCGGAACAGATTGGGGTACGTCCCGTCAATGAACGTCCTCCTCTTGGCCTCAGCCGTAAAGGGAGAAACGACGTACTGCGAAGGCAGCCTGACCCTCTTGCCGACCACCTGCTCCGGGGCGTCAGCGGCATGCCTTTTTCCCGCCGCTACGTCAGGTGTACGCTCGCCCTCCACCTCGGGAATAACATCATCCGGGCTCACCACCACCACCAACTCCTCCGTCCTACCCTCTGCCTCTGTCCTCCCCACCACCACAACCTCCTCCGGGGCAACTGCCTCTGTCCTACTCTCCTCCGGTGGAACTGCCTCTCTCCTACCCTCCTCCGGGGGAACCCCCTCTCTCCTACCCTCCTCCGGGGGAGCCGCCTCTCTCCTACCCTCCTCCGGAGGAACCGCCTCTCTCCTACCCTCCTCCGGGGATAAAAAAAACGAAGCCAATGTGGCATCATCCGCCCAGAAATGACCCCCTCCATCACCCCCTCCATCACCCCGTCCCTCACCCCGTCTCCCACATATGATATCGCCTCGGAGGGCTGCAATCTCAGCCTGAAGCTCTCGGCGCATCTCGTCCATCTGACCCCTAACCTCTCGGCGCATCTCGTCCATCTGACCCGCTATAAATACTGTCAGGCGATCGTACAGATCAGTGGACGGTGGAGAAGGTGATCTGATCGGCGGTGATGCCCACGGCGGCGGTGATGAAGTAATCGGTGGCGGTGATGCCATCGGCAACGGTGATGCCCTCTGCGGCGCATCTGGCCACGGCAACGGTGATGCCCATGAGGGCGAGGAGGCACCCTGCGGTAGGGGCGGTGAAACCCTCGGAGGTGAAGCCCTCTGCGGCAGTGGCGGCGATGAAGTAATCAGCACCGGGGGCGGTGATACCCTCTGCGGTGGCGGCGACGGTGAAGCCCTCGGCACCGGCGGCGGTGAAGCAGTTGGACCGCTCCCCTACACGGATTGAAACATAAAAAATTATTATATTTAATGAAAATTTGATTAACACATGCAAATCGATTATATTCAATTCACGTACCTCATCTCGAGCGGCTTCATCATGCCCATGAGCGGCCAATTCACGCACATATCCACGTCCCTCCTCCTCCATCGAAGGCATCAACTGCGTTATGATTCGAATCTGGCATAACAACATTTGTTAATGATCACATTAACATATTTTGGAGCTACACACAACATAAATTGCAAATGTATTATCTTACCTGAGGGTCGTCGAGGAGAGCTGATAGCTTTTTGCTAGTCGGACATCCCTCTGCTCGCCAGTGATGCATCCGAGGGCAGCGTGTCTCCCCTCACCTCGCAAACTGGGTACCTAGGAGGGGGACCGTCTCGTACGCCCAGATCTGCAACACATACATACAATTATTATATTCATATTTATTGTAAACAATATTATAATAAAGTATGTCGAACATTTACCTGCACGGCAAGAGGTAATCCGTATGTATCGTATTTACGCATGGTCCCCTTCGACCTCGAGTGTGATCTGGTGAATACGTGCACCGTGTCCTCAAAACATCTCCGGCCCCACGGATATGTGTTGAACACATCAAGATCGTCGACGATCTGCAGATGGAATAGGTCCATCCCAGTCCTCCGATGGTGACATCGCAACACACTCTCAAGGATGTAGACCAGGCCGAGCTTCAGTCTATCCAACATGTCGTCACATCTAGTGATCGCGTCCATCAGAGCCGACAGCAGCACCGTCCCATGTCCCTCAAAGTGAGTGTCGTGCAATCTGCCTCTTTGAGTATCAGCACGAGCTGCATCATCACCCGTAATCTGCAGTCCTGTGATGAGAGCAAAATCAAACATGCAGAAACTCGAAACCTTGCCCCCAAGGTCGAAGTGGAGGGCATCGCCGTCGACTGGACTAAGCAACCGGCACAGTAGTGCATCGAGGATTTGCCCGGAGAACTGTACATCTCTCAACTCGTACAGGGGCCATAGAAATGAACGTCGAAACATATCTGCATGATGCTCATCAAGCAGCTCCAACACGGCAGTGTAACTGCCAAAGTTACCGTTCCAGGTAGCCTTGCGAATCTGTCTCAACGTCAGTCCAAGTGATACTCCATACTGCAAAATTGAAAAAAAAATTTAACTATCAGCACTTCGAACATAAGATAATGAAATACAGTATAATCGCATAACAATTACAATTATTTATTTCGTTATACTATTAATGATCATATTAAAATTAAAATTATAATTATAAATATAAATTTTATTTAAATTTATTAAATTATCAAAAAAAAATTTAAAGGAAAAAATAAGAAGTAACTAATTTGTTAAAATATAATATTTAACGGTTACAATTATTTATTTAATTATATTATTAATTATCAAATTAAAATTACGTATTCAATTATAAAATTTTTACTCGGCTTCGTAAAATATTTAACAATTAAATAAATAATAAATAATTATTTATTAACAATTACAATTATTAATTTCATTACATTCATAATTATCATATTCAAATTAAAATTAAATAATATAAATTTTATTTAATTCAAAGGAAAAAAACAATTAAATAAATAATATATAATTATTTATTACCAATTACAATTATTAATTTCATTACATTCATAATTATCATATTCAAATTAAAATTAAATAATATAAGTTTTATTTAATTCAAAGGAAAAAAACAATTAAATAAATACTATATAATTATTTATTAGCAATTACAATTATTAATTTCATTAGATTCATAATTATCATATTCAAATTAAAATTAAATAATATAAATTTTATTTAATTCAAAGGAAAAAAACAATTAAATAAATAATATATAATTATTTATTACCAATTACAATTATTAATTTCACTAGATTCATAATTATCATATTCAAATTAAAATTAAATAATATAAATTTTATTTAATTCAAAGGAAAAAAACAATTAAATAAATAATATATAATTATTTATTACCAATTACAATTATTAATTTCATTACATTCATAATTATCATATTCAAATTAAAATTAAATAATATAAATTTTATTTAATTCAAAGGAAAAAAACAATTAAATAAATAATAAATAATTATTTATTACCAATTACAATTATTAATTTCATTACATTCATAATTATCATATTCAAATTAAAATTAAATAATATAAATTTTATTTAATTCAAAGGAAAAAAAAAATTAAATAAATAATAAATAATTATTTATTAGCAATTACAATTATTAATTTCATTACATTCATAATTATCATATTCAAATTAAAATTAAATAATATAAATTTTATTTAATTCAAAGGAAAAAAACAATTAAATAAATAATATATAATTATTTATTAACAATTACAATTATTAATTTCATTACATTCATAATTATCATATTCAAATTAAAATTAAATAATATAAATTTTATTTAATTAAAAGGAAAAAACAATTAAATAAATAATAAATAATTATTTATTAACAATTACAATTATTAATTTCATTATATTAATAATTATCATATTTCAAATTAAAATTAAATAATATAAATTTTATTTAATTCAAAGGAAAAAAACAATTAAATAAATACTATATAATTATTTATTAGCAATTACAATTATTAATTTCATTACATTCATAATTATCATATTCAAATTAAAATTAAATAATATAAATTTTATTTAATTCAAAGGAAAAAAACAATTAAATAAATAATATATAATTATTTATTACCAATTACAATTATTAATTTCATTAGATTCATAATTATCATATTCAAATTAAAATTAAATAATATAAATTTTATTTAATTCAAAGGAAAAAAACAATTAAATAAATAATAAATAATTATTTATTACCAATTACAATTATTAATTTCATTACATTCATAATTATCATATTCAAATTAAAATTAAATAATATAAATTTTATTTAATTCAAAGGAAAAAAACAATTAAATAAATAATAAATAATTTTTTATTAACAATTACAATTATTAATTTCATTACATTCATAATTATCATATTCAAATAAAAATTAAATAATATAAATTTTATTTAATTAAAAGGAAAAAAACAATTAAATAAATAATATATAATTATTTATTAACAATTACAATTATTAATTTCATTACATTCATAATTATCATATTCAAATAAAAATTAAATAATATAAATTTTATTTAATTAAAAGGAAAAAAAAATTAAATAAAAAATAAATAAATATTTATTAACAATTACAATATTAAGTTCATTATATTCATAATTATCAATTCAAATTAAAATTAAATAATATAATTTTATTTAAACTTTAAAAGAAAAATACAATTAAATAAAAATTTATATTAGTTATTAGAAATTACATTTATAAATTTCATTATAATCATAATTATCATATCAAATTAAAATTAAATAATATAAATTTTATTTAATTCAAAGGAAAAAAATAATTAAATAAATAATATATAATTATTTATTAGCAATTACAATTATTAATTTCATTACATTCATAATTATCATATTCAAATTAAAATTAAATAATATAAATTTTATTTAATTAAAAGGAAAAAAACAATTAAATAAATAATATATAATTATTTATTACCAATTACAATTATTAATTTCATTACATTCATAATTATCATATTCAAATTAAAATTAAATAATATAAATTTTATTTAATTCAAAGGAAAAAAACAATTAAATAAATAATAAATAATTTTTTATTACCAATTACAATTATTAATTTCATTACATTCATAATTATCATATTCAAATTAAAATTAAATAATATAAATTTTATTTAATTAAAAGGAAAAAAACAATTAAATAAATACTATATAATTATTTATTAACAATTACAATTATTAATTTCATTATATTCATAATTATCATATTCAAATTAAAATTAAATAATATAAATTTTATTTAATTAAAAGGAAAAAAACAATTAAATAAATAATATATAATTATTTATTACCAATTACAATTATTAATTTCATTATATTCATAATTATCATATTCAAATTAAAATTAAATAATATAAATTTTATTTAATTAAAAGGAAAAAAAATTAAATAAATAATATATAATTATTTATTACCAATTACAATTATTAATTTCATATATTAATAATTAATCAATATTCAAATTAAATTAATAATATAAATTTTTATATATTATCAAATTATATAATTATATATATATATTTATATATATTAATTATACATTTATTAAATTATATATAAAAAAAAAACTAAACGGGCCGGCTTTAGTTGGGGGCCCAATTGGCCTCCAAAACGGGCTGTTAACAGCCCGTCCAGTGGAGGCCTTGGGCCCCCAATATGGACGGTTAACAGCCGGTCCAGAAATGGACCGGCTGTTAGTTGGGGGCCCAATTGGCCTCCAAAACGGGCTGTTAACAGCCCGTTTGGAGGCCAATTGGGCCCCCAAATGGGACCGTTAACAGCCGGTCCAGAAATGGACCGGCTGTAAACCGCCTTCTTCATCAGGCGAATGGGACGCCGGAAATGGCGCCTGAAAATCGCCATTTCCGGCGTCTCAAGCTCCCAAAATGCAATATACCATCAAAAAAATTTCCCTATAGCCTAGATCTACTCATACATTTCATAAATAACAAAAAAATTCAAGCTTTAACACATATATACACGAGGAGTCCGTTTTCAAATAAAAAAAAAATAAAAACTAACATTTGTTCTGCGTGGGTCATCTTTGTCGGTGGGTGGCCAGCTCCTTTGTCAATAGTGGTCGGTTTTTGTGAATAATGGTCGGTTTTGGAAAATATTTGGACGGTTTTCACGTGGTTTCTTCTCCTACCAATGAGGGTATTTTTGGCAAGTCACCTTATAACTTGTGTTTTCGAGTTTTCCCTTTTTTTTTTTATGTTATTTATTGGTCAAAGGCCAAAATGAAATTTTGACCTTTTCAACAGGTCATTCACACGTATATCCTCCTCAAAGAAGGCATAGTCTATTGTGATTAATTTATTAAGAACCTAATGAAAAAATTAAAATGATTAAAACCTGACCCACAACGTGACGAGCAAAGAGTAAAACTCAAGCCTGTTTATTCCAGAAACTTCTACTGCTTCATGGCTCCTCGACGCATGAATTGATTATCCATATAAGCAGCCCTTATCTCGACACGTGTCCCCGTGGACACGATTATCTGACGTGGCACTCAAATCTAGCTAGCAAATGATACGCCCATCAATTTTTTAATATAGCACTCACATGATTCTTTACAATATTACAAAACCACCCCTGCTTCCATTTTCTTCTGGAATTGCATCTTGCGTTGATAAAAACCAGATCGGAGTACAAAGATAAGCAAATTTTATTAATTTTCTTTTCAGCTGTT
>CM032633.1:4299843-4519403 GCA_019097785.1 Fraxinus excelsior
TCAGAAATAACTTTTTATTGAACCAATGATTATAATCATTGAATATGTAATAAATCTCTACACAGAGAGAGAAAATGACAACAATATAATTAAATTAAAATGGTTATCTTATTATGTCATTTAACCCCTAGCAGACTCGTATACAACAAATATGAACGTGTACCTTTTATACACGTTGCACTCACGTCATCATCCAAGTGTCTCCTAGAATTAAATTTGAAGTTTGTACCAATGGAAATCCATGTGCATGAAGTCATTAGAAAAATAAAAAAAATAGGACTCGTCGACTCGAGTTTAATTAGACAGTGTATCAAAGTTTAGCCAATTACCGTTGCTCGATATAATTAAGATAAGACCTCATGTGACACTTAACTTGCATTAACCAGTGAATATCACATAACACTTACAATTACTTCATTCTCCCTTGGTGCTAGTTCTCCCAGATGAACCTTGCAATAGTTCGTCCTTCACCCAAAACTGCGCCATCTAGAAGAAAAAATCTAGCCCTTGCACCATTTAGTAGATATTGAAGATGCCCCTGTCATGGAATCAAGATTAACATTTAAACAATAAATACAACATACATATATCCGCTTTAACATCATTATGTACTTGAAAATAGAGGCCCAAATAGAATAACATCAACAAATGCAACTATCGATTAACTCCCAAGAAATCAAAATTTGTTACTAATCTCCTATAGTTCCAGGCATGGAAATACTGGGAGTCCAACTTCTGAAACTTGCCCAGAAGAATAAATAATAAATCTTGGTTTCTCTCTTTTAAGGTAAACAAAGGTAGATAGATTATGGATAATTATATTAGATCCCAATAAAAACGGAGCCAAAGACCTGAAAATAACTAAACTATTTTGCAATCTAATCAACATAAATAAAGGGATTATGAAAATAAAACTCACAAAATCCACTCCAACGGTGCTAATATAGCTGTCAACGTATGAATCATCCTGAAAGCATCAAAGAATAGCATCATGTCCACTATACAATTTAGAAAAAGAAACCCATCCGTATTACCAACCGTATTTCCAGAAGCAAGTCACTAAAGAATATTGAAAAGAAACCTAGTATAAAGCACGAGCAGATGCAGAAATCATACATGTAGTTATCGAAGCAATTTGACAGTGAAAATGACCTCAATTAAATAAACCCTACGAAGCAAAATCAAAGAGAAACCAGAACATGAAAAGAGAATAAAAAGCAGTTTTACACAATTTTTCATATTTCTCCTCACATGATTCAAAACACCTTGTCTAAAAGGTCTATTGCCATTAAAGGATTTGGAAAGAGACCAAAGATATATATGATTACAATGATCGAGGGAAATAAAAATAAATATAGGTAGATTGGATGGCAAGACGTGAAATATTGAATCATTCCCAATAAACTGGAGAGGGTACATGAATCATTTGTTGCCTCTTAATTCTATTTATTGTAAAATCCAAAAAAATAGATCCCTTGGCAACCATTACATGCCATGTTAGTTTAGTCCACCCCTCCATCCTCTAACATGGTACATTTATTAAAGTTCACAAATCCAATTAAATCGAAATGAATCCCAACAAATACTTCTATATTTGGATCAGTTCCTTGAAGGCTCAAAAATATTCATTATTATAGTGAGTAATTAAAAGGTGAAATAGACACAAAAAAAAAAAAAAAAAAAAAAAAAAAAAAAAAAAACCGCTCCAAATTTTCCGGAGACATGATGTCCGGACACGACGCGGACACCATGTTCATGTCCGCATCGTGTCCGGACACGAACACACGGTGTCCGAGCACCGTCCGCATTGTGTCCGGACACGACGCGGACACGGACATGGTGTCCGGGTCGTGTCCGGACACCATGTCTCCAAATTTTACGGAGATGGACACCATGTCTCCGAAAAATACGGAGTTTTTTTTTTTTTTTTTTTCCTTCTTCTTCCTTTCAAGAGCATAATAATTCCTTCAATAACATAATTCCTAACATGGAAACTATAAATAACCAGCATATTAATTTCTGAATGTACATCAAAATACTATAAATTTTTTTACAGAATCTAATCAAATCATCAAAAAAACTCTTCTTAGAATAGGCCCACATTTTTGAAAGCGAAGAAATTCAAGATTCAAATTAATCTACAAGACCCGTCACAAATAAAATTCAAAATTGTAAGGAAGATTGCGAAATAGATACTCACATTTGATGGGTTAGCGGCATGAACTGGAGGTTTGTTCTGGTTCTTTTGGATGCCATATGAATAGATCAAATATCTTGAAAATATTCAGCAGTCGGTGAGGCGGTGTAAATTGAAATGTGTAAATGGTGTCGTTTTGGTCGACGATGAAAACGACGTCGTTTTGGTTGACGATGACGTCAAGAAACTGCCTCTTCTATATGTTTAAGGATTCAATTTGTATACTTTAATTAATAAGCCTCTTATGGCATTATTTTGTTTTGGAAGTAAGTCATCCGCTCTCCCGCGACTGCGACTACTTGTGTTGACAGTTTAAACTTTTAAATGAAATAGTTAACAATATGCCCATTTATGTCTGTGTGTGCTGTGTAACACTTACCAGAGTTCCATCATCCATGGATTCACGTCGCTCGTAAACAATAAACTCTCTGTTTCTAAATAAATGTTTGTATCTATCAAAATCTTCAATTAGTGTAATGAGTTTTATAATAACGTACTTGTGGTTGTGGAACAGCTTTGCCTTGAATGGTTGGGGTTTGAAAAATGACAACAAAAATTGATTTCTTGAAATATCTTTTATGGGATTAAATGGCTTCATCTAATCCACAGGCAACTTGTATAGGTTGCAGGTCTCATTAATTTAGTAATAAATGCTGGGCACATTCAGTGTTTCTCAAGAAAATATCAATTTTTACTAAATGTACATGTTATTGATGGGGCCCAATTTTTGCTTAAATTCTTGAAATTTTTGAAAGAGTTGGCGGCGTAAAAGACTGTTGTTTAACTCTGTGAACAGAATTCAATGGTGCCATAGTTCCTCTGGAGAACGAACAATTTGCTGAGAGCTGGGAAGTTTATGTTTTTGTAGATTTTGGTCAGCCTTTCTGTTTGTTTGATAATCTATATTGTTGTTGTTGAGAAAAGATGGTTTTGAGAATTCTGTTCCCTCTGCTGGTTGCTTTAGTACAATCTTTGGTTATAGCAGCATTGACAGATCAACGAGATTGTAAGTATTCTTGATTTTTGGTTCAAATAGCATTTCATCATTATTTGTGTTAATTTTTTTAAGGATATCTAATAATTATAACAAGTTTTATCTGAACCATACAATCGAACCTGATGAGAACTAATTTCTACTTCTAAGTTCATTTTCTTGAAGAGAACTTAATAAACTTTTGTTAATTTGAGATTTCTAGTCTAGTTTGTTCTTGTTCCATGTTAATTCTCCCTTTACCAAGATAGAAGGAATAGACCAGATTTAGATAATAGGAGTCAAGTACATATTTGTTCTTAATCCATGTCCTGAAATTTGTTGCTTTATTCTTGACAAAACATGCAAAAAACCAAATTTATATTTCATGTTCTCTCTTCGCTATGTTCTGTATATTCTGTAGCAGTGGTTTTGGTATAGGGGTAAACAACTTGGCATTTGATGCTTGAAGTCACAATGGTTGGCTTGCAGTTCAAGACATTTTATCATTTTCTGATGCACTGAGCAATTTTTTCCAAGCCTACTTCTTTTCCCCAAGTATTCTTATTTATTTGAAGATAATATTCAAGTAAATATTGCATATCACTTCTCTTAAAATGTTTAGATCCAGTACTTGAATTCATAAGATGTGTTCTTGCTTCAGCTGGATTTTGAATTATCTATTATTACTTACCCAAAATAAAGAGTTGGGGGGGTTTAGAACCTGGTTATAGTCCACATATATTTTCATTCCTTTGAGCACCCAAAACAGTGGAGTTAATGGTTGAGAATTCCATCTCCTATAAACGGAAGAAATTGCTTTTATCTGTGATGCAGTTCATGCTATACAGTCTCTCAAGAACTCATGGGAGAATGTGCCACCCAACTGGGCAGGGGCTGATCCATGTGGAAATAGGTGGGATGGAATTGAGTGCATCAACTCACGTGTCGTTTCTATGTAAGTCCTACCCCATTCTTCGTTGCTATTGCGTTTTTTGTGTACTTCTGAGTTTAATCCATTCTTTTCCTATATCAGTAAATTAGCGAGCATCAATTTGAGCGGTCAGCTATCCTCGGACATCCAAGAACTATCTGAATTGCAGACCTTGTCGGTTTTCTATTTCTATTTGTCTATTTTTTCCTGTTTATGAGATCACTTTAGATCCTAATCATCTTAATTTTCCCTTTAGAACAATTAAGTACCTTGACTCTTTTCAGTTTTTATTTCTTACTATCATATGATTCATATTATATTCTAATTTGCTATAACATATACCTCTAGGACAAGAATTCTACTTAAAATCCAGCAACCATGTTTCTAATGATTCTGAAAAAAATGTCACCAAGGCGACTCAAATAAAATCTGGTTTTGATATCTATATTTGTTGCCACAATTATTAATATGAATAAAGCACAGTTGGATGGTACCTTGTGCTGTTCGGGAAAGTGGTCTGAACCTGGTTTCTAATGTTTATTCTTGTCACTTCATGTCTCCTAATGTATCACTTAGAGAATAGTCCATGGGAACACTGCATAGGTGTCCTAATGCAATTTCAAATTCCGTTTTGGTCTACACGTATGTCTCAACACATGTGGCCCAATCATTTCATTGTTATGGTTCCTACATTTAATATTTACCTTTCCCCAGACATAAGTATTAGAATCCCACATTGCTTGGGAAAATATAAATGATCCACTTAATAAGGTGAGGGCAATCCTCCCCTATTAAGCCAGTTTTATTAGGTGGAGTTAGGCTCAATATTCCTAACATGGTATCAGAGCTAGGCCCAATTATGTAATGTTGGGTGCCCCCAATATCGATTTGTTCACAATTGTTTGGCATGGTCCACGCTGTGCGTGAGGGGACGTATTAGAATCCCACGTTGCTTGGGAAAATATAAATGATCCACTTAATAAGGTGAGGGCAATCCTCCCCTAATAAGTCGGTTTTATTAGGTGGAGTTATGCCCAATATTTCTAACAATAAGTATGTGATTGCAAGTTTGTGCATCTTTTGATATTTGTTTCTGTGCGTAGGGACCTATCGTATAACAAAGGTTTAACAGGGTATTTGCCTCCAACTATTGGAAATCTGAAGAAACTATCAAACTTGTAAGGAAATATGGGTGTTTTTATTTTATTGTATTTTCCTACTGAAGCAAATAGTTATGCTGGTTATAAGAAATTTACTTCTACATACATTGCAGATTCCTTGTTGGGTGTGGGTTTAATGGTCCTATACCATCCTCAATAGGATCTCTGCAAGAGCTGGTTTTTCTGTAAGGATTATGTCTTTATGCTTACCTGTTTGACTAAGGAGTAATATATGGAAAAATAAATGTTCAGGTTCAAGCACTGTGCATTAATTTCTCTTCAAATTGTAGTGCTATTTTCTAGTACATTAAATGTGCGTGCCCTGCAGGGGTTATGCATTCGCTGTGTCAAAGACTGAAGAGTTCTTGAACTGGGAGTCTAGTTTCTATTGTAGAATCTGCCTACCTTTATCAAGCTGGATATTCTTATCCATATACTTTGGGACTTTCCAAATAGGTTCTCTGGCAATCAATTAGACTTTTCTAAATTAAATACTCTAGGAGCTTCTGTCTTATGATAAGGTAAGCAATACTAGATGGTAAGGGACTGTACAATGAGCAAAAGTTTAATTTCTTTTACTTATTTTGTATTGACCTATATGGTGTGATCCACCTTACCAAACATGTCACATGTTTTCAGTCTCCTAGGTTTTACATAACCAGAACAATAATGTTTTTTGCTACATCGGTATTAAGTCCAACACTCTGTAGGAACTTCTGGTGCAATTTCCCCTTCCTGGGTACTTATCTGAAGCTCTTTTTCCTTTTTATGCAGATCTCTAAACTCAAACAGATTTATCGGTGAGATACCACCTTCCATTGGTCTTCTATCAAAACTTCTTTGGCTGGATTTGGCGGATAATAAGCTTACTGGAACTATCCCAGTCTCTAAGGGAACGACAACTGGTCTTGATATGCTTGTTCACACACAACACTTGTATGCATATTCTCTTTTTATATTTACCTCAACTAGGTGTTGTTACTTTTATAGTCAATTCTTTCATAATGTATTAATATAGATCTGGTCGACTTTCTGTAGTCATTTTGGTAAAAATCAGCTGTCTGGTGAAATACCATCACAGCTTTTTAATTCAGATATGACTCTTAAACATCTGTAAGTACCACTGATGTATTATTTAAATCGACAATGCAAATCAGAAATTGTACAACATCTAGGCATCCATTATGTCTCCTAATTTATGTTTGTGTGAGTAGGCTTCTCGAAAACAACTTTCTAACTGGAAACATCCCTTCCACGCTAGGACTTGTCCAGACCCTGGAGGTTGTGTAAGTAGCATCACCTCATTTACTCAACCAGGAAAATCTCTCTGGCTGTAATTTCCTTCTAAAGTTTTATCTATATGTTCTTTGCTTGCAACAGACGCCTAGACAATAATTCTTTAAGTGGATCCGTACCCCCAAACCTCAACAATCTCACTTCTGTACAGGAGCTGTAAGTGGATATAAAGGAATGAGTTTGATTAATTTCTCTCTAATTTTGTTTGCGGATAATTATGTCGACATTGAATTATGTGATAGTGAGAAGGTCATATGATTAAACTTACCAGGTACTTGGCAAACAATAAGTTTACTGGCCCCTTGCCCAATCTTACTGGCATGAAATTGCTCTCTGTGTAAGTCTAAAACATTACTCAGTTTAGAAAATACTTGTACATTGGTAAATGTGATAACTGATAATGCCGGATAATGTGTTCTTCACCATTGTCAGTTGTAGTGAGAACACATTCTAAGAACCTTTTCCAGATGTAATGATTTACTCTTCCATTATTTTACTTTTCAGGGATTTAAGCAATAATTCATTTGCTGCATCATATGTTCCTGCATGGTTTTCGACGTTGGAGTCCTTAACTTCACTGTACATCTCTCTCTCTCTCTCTCTCTCTCTCTCTCTCTCTCTCTCTCTCTCTCTCCATGACTGTGTGTTTGTTCTTAATTCTTGTATGCACGAATGCGCAAACATTTCACCTTTGCTGGATTATGTAGAGATTTTCTGAAAGTTAACCATGAACCTTATATCACAACACTAAACTTGCAGAATAATGGAAGATACACAAATACAAGGACCGCTTCCAGGTGCTCTGTTCAGCCTTTTTCAGTTGCAGACTGTGTGAGTGAACACTTAGTTTCACACTAAACGTCTTTCATTTAACAGATAATTCAAATCTGGTTCAGTTTTTACTATTTTCAATTTTGAAGCAATGAGAATGAACATTTCGTTTCTCTTCTTTTTGAATGACAGGGTATTGAGGAACAACAAGATCAACGGAACCTTGACTATTGGCTCTAGTTATAGCAACCAACTCCAACTCATTGATTTAAGAAACAACACCGTCGATAACTTTATGCCCTTTATGGAACGAGCTGGTCAGAGTGTTCTAATCATGTAAGTTGTTCTTCATTCTGCAGGCTATTTTGCCTTCCATGTTGGAAATGAAAAGTTTCTACATATTAGTCTTTCTTTGTTAAGTTTGTTTCAATATTTTGCTTGTGTGGTTTAATATGCAGACTTGCAGGTAATCCAATATGTTATGAAGGAGGAACAGAAACATACTGTAGCAAACCCCAGCCAACTAATGACTCATATTCTACAACCCAAAAAAATTGCACGCCTTCTCCCTGTAGCCAAGGTCAAATTTCTAGTCCAACATGCCAATGTGCATATCCATATATTGGCAGCATATTCTTCAGAGCACCTTCCTTTTCCAACTTGAGAAACGACAGTATTTTCGCATCCCTGGAGATGAAACTGATCCTCACATTCAAGTCTAATAATCTCCCTGTTGATTCTGTCTACCTGAGTGATCCTAAAAAAAATTTAGATGATTATCTTGAACTGAATCTACAAGTTTTTCCATCTGGCAAAATTTATTTCAATCGAACTGGAATATCTGGAATTGGATTTGTGCTAAGCAACCAAATATTCAAGCCTCCACCAGGATTTGGACCCTATGTTTTCATTGGAAAAAACTATGGGTACTTTGCAGGTAACTTTGTCAATGATGCCAATTTAGAAACTTGGTGACAACATATATGCCATTTCTAATCACGGTTATATATATACTAGGTTTAAGCAACGTGCAATGCACGTTTGCTTAGTTATATATAATTTTTTTGGTTCATTAAATAATTAATGATGTAATGTTTATGTAATTGATAAATAATTACATATTGTGATATATTAATTTTAACTTGAATAGTGTTAAATTCTAAATTAAAATGTATAAGTTTGTGTTTCGTACTATTATATTATATTAAATTTTGTATTTAATCATGAACGTTTATACATAATAAAATAATAGATAACATT
This sequence comes from Fraxinus excelsior, assembly GCA_019097785.1. Lineage (NCBI taxonomy): Eukaryota > Viridiplantae > Streptophyta > Magnoliopsida > Lamiales > Oleaceae > Fraxinus > Fraxinus excelsior. The sequence goes on from CM032633.1 coordinate 4,308,432, forward strand.
ATAATAAAAAACTAAATAAATAAATATTTTTTCTTCATTGAGTTCAATGTACCTTACCAAATAAACTATTAGCATTTTTAAATTGATAATATCCACATCCATTTTTTTTAGTTTCATTTTTTCCTAGTGACTAAAATGTAGTAGTACAAATTTTTTTGCATTTTCCATTCATTTATTAATAATGTTCTAAAAGGCGTAATGCGTTGCGAGATGTCGATGTTGAGAATCAAGAATCACAAGTTTAGGCGTGTCAATACGAAGGATAAGCGTCATAATACGTTTCGTATTTTTAATATTATTTTAATTATTTTTAAGACATTAAATATATTTTTATTTTAAAAAATATTTTTTTTCTATATTATAAAAAAAAAAGAGATTTTTTACTATATCATAAAATCATCTAATATTTAAAAATAATACTTACTAAACATTTAATATAATACTATAATATTGCCAAATAGTGTTAGGAGAATTTTAATTTTTTTTATTAATTAAGGAACTAAACATGAGCATTAATCATAGGATTTATACGAAAAGTTTGCGGATTTGATAATTCCGATATCTGAAAATGGAGATAAAGGATTTTGATTCACAATCGAGAATGATTCCGACATGAAGTTTGTGGAAATTCAACTGCGGTCGAACCGAATGCAATAAATACATAAAAATAATTTAAAGTAAATCTATCTTTACTAATTAGATTTATTATATATCCTACAATTAGTCCCAACACTAAAAATTAAAAATAAATATGTTAAAATAGTTTATTTTGTTAAATTAAAATATTTTAAACTTATAGAAAATAATATCTAACATTAATATATTAATAATCAAGCGTAATTTAAATTAAATTTGAAAATTAAATAAATAAAAGAATGAAAGTGAATATTACAATTTAATTAGTTGTAATTCAAAATCAAATTAGTCAATTAGACATACATTTTAAAATGATTTTGATGAGTATTTTAACATTTTTTTTGTCACTATCCCACATTGGAAATTTATAAAACTATTGGAGTTAAGAGCATATATAAAATGCACAATTCCACATTGAAAGTTTATGAAACATTTGGAGAGAAGTGTATATATAAAATGAGCATGACATCCAATACTTCTGCATGGGCTTTAGAATTGTAAATTTTGAAGCCCAATTATGGAGTTAAATGATTTTTAAATTAAAAAAATTCCGTTAGTTTTTCCGTTAAATCAAGAAATTCCGTTAGTTTTTCCGTTAAACCAACAAATTCCGTTAAATACACACTTTTTATATATAGAAGATATATACTTTTTCATGTTTTCTTCTAGGTTTGGCCACTGATTCAAGCAAGTCATCAAGTAGTGGGATTATCATTGGAGCAGCTGTTGGTGGATCTATCCTATTTCTATTGTTACTCATTGCAGGGATTTATGCTTTCCGCCAGAAGAGAAGAGCCGAAGTAGCTGCCAAAAAGAATGACCCTTTCGGTAAAATTAAGCATTAATGTGTTCTAATTTTTTTTAATTTTATGCTTCCTGGCAGTTTTGACCATCTGCTTCTTGCTTGCAGGATCCTGGGATCCAAATACAAACAGCGGTGGAGTTCCTCAGTTAAAAGGAGCTAGATGTTTCTCATTTGAAGAACTTAAGAAATACACAAATAACTTTTCAGAAGTCAATGATGTTGGAAGTGGTGGCTATGGAAAGGTTCACTTTTATTATATCCTTCCTTAAAATGATATTGTTTTTGGATCCATTTTTCATTTGGTACATGTGGGCGTGCCTTAGTTAATGGTCACCCTATTTTAAGATTGTCTTATTCTCCGTCTTACTCTATCCATGCCAAACCAAAACAGTACTTTACCGTGAATAGATGTTGGTATTAAGGCAGACATATAATCTTATTATATCTTGAGGGGATCAACTGTCCCCGTAAATTGTAACACCCCAATGCCCATTGAAAATTTGGGGATTTCAAAATCCCATACAGGTTAGAGAACTTAACGCTGTTTGAAAACTGCAGGATTTGAACATTCTTAATGACCAAGCCCCGTAAATATCTAAAAGTCACAAATACGGCTATGGAAATATATTTTAATTACAGATAACTTGGAAATAATAGTCTCATGTTCTCTTAACTAATCAAGCCCTCACTCTTTGTGTCTCAACCATCTTAATATCTTCCTAAATACTCTTAAATTACTTAATCTTCATCGTTTCTATTGTTACGAATTGGACAGGTATATAGAGGAACTCTTTCCAATGGACAACTAGTTGCTGTTAAAAGGGCTCAGCAAGGATCTATGCAAGGTGGTCTTGAGTTCAAAACCGAGATCGAGCTGCTGTCAAGGGTTCATCACAAGAATGTTGTCAGCCTTGTTGGTTTTTGTTTCGAGCAAGGTGAACAAATGTTGATCTATGAATATATTGCAAATGGCACATTGAAGGATAGTCTTTCAGGTACTACCATCCTCTCCCACCAGAGCATCTTACTTCTAATAGGTCATAAACATATGATGTCCTCAAACTGAACGGTAAACATACAACTACATACTAAAAAGCAAGAAAGGCTTGTTGCTCAAGCTTACTCTTTGAAAGTGATTGTGACTAGACCATTTCCCTAGAGAGGGTTATATACAAGCATTCTTTTTTTCAGGGAGATCAGGAATTAGGTTAGATTGGATGAGGAGACTTCGAATAGCCCTTGGTGCAGCAAGAGGGTTGCAATACTTGCATGACCTTGCTAACCCTCCCATCATACATAGGGATATCAAATCAACTAATATCTTGTTGGATGAACGCCTGAATGCAAAAGTCGCAGATTTCGGTCTTTCTAAGCTTATGGGAGAACCTGAAAGGGGTCACGTTACCACTCAAGTAAAAGGCACAATGGTGAGTAAATACTTCGCCCATCTCAAGATCTCAAAGGTTGTTTGCTGTATATGAAGTGTTGTTGCTTCTTAAATTCTTTTCTGTATATATATTGAACATTAGGATGTCTTTTCATGTTGGAGTTAGAGCCTTGTCGTATTAAACAAAGATAAATACATGTAATTGCATGGTAAAGAACAACTGACAAGAAATTGAATAAAAGAAAATTATTGAATACAACACAATGTAAAATATCTAGTTTATTTTTCAGGGGTAAGCAACCATCCTTTATGTAGGTTTGGCATGGGCTTTGTGTACTTTTTTCGGCTAATGCTAAAATGATTAAAATTAAAAAGATGTATAGTGCTTGATCCGTATCAAAGAGGTCTAGTTAAATTTCTTTATGTTTGAATTTAAAGATTAATTTTGGGATGTCTTCCTCTTTAACTTAAAACACCTAGCTCAATTAAAACCGTGATATGTGCATGAACACACATGCACACACAACCTTTACATCATTCTTTACACCCTGCCACGTGGCAACACCCCATTGTATAGTTTTAAAAATTAAATAAATTTTCCTCCAATCATTTTTTAACAACACATCAAATGTCAAGGATAATGTAAACTTGGAGCGCACATCTAGCATGTTTGTAATTTTATTATCCACCCAGAAACAAAAGGAGACTTGCAGATAATGATCTTTCATTTCTTGTGGCATCTATAATTAAGATAAAAAGCTACTAACTCACCAGATTGTGAGATGCTCTGGAAAAGAAAGCTCGCAATTACTATAATCTTAGTATCTTCTGAAGTTGCCAAAATTTGGAAAGGTTTCATCTTCATTGAAGATCTGTTATTTTATTTTAGAAGTTATATTTCTTCCTTTTTTTTACTTCACAATGTTTACACTGACAATTGGATTGTTTTGGGTTTTAGGGCTATTTGGATCCTGAATATTACATGACGCAGCAATTGACTGAAAAAAGTGATGTGTACGGCTTTGGAGTATTGCTGCATGAACTTTTAACTGCAAGAAGTCCAATTGAGAAAGGGAAGTACATAGTTCGGGAAGTGAAGCTAGCAATGGATAAGACAAAGGAGATGTATAACCTTCAGCAAATTCTTGATCCGATAATAGCTTCAAGTATGGCAGCAAGAAGCTTAGAAAAGTTTGTTGATCTGGCTTTGAAGTGTGTTGAGGAATCAGGGGTCAATAGGCCAACAATGAGCGAGGTGGCAAAAGAGATAGAGAACATCATGGAATTGGCTGGTCTGAATCCTAATGCTGATTCTGCTTCAACTTCAGCAAGTTATGAAGGGGAAAACAAAGGGTCTGAGAATCCTTATACTAATGAAAGTCTCTTAGCCTATAGTGGGGCCTATCTACCTTCAGGGTTAGAACCCAAGTAGGATTGATTTGCACAGGATATGAGAATATTTGTGAATTTCTGTTTGATTTTGTGGCCTGCGTGTGAGAGTAGTATCTAATTCCATTATCCTTTTTGGTTCCAGTGCTCATGATTGAAAGCATGTTTTGGATCCAAAAGTATAGGAAAAGAAACACCATGCAGAAGGAGACAGAATTTGCACAATTGTTGTAAAATTTCTATTTAAATGATGTTATTTATGTAAAAATACTGTTTATTTTTATTTGTTTGATCAAATGTTTATGTATGAAATTCATCCTGAATAGGACATATTATATCTTTTGAAGAGGAAATTGCTTGAAAGGACCAAGTTTGAGAGAGAATGAACAAGGCCATTTTTCGTTTCCAAAATTATATGTATCATCTAGCCATCCTTTTTTTTTTTTCTGTATAACCTTACCCTTTCATTCACCATTACCGCCATCCCCAACCCATTATGAGAAGGCTCTTTAGGAAAAATATCTATCTTCTAATCAAACTTGTGACAATTTGTCGGAATGTTCAGGATGAAGAATTCGTTACATATTTACTGGTTATACAAACCTTATAGACTCTGAACTCTTTCATAAGATAAATAAATAATAACAATCATAATAAATTTGATCTCTACTCAAGCTTTTTCATGATTTAGCAAATAAAATGGGTAATAGGATTCTGGTACTCTTCTAAGTATAAATGTACATCAAGAGTTGCACAAATGTATAATGAATATATTTATACATTACAATGATAAAAAACAACTACGAAATTCTTCACTAAGAGAAACCTGATTAGAAATTATTCGAATATTTCTGTCAATATATTTTTCTTGTCAATCAACCTTTTGGCGTCCTCTCTTAAGTTTGGAACATGATTACTGTATAAACTTGTGTATGTATGTGTGTTACCGTGTTATTAGAATCTGCATCAACTTTTCTACCTCAGTTCATCGGTTTCTCCAGTAGAGCGAAGAAATAACGCTCATCTTTCTCAATGCCATGGTCGAGCTTCATGCGAGAACTCCACCTTAATTTCTTTAACCCAAACCGATCCAGTACAGGAACGTATGTGGCATTCAACACTGACCTACGGCAGAAGAAATGATCAAGTCGTAACACGCCCCCAGGCCTGAACGCTCTGAATATATCCTACAGGGTGAACTCAAATATGTTGTCTGGAATCTAGTTGCTCAGAACATGCATTGAATGGATAATATCCAGGGTGTTCTCAAAGAAATGAAGCCTGTGGGAAATTCTAATGTGCATCAGTATGAAGCCTTGTGATGCAAAAAGCAGTTGAATGGACCATCGAAACTCATCGAGGTAGTAATGATGCTAACATTTATTTCTTTCATTCTATCTGCAAATATGCATGTTCCCCTTCCATTAATTTCAAGACCAATATGAATTGTACCTCGAGGTTTTCTAGCCACAACTTGATCTATCCCAAAATCATAGCCCCCAAAGAGCCATCTTGTTTTCTCTCCCTTGTAAATGAAAAAAAAAAATCTTTCAATCATACTTTCCTGGACTTTTCCTTCTCTGTATCAGGCATTTGTAATTTTCGCAAGAATAGGGATCCCACATAATGCTGGTGACTGGCGGTGTAGACCACAGGCTCTGTGGCAAGGGAGTTGGCTCCACGTCATTAACTGGTAATTTGGGGTGGCACCGCCTTCTTTGGAGTGGCTCACACCCCTTTAGCATGACTCTCTGTGCAAATGCATATCATACTACTTTATGTGCAATTCAAGAAACTCTTGTTTGTACATAATTCACTCTTCCACCCACTGGCTGGTAGAGCTAGTCTGATCCCACTTATGGTGAGTATCCAATTGGAAGCTTTTGAGGGCCAATTGCATTCTTTGCCTCATCAGACAATTCATCAAGAAAGTCATTGAGTCTCAACTTTCGGGTTTACAAGTTTGGTGGATGGCTTCATTTAGGTGGCAGATTTGAGTTTGAAGCATTTTGAGCTTCTTTTGCAAGATTGTGATCTGGTCATGGGTCCCTGCAAGCTTGTCCTGTGTGTCGTTGAGCATATGCATGAGGGCAACGGTTTCCCATAGAGGGAGAGCGAGGTTCTAGGAGAATTCTGTAATGGGGTACATTTGGAAATAGGCAGTTGATATGCAGATGGTAAGCAGGTTGTTTTGTATGATCACTACCAGCATGTTGAGATTTAAGGTTGATTGATTCTGTTGATTTGATTGTTTTTGTTACAAAACAAGTCAAATAACAGAATTGCTCTGATACCACTTGTTGTGACATCAATCACCGAATTGAGATGTTGAAGTTATATGACAAAATAATAAAGTATGTGATCAAGAATAAAAGAAGACAAGAATATGAATGAGGAATTAGGAGATTTTATTGCATCAATAATAATGGAGAAAAGAGAAAAATATTACAATGATCCTAAAAGCTAGTAATCATAAATCTCACCATATCAAATTGTATAAAAGAGCCTAGTATTTATAGAAAAACATGTAAGGGCGTCCAAGACCTCTTGGTAGAGTTTTTTGATGAAGTAGGATGCCAAAAACTAAGTCCAAAACGAAGTAGGCGAAGAAAAACGCGAAAAACACTCATTCAGGCTGAAAACTTGCTGCGGGCTTGATTCGGCCTGGACCCCAGCACCTAGGCGCCCAGGGTTCTGCCCCAAATCTCAATGGCGCTTGGCGCTCGTCCCTCGGGTTAATGCTCCAAAAAGTATCTTTTGCCATCCAAAGTCCTCCTTCAAGTTAAACTCCTAATTATTATTGAAATTTGATCTTCATATGACTCCAATAGTATTCCAAACTTGAATTCTTCATGATGTGCATTTCAATTAGAATTTTTCAATATTTCAAATACCTCAACAAAAGAATTCGGGTCACACCCAAATTCTAACAATCTCCACCTTGACATGAATTCCTCCAAGGAATGAACTAGTTTCTTCAACAATAATCAAAAAATTTAATTTCTCCAACAAAATACAAAATACTCCACCTCTTCCAATAAGTCCAAGCACTACTCTGTAGAATTATCTTAGATTCCAAAAAATCATAATGATTTTGAATTAACGAAAATAGGTTGTAACACACCTCAAAGTAGAATTATTACCGAATGCTTTTTCAGAAGGCCCCTTGCTAGATTGTACTCTTTCTACTCCATCTAAAGCATGCTCAACAAAATCAACATCCACATACCTTGTTCCACTTAGTCTGTCCCTAGTAGTTGAATACAATGGCACCGCAGGTGATGATGGCAAAGCAGTATTACCCATATCTTCGAAATTCTACTTAGTTGTATTCTTCAAATCTGACCATTTATGAGCTCCTAAAGGTATTGTACCAAACCGAATGTCCATCACGGTACTGAACCTGTGCTGATTGATCCTTCCAAATTCTGCACATCCCTACAAGATGTATAATTGAGATATTTTTCGTTCCTCCAATACAATTTGGGCACCCTTACAAACCTTCAAGGCTCCACCTCCACCAAAGAACTCATAACCCTTTGAATCAAGAGTAGACAACGAGATGAGATTATTCTTCAAATCTGGAACATGTTGAACCTAGTCAAGTGTTCTAACAGTACCAATTCCAGCAACCCGACAAGATGCGTTGTTTCCCATAACCACGATACCTTTGAAAACAGTTTTATATGTAGTAAACAAGTCGTTATTAGGACACATATAAAACACACATGTTGAATCAAGAATCCAATTCTCTTCCGGTTTAGACTCAATGTCAGAAATAGCTAAGAGTTCTCCATCACTTACAACGTTCTCTGCGATGTTTGTTTCGCCTGAAGTATATGAATGTCTACTTGCAGCCATTCTTTTTTTATTCTACAATTTGTAGCAATCTTTCTTCAAGTGTCCCTTCTTCTTGCAGTAGTTACAAATTTGATTACTAAACTTAGTTTTCAATTTGCCCCTTCCCGAACCACCATGAGCAATTAGGCCTCTCCATCTCTGGCCTCAGAAACCAAATGTTTTATCTTTTCTTTTGAATACAAAGCATCATATACTCCCTCTATGGTAAGAGTATCATGACTATACAAGATTGTGTCTCTAAAAGAAGAAAATGAAGCGGGCAACGAACACAATAGGATCAAGGCCAAATCTTCTTCATCATACTCTATTTCCAAAGTTTTCAAATCAACGACGATCTCTTTAAATACAGCCAGGTGATCTTCCAATTCCTTCTGTCATGCGATGAGAGTATAAACACTACTTGAGGTTCAACTTACTTGTCAAACTTTTAGTCATGCACAATTGTTCTAATCTCAACCATAAAGCAGCTGCTAAATTCTCCTTCAAAACGTCCTTAAGAATAGTATTTGATAGATGAAGATGAATGTGAGAAATTGTCTTTTTATCCTTCCGTAATTTCTCATCCGCGGTCAAAGCTGTGGGCATCTTGTCAATTCCCAGCAACGTATCATCCAAATCCAGTTGTGCAAGTATTGTACGCACCTTAACCTGTCATAGCGAAAATCTAGTGTTCCGATCCAAAAACGGAATGTCGTATTTCATGGAAGTCATCACGAACAAAAAAACTTCTAACAAATCAAACATTTCGTTCTGCGGAAATGAACATTGACTCTAATACCACTTGTTACAAAACAAGCCAATATCATAATTGCTCTGATACCACTTTTTAGAATTGATAGCACTTGTTGTGACACCAATTACTGGATTGAGATGTTGAAGTTATATGGTAAAATAATAAAGTATGTGATCAAGAACAAAAGAATAAAAGAAGACAATAATATGGCAGAGGAATTAGGATATTTTATTGCATCAAGAATAATGGAGAAGAGAGAAAAATATTACAATAATCCTAAAAACTAGTAATCATAAATCTCACACTATCAAATTGTATAAAAGAGCCTAGTATTTATAGAAAAATATGTAGGGGACGTCCAAGACCTCTTGGTAGAGTTGTTAATGAAGTAGGATGCTAAAAAACTAAGTCCAAAATGAACAAGAAATGTTTAAATAATCTAATAAGCAATGCCTAAACTATCTTAACCTAACAAGAAAAAACGATAATTCTATCCTTTTAGCAATATAAAATAAGTACATATACTATAACTAATTATGCTAACAATATATTGGTGCACTACCCATTATGTCTCGACTTTATTTTATTACAAAAAGATGCACTAATAGTGATGGAGAATAGAATGAAATGCAAATATCTTCATGAAAGATTATTCTCTTGGATGATAATTGTTGACCTTAAAAAATGGTCATATGATATGACCAACAGAAAATTAGAAATTCACGTCTTTGTAAGTTAAATCGTAATATACTCAAATCAAATTACTAATTATATTGATGAATTAATGAACATAATGATTCGAAGTGTTTAATAAGTTGTAATTTGATTATTTGGTTGATAAAAAAAAAGGGTCAGCGTAAGGAGTAAATCAGAGAGAATCAACGTTCACTTTGAGTGTATAAACTTGCCACCCTTAATGATACTAAGTGTTGCTTTTATACTAGAAGATGATGATTAATAGTCATTAGATGAGAGGGCACATGGCCTCATCCACACAGTTGGGACCTCTTGTCAAGCAATCAATCAATCATTCATAGGTCATTTTGTTATTAATGCTTTGACGGCTTGGCAGCCGTAGATCTAACGTATAAGACTAGACTTGACTTGTTTGATTAAGTAGAACTGCATATCTAGTGAGTTGTCACATCACCCACTTGATACAAGATCTAGTATGAAGATTTTCTCTAATACGCATCTACCTATCTCATGTCATCCATTGGGGTGTAGCTTTTCATATGGGTTCGATCGATAGGGGTTCGGCTGGCCCTATTGGGTTCGGCCAATAGGGGTTCAGCTAATAACAGTTTGGCCAAATTTTCATATGGGCAGAATGATGTGGATTGCAAGCCTATATTCACTTGGTCATGCTTAGGACTTCATTGGAAGAGGCGTAACAATAGTCCTCCAAGTCCAGGTATGATTATTTATATAATGCGTCTTTCGAGTCTAAAAGAAGAAAAGTTCGATAGTTGAAACTTGCGGCGAGGCAGAGGGATTGATGGCGGGGCTCTAGAAGTAAAGTGTGAGGCTATTCGGGAAGAGACAGTCGTTGATAAGGCTGAATTGAAATTGGGCGAGGCCTTTTATATATGGGAGAGCTCATTTGGGAAGAGACAGTCGTTGATAAGGCTGAATTGAACTTGGGCGAGACCCTTTATTTAAGAGAAAACCCATTTGGGAATAGGCGGCCGTTGATAGGTTGAATTGAACTTGGGCGAGGCCCTTTATATACCGGAGAGCCCATTTGGGAAGAGACAGTCGTTGATAAGGCTGAATTGAACTTGGGTGAGACCCTTTATATAAAGGAGAGCCCATTTGGGAAGAGGCCGTCGTTGATAAAACTGAATTGAACTTGGGCAAGACCCTTATATAAGGGAGAGCCTATTTAGGAAGAGGCAGCCATTATAAAGCTGAATTAAAGTTGGGTGAAGCCCTTTATATAAAGGAGAGCCCATTTGAGAAGACTGAATTTAGCTTGGGAAAGTCCCTTTTATATAAAGGAGAGTCCATTCGTACAAGGTCTTTCTCCATGGTGTTTGATCCATCCATGGAAGGGGTTAACCATCTAAGGCAACAAGTTGTGGCTTTTGTAAGATATATTACACTTGTTCTTGATGAGGCATACGTCATTTCAAGGGAATAACTCTTCCTTGTAAGGGCTTTCTCCATGGTATTTGATTCATCCATAGAAGGTGTTAATCCTCTAAAGTAACAAGTTGTGGCTCTTTGTGAGATTCATTACACTTGTCCTTGATGATGCTATTTTACCTCATTACAAGGGAATAGCTCTTCCTTGCAAGGGCTTCTTCCATGGTGTTTAATCTATCGATAGATGGGGTTAATCATCTAAGGTAACAAATTGTGGCTCTTTGTGAGATACATCACACTTGTCCTTGATGAGGCTATTTTACCTCATTCAAGGGAATAGTTCTTCCTTGCAAGGGCTTTCTCCATGGTATTAGTGCAATCCATGGAAAGGATTAATCATCTAAGGCAACAAGTTATTTCAGAACAAGGCCTATTAATTCATCAAACATGACCCCTTTTCAGGGGTCCTTCCTTCTTTAGGAGTTATTATTCATAGCTCTTTCTTCAAGGGCTTTCATTTTTCAAGTGTTCTTTTTTATTCACGACATCTTCAAATGCCACATCTTTTGGGGGTCTTCATTTCATAGGAGATGGGTTGATGCATAGGTGAAACTAAAAATTACCTTCAAATCCTTCAAAAATTTCATGATCATGTCCTTTAACTTTTCTTCTTCTATATTTTGGTCCCCATATTTTGACTTTTATTTCGATCGTACACTTGATAAATTGCATCCAAAGTCCTTCAACTTTTGACACTCCTACACTTTAGTCCCTAAGTTCACCTTTTGTTTCGCTTTTAGTCACTTTCTTTTCTTTTCCATTGTTTTCCTTCAATTTGGGGATATTTACTTATCATATGTGGGAGTCACTTATGCGTAGGCTAGGAAAAGGTGTTGCATGGCGGAAGTGTTGTTGAATAGGCCAATATGAGACCTCAACACTTGAAAAAATCGTGGTTGTAGAGTTTGAGAATTCCTACAAGGATAAAGCCTCTGAAAATAGATGAATCATTTGTGTAGAGGCGAAGTCTCATGTTTCAAGGATGTAGCCTCTTAATTCTTCAGACTTGTCCTCTTCTTTAGGGGTACTCCTTCATAGCCTCTTTAGAGGCCTCTTGTTGTTTATTTTCGCCATGTGTTGGTTAGTTGCTAGAACTCATAGTGTTTTTTAGATGCTTTTGGGCTATGGTTCTTTCTTCAAGAACCAAACCTTTTTTTAAGGCTCTTATCCCATATAGCTTTTACCACAAGGATGCTCGTGGTTATTGATATGATCCGAGATAGGCCATCACTTTGCCGAGTTTTGGAGTCCAAATTGAATAAGTAGACAAGCTAATGTTCAAGTTTCGTGAAGGGCTTGGGAGCCGAAACGAGTTGGATTCAAGGTTTGGAAGATATTGGAAAGAAAACGAGCAGCGTGGATGAAAACGGGCATAACTTTCAGCTCGATTGTCAGATTTTTGCCCATGAGTACATTTTGGAAATGGTATGAAATTCTACACAAGGTTATGTTAGCTCATGGTACTTTTGGACTTGAATTCGTATAGAAACATGTCGAAAACAAGTTGACGGAAAATTGCTAATTTTTAGAGTTTCCTAGTTTGACTAAAATACAATCTTTTGATATATTTTATAATATTTAGAGTTATATTCTGTTTTAACTACATTAATTAGATTTTAGTATAAATATGTTTATTTCTTTCATTGTAAAAAGAACACTTTTGACATAATGAAATATTGAGATTTTCTCTCTTCTTGTTCTTCGTGAATATTCGAACTTATCAAATATATTATTATATTTGTGGCATTCAACCCTAAAACTTATCAAATGATTAGGCACCCTTTGGGCGTTCGCAAATCGAGGTTCGCTGATTTTGTAATCAAGAGGTTATTCAAACTTTATTTTTATTTGGTTGCTTGGTTTAATAATTTGCGAATCGAGATTCTACCGTCTACAACTTGAATTTTGGCTTTCCCGACATTTTTAATTAATTTTGTGATTTCCACGTTGATTCCACTCCCGAGTTCGCGTCATTTGGTATCTGAGCTAGATGTCCAGATTCAGGTTCTATCTTTTCTTTTGTTTAAAATCTTTTATTTTTGTTCTTTGTATCCATCGTATATTTGAGTCTTTGATCAAAAAATTTGAAAAAAAGAGTCAAAAGTTATTTTTGGGCTAATTTATCATCCGATCAACTCTCGTTTTTTTTTGTCAGTTTCGTAGTTGATTTTCGAGTTTACAAAAAAATGTACTTGATTTATTGGAAAGTTGACACTATCATATTATCTAACCAAAATTCAAAATCTGTTTATATTCATTTCAATCCAAAAAATTCAAGAACCACTTTCTTGAATTTAAATATTACTCATCCAATTGTCCAATTCTTTTCTTGAGTCTTTTTTTATTACGCCTATGTATAGGATGAATTATGATTGGGGATTTATGTTTCAAATTCGGTGTTTTGTGGGTAGTACCGTATGCAATTTGGCTATTGATAAGGAGTGCATGTCATACTTGGTTAGTATCACGATGATGAAAAAATTGGGATTACCTTTCCAACAACACCCTAGGCCTTTTAGGATGACTTTGTTGAAGGAGTGTGGGAAGGTAGATGTAACCAAGCGGGTTTTATTGAATGTCACCATTGGGAAATATAGTGATGAAGTTTGGTGTGATGTAGTTCCATTAAAATCTTTTCATATCTTTTTTGGGAGACCTTAGAAGTATGAGAGGAATGTTATTTATGATATAGAAATGAACATATATATGTTTCTTCAGGATGAGGTAAAAATCACTCTGGTTGGGTTGATACTAGAACAAACCTTTGTAGGCCGATGGAAGGTGAGAGGTGAGACAGAATGAAAAAAGCAAGATAGAGAGATAACTACACATAAGGAAAACACTGGAGTTGAAATGCAGGAGGGGTCCAAAAATACGGAAATTGAGATGGAGGATGATGGATTGAAAAATGTAGTTGATGTTGGGGAGAGTGAACCAATTAAAGATGAACATGAGCAAGTTGGTAATGCAGTTGATATTGGGAGAGAGTAAACCGATTAAAGAGGATGAGCATGAGCAATTTGGTATAAAAATTGTAGAGATAGTTCAACAAGAGGGTGAGAAAATAATAGAAGAATATGTTGAGCAAATTATTGAAAATATTGTGAAGAATGAAGAGTAGAGTTCCATTGTTAAGGATCATGTGGTGGAGACGATGCATTATGAGTACGAGGACCTATGTCTCATTGAGGGGGAAGCTAACAAATTCAACCATGTTTTGTTTAATTCTTTCTTTCAGGTTGATCATTGTACGAGGGAGTTCATACAACAACATCTATAGCTGATTGTGTTTGTACTGCAATACATCCATAGCTACAAAATGGATGGGTACCGTGTATTGATCATATGTCATGGAGGAAAAAAATTTCATTTAATCCAGGTGGTGCAGTGATGAATTGTGTAGCAGGCTGGTCATCCCCTACATGATCACAAGGCACGAATTCGAGGACGAATCCTTTCGAAGAGAGAGGGGATGATATGATCCGGGATAGGCCATCACTTGATCGAGTTTTGAAGTCCAAATTGAAGAAGTTGACAAGCTAAGGTTCAAGTTTCATGAAGGGCTCGGGAGCCGAAACGAGTTGGATTCAAGGTTTGAAAGATATTTGGAAAGAAAACGAGTAGCTTTGATGAAAATGACCATAACTTTCAGCTCGATTGTCGAATTTTCATCCATGAGTACGTTCTGGAAATGACACGAAATTCTACACAAGGCTTCGTGAGATTATGGTAGTTTTGGGCTTGCGTTCGTACAGAAACATGTCGAGAACAAGTTGACGAAAAATTGCTAATTTTTTAGAGTTTCCTAGTTTGACTAAAATAAAATCTTTTGATATCTTGTGTAATATTTAAAGTTATTTTCTGTTTTAACTACATTAATTAGATTTTAGTATAAATATGTTTGTTTTTTTATTGTAAAAAGAACACTTTTGACATAATGAAATATTAAGATTTTATCTTTGTTTGTTCTTTATGAATATTCGAATTTATCAAATATATTATTATATTTGTGGCGTTCAACCCTAGAACTTCTCAAAAGATTATGCACCCTTTGTGGCGTTTGCAAATCTAGGTTGCTGATTTTGTAATCAAGAGGTCATTCAAACTTTGGTTTTGCTTGGTTCAATAATTTGCGGGTCGAGATTCTACCATCTACAACCTGAATTTGGGCTTTCCCGATATTTTCAATTAATTTCGTGATTTCCACGCTGATCCCACTCCCGAGTTCGCGTCAGTTATGGTATCAAAGTTTCTCACGTACGACGCCAATCTGTTGACTCCAAAAAATTGTCATATGACGTGACCAACAGAAAATTAGAAATTCACATCTTTGTAAGCCAAATCGCAATATACTCAAATCAAATTACTAATTATATTGATGAATTAATGAAGAGAATGATTCGAAGTGTTTAACAAGTTGTAATGAGATTATTTGGTTGATAAAAAAAAGTTCGGCGTAGAGAGTAAATCAGAGAGAATCAAGGTTCACTTTGAGAGTATAAACTTGCCCCCTTTAAAAATGATACTAAGTGTTGCTTTTATAGTAGAAGATGATGATTAAGAGTTGATAGATGAGAGGGCACGTGGCCTCATCCGCACAACTGGGACCTCTTGTCATAGCTAACAATCAATTATTCATAGGCCATTTTGTTATTAATGCTATGACGGATTGACAGCCGTAGATCTAACGTATAAGACTAGACTTGACTTGTTTGATTAAATAGAATCACATATCTAGTGAGTTGTCACATCACACACTTTATACAAGATCTAGTATGAAGATTTTCTTTCGCCTCTACTTATCTCATGTCATCCATTGGGTTGCAGCTCTTCATGGGGGTTCGGCCAATAAGGATTCGGCTAATAGAGGTTCGGCCAAATTTTCATATGAGCAGAATGATGTGGAGTGCGGGCCTAGATTCACTTGTTGTGTAGTTCACTTGGCCATGCTTAGGACTTCGTTGGAAGAGGCGTAATAGTAATTTCTATATTTTAATTGACCACTTGCAATGATAATTAACTACTTTGTCTTTGCTCTTACGATTTACTTTTCAAACTCAAAATTATTTGTACAACTCTCTTGGTTATGAGCCTTGAGGGAATGTTAAATGTATCAAAAGCTCCTTGAACTTTTTAATATTTTTAAATCTTCTCTAAATACGTTTACAATATTACATAACTTTCTTTGTTGGAGAGCAACAATGTCGCTTTATAGCCCACGGGTTGGGTCACTCAAATGATGACGATTGAATGTTATAAAAAAAATTAGTCTACCCCTCATTGGATGGTTTTTAGATGGTTGAAACCCGATCCTAATAAGTAGTATTAGAGTTAAGATCATTGATTCGAATTACAAGAATCATATTGAGGGAGGGATTGTTAGGAGCAACAATGCCGCTTTTAAGTCCATAGGTTGGTCACTCAAATGATGGTGGTCAGATACTATAAAAAGGTTTAGTCTGTCCTCATCGAACACTAATTGATCTTAAGACAAGATGCTTTAAACTCGATTCTAACATATTTCTTCAACTCTATAATTAGCGTCATTGGTTGCATCGTAATCATATTTATTTCGTAATTCAATTTCATATTTCTAAAATTTTATTTTGTAAGAAACCAAACACTATTGAATGATTATTATTTCTAATAAAAGAGAGAACATATTTTTCTTTTTTCCATTTTCTATATAAAGAATTGGCGATCTTACTTATGAGTAGTTATGTCAATGAGCCAAGCCGAGCCGAGCCCGAGCTTTTTTTAGCCGAGCTTAGCAAAGTCCGACCAAAAAAATGAGGCTCGACCAAAGCTTTTGGCGCGGGCCTTAGCAGGCAGAGCCGAGTCGAGTCGGCTCGAGTTTTGTGTTATATATTATTATTATTTTTTAAATAATTTGTTGCCTGCCAAGGCACGACAGTTTGTTCAAAAATTTTAATTTTTTTTTTCATTTTTTTTAATATGGGTTGGCCCGGGCTCAAGCCGACGCCCCCAAAATGGGGCTCGGCCCGAGCCTCGGCTCGACATAACCGAGCCCGACCGGGGCCCGGCTCGGGCTTTTTTACGGGCTCGGCCCGAGCCGTCCAATCCATCAAGTTTTTTTGTCATCCCTACTTACGAGGTAGCAAACCTTATCAAATTTCAGGTAAATGTCAAAGTTGTACTCCCAAGAAAAGTTTAACTTTTTTACTTTTAATAAACTAAAATGTTACTTAAAAGCAAGTTTAACTTGCTTTAAGTTTAAGCCAAACATGTTCTTGCTTCTATACAATAAAATAATTATGTGTCGCCATTAGTAGAACATGCAAGAACTTCATTTTTCAGATTTTCAATTATCATAACCAGTTTTGTATTGAAACGGTTCACGAAGCATCTGGGCACCCATCCTGCAGGATCCAGCTAAAATTTTCCAACAAAAACATTTACTCCAACCCTTCAATTAATTCACCAAATCTTTTATATCAAATTCAATTTGTATACTTTAATTAATAAGCATCTTATGGCATTATTTTGTTTTGGATGTAAGTCATCCGCTCTCACGCGACTGCGACTATCTATGTTGACAGTTTAAACTTTTAAATAAGATAGTTAACAATATGCTCATTTATGTATATGTGTGTGTGCGCGCGCGCGCGCGCTGTGTAACACTTACTAGAGTTCCATCATCCATCCATTCATGTCACTCGTTAACAATAAATTCTCTGGTTAAGGGTAGATTTGGATCTATCTCCGAACCGCAAGAGGATAATCCTCAAATTTTCTTCAAGGTTAAGGGTAGATTTGTTACATTTTGCTTATGTTTGAGCCTCATTATTTAAAAACTCATTTTTAACCACACATTCTCCTTATAAAATAATATGTAAATTCAAACTTTTTACATACTTTTTAACAATATACATTATACAAAAAATACAATTACAAAATTCATTATTTTACGAAAGTTGGAACTTGAAAAAAAGCTTCTTAAAGATTGGACACCAAGAATGCAAATCTCCCTAGAAATTAAAATAATTTCTTAAAACTGTGTTGGCGAAATTTTACCAACAATTTTTTGGCAACATTTTCAAGTATTTTTATGGAAAAAAAATTGACTGGGCTTCTGACCCGGCCCAACGACATAAAGGCCATGTTACGCTTATACAGTTTCAAAAAAAAAAAAAAAAAAGGCTCTTTTGATACCCCTACGAGATACGGACCAAGTTCATCCGTGCGTCTTAACTTCTAACGCGTGGTCTTTCGTCCGCCACGATTTCTAAAATCCCCAGCACCAGGATCACTGGTCATCACACCAGTCACAGCCCTTTTCTCCCTCAAATTATGAAGTACAGATGAAGGTTTACAACCTGACAAGTGATATATCAAGTATTTGCGATAACCCCATGTACTGGAAGTTGTATTCTTTTGTTACCCATCTAGAATTTTGAGAGAAGATGAATTATTGCACATGGAATTCAAGAACAGGAAGAGTTGTGATATAGTGGTGGACCCATGGAAGTAATTTCAACAATTTCATCATCGCCATCATATGTTTTTTCATTGGAATATGGCCATTGCAAATGCTATTATTCTTCCAAGATTGTAGCCAAGAAGGGTAAGAAGCCCCCAACTTTTCATCATAAGGTAGTTTCTTTTTTCCCTCATTCATAGTTGCAAGTTTATTTATTGGTAAAGCTTTATTTATGAAGTCCTCTTTTGGAAGACTTAAGGAGAGACTGATCAAAGTCAGACATAGATAAGAACAGTATAATGTAGTGATTTTAGCTGCTTTCTTTTTCTTAATTTCATAGAACGTTGCTGACAGTTTTAGAGACATTGTATAAAAAGTCATGGGAAATGTATTTGAAGAGAGTTGGGAACTTATTTTCACTTCTATAGAACTTTGAAGAGAAGGAACAAATATAAAAATTTGTCAACGAATGGTACTAGATTATCCGAGAGCTAATGGAATTGAAAAATGTTTCAATTAGTCACTTATAAATATTACAAGAAGCTAAAAGTTTCAATTCTTTTAAGATTAAAAGGTTCACTAGAGGATCCTGTGTTTTGTTATGAGTACAGATAGGTCAGCCATGGCACTTTCAACTTTATATCACTTTGGAGCATATCCCCACCAATTGATCATACCCATTCCTGAGCCCTGCCTGCATTTAATATTTTATATACGGTTTACTTTAGGAGCTGGTCAATCCATGCTTAATAAACTATGCCACTCGTCCTAGTCACTGAATAACAGCAATACATTTGGCTGGGTAATGGTTGCCAAGTTTTCCTTGAAACAAATATTGTGATGACTAGTGTACATTTTACCAAATCACTTGCATTGACGTTGTATGAGTCTGATGAAAGACAAAACTTTATGTGCCAATGGCTGTTATGATGAATTTGCTATGGATTCCCAATGAATACTGTGTGTTGTATTACTGGCAGATTGCTTATTTTAGAACAATCAACTTAAATCTAAAACCATTGAGGCTTTGTAACTGAATGCTTGCTTTGTGGTGTGCGACTCCAAGGATGGCTGGGCCTGAGGTTGCTTTTTCATTCCCTTTGTGGGAAGCTCTTTTATCTGTAAATAATTACTGCCTTGTTTCTAATAGGATTCCGAGCCACCTGCTCCAAGAATTACATCAAATGTGAAGCAGAATTTGCAGTTCTTAAGACTATGGAAGGTCTGTACTTGGCTGAGACCTATAATGTGTTTATGGTTGGAGATTCTTCGCTCTTTTGTTTCATAGACTGTCTTTCTTTGTTTTAAAACTTATAGGAGTTTCAAAAGCGAAAATCTAACACACCAAGGCCTTCTACTAGTTATCGCAAAAAGAAGGTTGAGAAGGAAGAAATTCCTGAAGAAACAGAGCTCTATCGCGATCCTACTTTGACCCTTTACTAGTAATGTTATTCTCAGGTCTTGTTTCACATCGGTATGTTACTCTTGTTTGTCTAATTGGAGGCCATCTAAAGAATGTGTGGGTTTTACTTCGTTTATGTAACAGTACCAATCAGGGTATAGAGACTGCAATCCCTGTCTTGCTTGTTGATGGATATAATGTATGTGGCTACTGGGCGAAGTTAAAGAAGCATTTTATGAATGGAAGACTTGACATTGCTCGCCAAAAGCTTATTGATGAACTGTTAACCTTCAGTATGCTAAGAGGTTTGTACTTTAGTTCTTCTTTATTAGATGTTCTGGCCGTTCTTCTTTAACATGTTTGAACAAAGTAAAATTTAACTTGAACATTGCTTGCTGTGAATGTGGATATTATCCATCTGATATAGATTATTACATGCCTGAGCTGAACATATCCCTGTTTTATCATGCTCTGTAGTTTTCTTGATTATTTTGCTCGTTTGTGGTGCAAATTCATCTATCCTGATGACTTTGTTGAATATGTAATTTAAGATCCCTCTGGTGTAGAAGTGATAGTTAGGACAAAAATACAGGAGGCGTGATTTGAATTTCAACCTTTCACGCAACATTAAATCATTAATGGTAGGGAGGCAGATGATCTTCAAGGTTACTCACATTACTTGATACATTTTACTCTTGATCTGGTATTTTCTTGTTAGTCAAACTTCAAGTGCCCTTTGCTTATCCTTCAGAATCTTACATTTGGAAGTCTAAGTCCCTTTTAGATATAAGCTTTACTTGGTCAATGGTTCATGCAGTATTTAATGCCAATGATCTGTAAAAAGAGAAGCTATCACACAAGGGCCCCCCCCCCCCACACCCCCTTCCTTCTCTCTCTCTCTCTCTCTTCATGTTCTAGCAGTGTATGAAAAATGTTACATCCTAATATGCATTGACTTCTAGTTTGATATTCGCTATTATGTTTTTTGTACTTTGAGGTCTTCTGGTCCTCTTTTCTGTAATACCTCCTTTCTATCACTAAAATTCGTCTTTTATCATTAAAACAATTTTTCTATCCTTTATATTAAGAATATTATTTCGATGACCTATTTCTCTCATTTTCTGACAATTGTCTACATTGATGCTTTAGATTTACCTTCTCAAAGTGGCTTGTAGACTTGTATTTTATTGAAACTATTCTTATATTTATACTATGTTTTATCTGTTCTTCGCATCTAGAATACCTCTTGGTAAATATGTTTATCTTATGAATAGGTGCTGATCAAATAGTTGTTTACATAGTAAATACTATTATCCACCTGACGCACAATCTCATTTCACTATTTTGAAACATCTACAGAGGTAAAAGTGGTGGTCGTATTTGATGCCATGATGTCTGGTCTGCCAACACACAAGGAAATTTTTTCTGGGTGAGTTTATGTAAGCATTAGTACCACCCCTTGTGTTCATTTAATTTTATCTGGCTGCTTAATGGGCCCTGACAAATCTTGGCTCTATTTCCTTTTTATGTTGTTGCAATTTTATTTTATTTTATTTTTGCAGAAGCTTCGTTTCAGTTATCAATTTCTTATTTTGACTAATAAGACAACATTCATTTTTTTGGCTCTGCATGTTTGGATATTCTTATGCATTGATAGAGAACTGCTGCTTTCTACAAATCTGTGAAATTGTAGTCATATTGATCAGTCTTTTCAGTCTTGTACTTCTTGAATGCATGAACATCTGTGCCTAGCTATAATTTTGTATAGTATTTTTTACTCTGCCCCTATATATCTTCATTTGTGCCGAGATCTAAATCCTCGCATCTTTTTGCAGCAGTTTTTAGCCTAAATAACAGAAAATGGATTATTTATTTTGACTCCCAACCTCTAAATTCTTCCTTCATCTTTTTCTCTTTTTGGTTTCTTGTCTTCAATAAATCATTACAAAGTTTGTTAACATCAAGATTTATGATTTTGCAGTATTGACATTGTGTATTCAAGTGAAACCTGTGCTGATGCATGGATTGAGAAAGAGGTGAAAAAGATAATCATAATTTTTTTTTTGAAGAAGTCCAAATACAAGAGTTTTTTTGTTAGAACAAGCTATGTTGGGTGATTAGTTATCTGGTGTCGCTCAAGAGTATGTTACATTCAACTCCATTTGTTTATAAGGACAGTTAATACTTCTATGAGCAATCTCAATTATCTGATTTAAGTTCACTTTGTAATAGTAGTCTTCTAGTTTTTGTGCTGTTCTATGTCACTTATAGTCTACTGTTGAGAAAATTCTTTTGTAGCCCCAGATTTACGTTCCGATAAATGTCTTCACTTATTTGTTGGATTATAGTCTGGCGACAATATTCATCCCAATTTTCCATTGGAACCTGGTTTCCTAATTCCCATAGTATTTTCTTTGATTTTTCAGTTATCAACTCATTACTAATAGCTTCACTTGTTTATCAATACAGGTCGTGGCTTTGAAGGAGGATGGTTGTCCAAGAGTTTGGGTTGTGACATCTGATGTCTGTCAGCAGCAGGCAGCACATGGTGCAGTATGTGTTTCCCTCATGTATTTTCCATTATTTAAATTGAAATTCCTATGGGTGTATGGTAAAGCTCCATGAAAATTTTATATAGATCCTATTTAGATGTAAGCTCATTTAGCATCTCCTCGAGTTGCCTAATTGACATTAGGCAGCTTTACTTATCCTTTAAGGAGGATAGTGTCTAGTGGTGCATGATTTTTCTATCCTCTGGGACTGGCCATAAGTCATAAGCAAGGGTTTAAATGCAAGTAATTGCTTTCTTCTTCTGTTTAAAGTATACAGTCTTTAGTATGATGTCTTCATTTGGAACCACATAGTTGTTTAAATGTGTGAGCAATTGTCTTTTTCTTCCTTTCAAGTGTCTGCCCTTCAGTATGATTTCTTCATTTGGAACCAGAGAGTTGAAAAACAGAATTCAATTTGCTGCCCCAATTTAAGCAAATGTATATAGCCCCTATTTGATCCCCCTTTTTTTTTTTTTTTTTTCAAAATACAGTTTCCCTCTCTTTTTTTCAACCACATATTCTTCAATAAAATAATAATATATGTAACCCAAAAACTTTTCTTTCATTTTTAATCACACATTCTCTATCAATCTACTATTCTAAGGGGGGGGGGGGGGGGGGGGGCTCTAACAGGCCCATTATATCATTAATGACATACATATACATGTGTGTGTCAGTCACATGCACTTTGCTGTTATTAAATTGTGGTTTCTCTGTAGTTTGTGTAGTTTTATTTAGCATTAACCAGAATGTAGAAAACTATGCACCAATATTAGCTGCTATTATAACTTAAAAGCTTAGTTCAACCATCCAATTAGCATGTTGCTTGTGTTTATTATATTCTAAGAACACTTGTAATATAGAAACTTACGGCCTTCGTGATTTCCTCCAGGGAGCTTTCGTTTGGAGCTCCAAGGCATTGGTTTCTGAGGTAATACTCTTATGCCCAATTCAAGCTCTTCACGTAGTTAAGGATTTTTGTCAGTGTATCAGGATATCATTGGTAATTCTGCAAAATCTATTTTATTAAATTTGTCACTGTTGACTCTAAAAATCATGATGCTCCTCCTTATTCAGCTATTTCTTGGATCCTAAATATGCGTTGCCCCCTTAACCTCTAAAATGTGTTTCGAGTTATATAGATTGTCATGAGAAACCAAATGCTTTTGAATGTGATTTCTTGTACAAATTGTCAAAATATAGTTTTTTGTATATAATCTAAGCATGTTCAATCTCATACTCCCTTTAGATATATATTTTCTGATGATTACATAGTTACATAGTTGAATACACTTTTATATGTATTTGTATCTTTCTGATGCTGCGAGTGTAATACAGATCAAAGCTTCACAAAAAGAAGTTGAGCAGGTGCTACGAGAACATAGGTATGCCCCACCATATGAAAATATCCTTACCCACCTTCGGTTTTTGGTTCTTCGTTCTTTTTCCTCTTCTATTTTCGGGACTGGGATTCTTGTTTTTCAACCCAGAGATAATACGAGTTCATACCATCCTGTTTGCATTAAGGTTGATGGTACTGTGGACCGACCAATTCATTCTTCACACTCTTGGTATTTTGTGTCTGCAGATCGACTTCCATGCAAGGTAAACTGTTGAAGCACAATCTTGATTCACAAGTTGTTGATGCTCTCAAGGATCTCAGAGATAAGCTATCTGAAAATGCATTACATAGTTGACAGAAAAACTCCGGACGGGTTGAGAAATACTAACGATGGTTCCGTTGCTTTCTATTTTTGAATTGATTGTCACATATAGTTGTTCAAAATTCTCTCTGTACAGGTATAATTCGTTTCCCTTTGTTAAAATCGCCAGTTAGTAAAACAAGATATTAAAGCTTTATTTTTCAATACATTTATGTCATGACAAAGCTTGATCTTTTACAATTATGGGCCGAGCTTAGTGATTCAATAGTTGGGATGATCATGGCCCAAATAACATTAGATAAGATTGTCGGCCCAGTCCTCAATCAACCCGAACATTTTCAATACATACCCGGCTATTGTAGGGCTGGATGGATGGGCCCCACCAGTCCATGCTCGATTATTACATGTTTACTAACTTTTAAATGTTGAAACTTGACTAAAAATAAAGCTCATCGTTAATGTAGATTAAAATCTGAGATTTTAGTAAATTTTGATAAAAAATTAATTGAAATATGGGGTTGAAAAGTGGTTAGTTAATTATTGAATTGACTTAAAATTAAAGTAAGATTTTAATCTATACCTAACAAAGACAAAGTTTCTGGGTAATTAGCGCAAAACATCCATATCTATGATGGTTGTTGTGAAAAATGTCCATACGTTCGATTTTTTGGTGCAGAACGTTCCTACCTTTGCATTTTCTTGTGCAAAACGTCATTTTGATCAATTTTTAATATAAAATGATCATTATACCCTCTTATATAAATAAAACAAAAAAGAAAAGAAAAGAAAAAAATAAAAAATAAATTGCAATCTAGTCCAAAATATTTTTAAAAGTGCAAATCAATCCAAATAATTATTAAAATATCAAAAATAAAAATAAAAACTTTTCTCTCATATCCCTCTCCTCCACTCCGTCAGCCTCATCCCACCACCACCGAAAATTAGACTACTATACCAGCTCCTCACACCATCTACAATCTCACACAAGCAACAACCCAAAAAACTAAAATCTAATCAAAATTTGGTTCCAAAATTTGACCACTAGAAATCGAACAAAAAAAAAATTGCCAGAAAAAATGCAAAGGCAAGAAGAACAGTTCTGCCACAGTTCTGCGGGGGAAGACGTCTTGCTTTCTCTTTTCTGCCTTATTCCCTTACAACGATAGTTTCACAGTTGACAAAAACCAAGAGAAGAAGAACAGTAAAATAAATATTAGCAGTTTTATTCCCTTTCAATATATCAATTTCCCGAACTCATTGTCAGGATTAGTTGAATCATTCATAATGCTAATTTTTAATAATATGGAAAATTTAAATATACAAGCAATTAGGTTCACAAGAAAACTTCGACTCTCATCCAAACTTGGCATATTTTAAAACTGCAAGCAAAGTAATTTCAAGAACTATCTATGATTATCAATTCCCATTATGAATTCATCTACTGCAGTAGTTTACAATTCAGTCAATTAATTAAGTTCAAGACAAGGCAAATATCCATCTCAAAACACTTTAATTTCTAAGAAATTTCAACTACAATTCACTGAAAAGGCAAATCAAAGAAACCAGAACCATTACCTAACGGAAATTCTTGGAAACCTTCAAGGACTTTATGGGAAAATCTTCTAATTTTAACTTGGCATTGAAATCTTTTCAAGAAATTAACAAACTAGAAAAGGAAAATGACAATTCAATACTGTTGATTGTTCCACGGTTGTTCCGTCGAGGTGGGAAAGGAGACGGGGAAAGAAAGGGCGAGACAAGAAATTGGGATAGGGGAGAAAAGTTTTTATTTTTATTTTTGATTATTTTTAATATTTTAAAAATTTATTTGGATTGATTTGCACTTTTAAAATGTTTTGGACTAGATTGCGATTTATTCTTTATTTTTCTTTTCCTTTCTTTTTTGTTTTATTTATATAAGAGGGTATAATGGTCATTTTATGTTAAAAATTGGTCAAAAGGACGTTTTGCACAAGAAAATGCAAAGGTAGGGACGTTCTGCACCAAAAAATCGAACGTATGGACGTTTTCCACAACAATCGTCATAGGTAGGGACGTTTTGAGCCAATTACCCCAAAGTTTCTAGTTGAATAAGTATAAGAGAGTGTTTGGTGTGGATTAAAATCAGATTTTTAAAAAAATTGTGATAGTAGTTTTTGAAATGCGTAATTGAAAAGATGTGGTGATCCATGAAAAATATAGTTGATATTAATTGTTTGACTTTAATTTAGATTAAAATCAGATTTTAATCCGGTCCAAACATGACCGTAGGCGAGTTTTGTATTTTGAAACAATGGCTAACAAAAAAAAAAAAAATGGGAACGAGAGAAAAAATAAAATCAATTAAACTATTTGTACCAAGCTTGTTAACAAAGATTGTTGACAAAATTAGGTGTACGTTTCTAGTGAATTTTAATAGACGGATGAGATTGAGTTGTCTATTATTTTAGTATTCCTTTATTTTTATGTTTTAGTCATTGACCATTATACCCTTATTATTATTTTCCGCTTTTAAACCCTCAAAATTGGCATCAGAGTTTAGTAACGAAACTGAAGAAAAATTTTAGAACTTGAATAATATATTTTAAAATTAATAGAAAAGATAAAATGATTTTAAAAGAATTACAAAATATTAATATTTTAACTAATACTAATCGACTTAAATTGCAAGAATTAGCGACAAATTTAAGTACTAAATAAAGAAATACAACAAATAAATAATTCTCAACAATTAGCAGAAATAAAAAATAAATGATTACAAATTTTAGTAGATGAATTTTTCGAACATGAAGAAGAAGACGTTATAATAAATCAATTTTTAGAACAATATGATAATTATGCTCAATCTTTAAAAAATGAATATTATAAATCAAGATGTTTTAATTCATATAATAAATATCGAATCCAATTTAGAAATTGTTAATGACAATATTAAAATAGGACCAAAAATCTTATATAAACAAATTGAATCAAAATTAAAAAGAGATTCTTATATATTAATTAAACCACATTTACCAACTTATGTTATAGAAGATTTAGAAGTCTAGTTTAGAACAATTAGCTATTCAAACTGGGAATATTTATATGAATGATCATCCACCCAAAGAGGAAACTACTGAAATTAATACTTCACATTTAAATCAATAAGTTGAAACTCAACCGTTAGTCGGAGAGACAAGTAGAACTAATATTACTACAGATTGGACACAAGTCGAATCTGAAGACTGGAATCTAGAATGGATAAAAGAACATGGAATAATCGAAGAACGAGAAGGTTACAATTTTAAAAAGGGACCCAAGATTATGTCAACTAAGCATATACATCTTAGAGATAATAATCCAATTAAATTATTTACTGAACCAATTCCTACAATAGAAATATGGCTAGATGATGATAGCAATAATAAAAGTGAAATTATTGACTCATGGGCAAAAGTTACTGATTTAGCTGTTGCTTTTCATAAATGGAATACAACTCAAGCTTATAACTTTTTAATCCACACCTTTAGATGAATTATTTCAGATATTTGGAGGAGAACTTCTGAAGAAACTAAAAATAAAATTAAATATGGAGAAAAATATACGACTACTATTAATAATAACGAAAGCTTAGATAATGAAAACTTTAAGGAAATTTGAAAACGAATGGAAAATTTCTTTAGACATTTACTCTTAGGAGAAGTTATACCAGAAACTAAAATAGATATGATTATTCAAGAAGCCTTACAAGCAGAAAGAGAAATGAAACTATTAAAAATCTGTGATATGTGTGAATTAAACAATTATACTAAGAAATTCGAAAAGATATATATCAAAGCATCTAAGTCCATAAAAGAATAGAATCTATCAGAAGATGTAAAATTATTAAATAGATATTTTCTTAAACTACCTTGGCCATGAGGTCGGAAATTATTTGAAGATTATCAAATTTATTGGAATAAAAAAGAATGGAAAAATCATAACCACAAAACTAATACTTTAGGAATGAGAACTTCGTTCGCTAAGAGAAAAATATCTGAATGGTGTAGAAAATCTATGTATCAACACCTATTTAGAAAACATGGTAAGAAAGCAAGTTTATGCTATTA
The DNA here is from genome assembly GCA_019097785.1 of Fraxinus excelsior. Taxonomy (NCBI): domain Eukaryota; kingdom Viridiplantae; phylum Streptophyta; class Magnoliopsida; order Lamiales; family Oleaceae; genus Fraxinus; species Fraxinus excelsior. Next base: position 4,336,538 of record CM032633.1, read on the forward strand.
TGAAGAAATAGCAGCAGTACCGCAATTTGGTTGTCACCAACCACCTAGGAAACCATATTATAAGAAGAAATTTAAGAAGTATCTTAAACTTTGGAAGAGAAATAAATGATTTAAGAGCCACAAGAAATATTTTAAGAAAAAAAAACCTTGGAAAAATGAATATAACTAACATAGGAAGCCTTAGAAAAAATTTAAAGAAGAATTCTATGAAAAATGTAAATGTTTTACATGTAATGAAATATGACATATATCTCTCAATTGTCCTAATAAGAATAAAAGAGAAAATGTTAAAGCTATTAGGATAATGAAAGAAATAGAATCCGACTCAGACTATGAGATAATCGAAGACTTAGACGAATTATTTGAAACAGACTCAATATATGAGCTATGTATAGAAGAAATTGAAGAACTAGAATTTGAAGAAATTTATATGAATCAAGATATTATAGATACTATTGATACCAACTTAGATAATGAAGAAGGAACTTCACAAGCAGTTGTGTTTGATAAAGAAATATATTGAGCTATAAAAGAAAAACAAATATCTTTAAAAGATAGAAATATTTTTGTAAGACCAATATTATCTTAGTTTAATAAAACAATATATATTGCTAAATATGATGAAGTACCTATTAACATCGAAAATGTTAAAGGCAACACTACTATATCCCTAATAACTAAAGAATTGGTTAATAGAGAATTAACAAAAATAAATAAATCTACTTGGGAAAGATTAAAGAACATAGTAATTGGAGGAATCCAAATAATGATCAAGGGATACTTTAGAGAAGGAATGAATATTTCTATACAAATGTACTTAATGGATAACAGAATACTTCATGATCCTATGGACGCTCTATTAAGAGCTGTCTCTGGAAATCTAGTATATAAGAAAATTATATTTACTATAAGACCTGGATTTGCCATGTCCTTATTAGATGAAAATTTAAGTATGAGATTAAATCTATATCATAGAATTGATAGATTAATTATGCCACCAAGAAATAAAACTGTAACTTTACATTGTAAATCTTTATATGCCTTTACTACTAAACACCAAAAGGAAATCAATAAAGTCTCAGGAGATTTTATACAAATACGTGAAGATTTTAGAGACCTAACACAATTTACACTACCAAGAATGTTAAGTAATAATAATATTTCATTACCACAAGATATATTGCTTGATTTTCATCAGTAGTCTAGAAGAATAGATAATAATGTAGGAAATCAAGGATTAGTTACATTGAATACATTTGGACAACTTATAGTCAGAATGCCTAGTAGAAGAATAAAAAGAAGTATTAGTACTAGAGAACTCTCAAGCTTTAGTAGAACCTCTACAAGTAGAAACTACCCAATAATGCCTAGAAATAGTATTGATATTGATCTAAGAAAATGTGAGGAAGATAATTTCTTTATTCTAACAGAATATATCAATAATCAGAATAACTACCAAGAAATCATAGCCATTGTTAATACAGGAGTTAGTACCAGTCATATAAGAGTAGACATAGTTGATCATTTATTAGAAGAAAAATTACCATAAGGAATAACTCTTACAAATTATCATGGAATTAAATATGAAATTAAAACATTTGTTAATCTAGAACTAAGTTTTACAGATATAGAAGGAGAACAATTTAAACTAAATCTTAAAATTCATAAAGATTATAGAAAGCAGTGGCGGACCCAGGATCGAAGTCCAGCCCGGGAGGACGTTGACCAGTCAACGTTGATCATCAGCGATCGTAAAAGTGACATCATTTTTTTATATATATATAAAAATGTAGTTCAATACAACTAAAAGTACTAAAGAAATACGCAACACAACTTACTCTTTAACTGTGATCTTAGACAACTGTATTCTACGGAATCTCATTATTTGAAAACGTTGCAATATTGCTTCATTCTCAATTTTTTCAAAAATCTCTTTCTCCATGTGCACCACCAAATTGTCATTCAACCAGTCGTCTCCCATTTTGTTGCGCAAGTCACTATTGATTAGATTCATAGTAGAGAATATTCTTTCGACACTTGCAGTTGCCACATGTAATATCAAAACCAAGGTGATCAGCCGACAAATCAATGGAAAATAACAAGAGCTTCTTGTTTCAACCAACTTCTAAGCCACATAAGAAATGCTATTGAGATTAAAGAAGACTTCATTCATTCTCACAAACATAAGGAACTTGTCAAGTTCAGGTCAAAGCAATAAAAGTTCTTCATTATTGAAGTCCAAAGGATACAACTGAGCAAGCCGTAGCAATTTATCCCTATCAAAAGATGCAAATGAATCTCTTGGATTTAAACACGAAATGCAAGTTAGGAACTCAGTAGTTGCCTCGGAAAAACGATCATTCAACTCTTGCAAGATTGAGTCTATCACGTGACAATACAAATCAACATAAAAGCGATGATAATAAGTCACCTGCTGAGTTCCACGCCTAGGTCGACCTCTCAGTCCTACAATATCCTCCATATTGGGCACAAAAATATGTCTAACAATATAAAACTCAATCACCCTACTCAACAAATTATCTCAGCTATCTCTCATGTCCTGCAATGTATACTTATACAAATTTAATAACCCCATGGCATTCAGAATATCTTGATCCTTTTTCTGTAAAGCTTGTGAAAGGTTTTTTGTAATTGCTAGAATTTCAAACATGAAGTGGAGACTAAACACAAACTTGAATTTCTGCATAGTGTCCATCTGTCTTTCGGCCATTGATTTTTGCTCTACATTTACGCTATCTTCTGATATATCCTCAAAAACATCTATGATAGCATTAAACATATTAATAACATGAGTAATTGTCAGTAGGTGTGAGCCCCATCTAGTATCACCTGGGCGTGCTAAACTCATTTCTTGAAACTTACCACTCCCACCACAAAGTTCCCCAATATTAAGCTTCTCCAAAATATCGGCATGGTAACTTGTTCGAAGAGCATCTACACGCTTACACGATGCACCCACCAAATTTACAATAATAGCAACCATATTAAAAAAATCAACAAGCATGTTATTTCTATGTGCCATATAAACAACTGCCAACTGAAGTTGGTAAACAAAGCAGTGGATATACATAGCATGTAGGTTCTCTCTTAAAATCAAAGCTTTCAAACCATTGAACTCACCTGACATATTGTTTGCTCCATCATAACCTTGACCTCTCAAGCTAAATATGCTCAACCCATGAATAGAAAATATTGCATCAATGGCATCCTTGATTGATTGGGCACAAGTATCAACGACGTGGGTAATGCCCAAAAAACGCTCATTCACAACCCCACTTCGGTCAACAAACCTCAACACAACTGCCATTTGTTCTTTATAGAATTATTACGAGCCTCATCAACCAAAATTAAAAACAAATAATCACCCATCTCATTGATAATAGCCCTTGTTGTCTTTACGGCACAACAATTAACCATGTCCTTATGGATCTTTGGTGAAGTCATTTGGTCATTTCTAGGAGCATTACTGAATAATACTTATTTAACTTCCTCACAACGAGCTGCATACCAGTCAAGTAGCTCAATTAGATTTCCTCTATTAAGAGACTCATGGGATTCATCGTGACAACGAAATGGCAATCCTTGCATCAAGAGAAATCTAGTACAATCTAGCACCGCGGTCAATCTCGTCCTATAACTTTTTTGTTGACTACTACTTTGGCTAGAAATAACATAAGAGATACTCTGCTTTTGATTCATCAAGTTGGTACACTTTGCAAAAGCTTGATTATGAGCACTATTAAAGAGACCGACATGATCTTTCAATGTCTGTTTGTGCTATCCCTAAAGTCGATTTTAGTGAATACATGTTCACCCCTTTGACCCTCTCTATCAGGTTTGAACAAGTAGCAATGCAAACAATACGCCGCATTATTTTCTATACTATACTCCAACCAATAAAATTCAGAAAACCACTCTTTCTGAAAACACCTATTATCATTCCCTATTCTTCTTCTTGGAAAGTCGTGTCGATATGGTTGACAAGGACCTTTCTCCAAGTATGTCATCCTAACATCATCTATGATATTAGGATCGTATGAGTCAAAAGGGGGCGTTTCCCTAGATCAAATACAAGATCATCGACATTGAATTGAAATCAGGACTTCTTTATGTTATTTAATAACTCTTGTGCTCGACTCGAATCAGTGGCAGGACTAGATGCACAACTAGACAAAGAAGAACTAGGTATGGACTTTCGTTATCGATCCATAATCTGTAAAATGCCCCAATTTACAAGTCAAGCCTATTAATATAATAACATTTAACAGGTTCAATTGACTCACTTCATTGAATTAATGAATTGAACCACAACTCACAAGAAATTTAAGAATTACAATTTACAAGATTCACATAATCACATTTCACAAGAATTAGTGAATCACAACACAACTAGTCAACTACACAAGACAACACAATGAAAGGAACAAAAACAAAAACAAAACAAAACAAAACGAAAAACAGAAGCTCACCACCACTGCACACCGCATCGGTCACAGCCATAGCCCCACAGGACCGAGCGTCGTCCGTCAGCCGACTCAGCCCATCACCGACACTCACCACCACGCGTCGCCGGAGCAACCTGCCTCGCCGGTTCGTCCTCAACTCCTCTGGTTTGTTCTTTGGTTTCAATTGAAATTGCCGATTTAGGAATTGGGGATTAGGGATTGAGAATTTGAGATAATGGAACTTCAATTTGGGTTTTGTTTGTGTGGGCTATGAGTATGGGTTGTAATTGGGCCAATTAATTGGACCTTATTGTTTGAAAATAAGGCCCAAATACCACCTTCTTCTTCCTAACAATGTGCAATGGCAAAGAAAAAAAAATTCTCCAGCCTGCTGCCTTCGTTCTTCTTCACTGCTCCGCTTCTTCCCGGTGGTTCTTCAAGATTCCGACGGACCCAGCACGGGTGGCCGCGGGGGCGGCCAGGTACTGGGTCCGCCCCTAATAGAAAGAGAAAAGATACTAGTCCAATATTATTAGGAATGAACTTTCTTGAGAAAGTCTCACCATTCTATATCCAGAAGAATAATTTACAAATAACTATAGAAGGAAAACAAAAAATGATTTCTAGAGTCAATAAAAACAAAGAACCAATTTATATGATACAAGGAATTAGATCAATCAAAACTAGCATACTTAGTCCATATATTGAGATAACTCTCAATTTACTGGATTACTGTATGATAAAATTTCATACTATACTTGATACTGGATCATGTATTTACTTATGCAAAATATATGTATTCCCAGAACATTACTATAAAAGAGACTATAAGAAGACAACTTATGGACAAACAACCAGTGATATTGTAGAAATCTATAGAGATTTTGTAGAAAATGTTCCTATAATCATAGGAAATATAGAATGTTTTATAACTCGAATATATGCAACAGATAAAATTGGATGTGATGTCCTTTTAGGAGAAAATTTTATCTATACATATAACCCTTTTACACAATATAAAGATAGTTTTGAATTTACCACACCTTGTAATCACAAAATTAAAACACAAAAAAATTATAAAGTCATTGAAATTGCACATCAACCAATTCACCATAAACCCAAACATAAGAGTTCTTCAGGTAATCGTAGTTGATGTTATACAGAAATTAATCAAAAACAAAAAATTTCAGTATTAGGAATTAGCAATTTAGAAGAAGAATTAGAAAGTATTAAATTAGAACTAAAAGAATGTTATTATGAACACCCCTTAGCTAAATGAGATAAAGATAAAGATATGACAACCATTGAACTAAAAGACCCAGATGCTAAAATTTCAGGAAAACAATTTCTTTATAGCGAATAAGATAAAAAAGAATTTGAAATACAAATTTAAAAACTCTTACAATTAGGTGTTATAAAAGAATCAATCAATCCATATAATAGTCCAGCATTTATGATTAAAAACCATAGTGAAATTAAAAAAGGAAAAGTTAGAATGATAATTGATTATAGAGATTTAAACTCTAAAACTGTACCAAATAGCTATAAACTACCAATAAAAAGAATTGTTAATAAAACAAATATACGGAAGTAAAATATATTCTAAATTTAATTGTAAATCTAGATATTGACAAATAAAACTAGATGAAGCATCAAAATCTTTAACTAGTTTTACTACCCCTAATCCATTAGGACAATTCGAATGGAATGTTATGCCATTTGGATTGATGATTGCACAGTCAATATTTCAACAAAGAATATATAAGATTATTAGACCAATAAAGAATTTCTGCATTGTTTATATAGACGATAATCTTATTCATAGTAAGAATCTAAAAGAGAATATTGAACATCTTAAGAAATTCAACTATATTGCTAGAAAATATGAATTAGCCTTATCAGAAAGAAAAACAGAAATATTTAAGACTAAAATTGAATTTTTATGATATATTTTTACTAAAAAAGAAAATATTTCAACAACCCCATATTGGGAAAAAGATTATAGAATTTTCAGAAGAAATTAAGATAAGAAAGAGTTACAAAACTTTATTGGATTATTAAATTATTCGAAAAAATTTATTAAAAATTGTGCAAAATACAAAGTTCACTTTACTAAGAAACTAAAAAAAGTAGTTGAATGGGAATGAACCCAAGAAGATATTGAAATAGTAAATAAAATTAAGAAAATATGTGAAAATCTACCGAACTAAATATTTCAAATGATGATGATTTTTTATTTTATTTTAGAAACTGATGCATATCTATTACATTGGGGAGCAATCCTCAAAAGAAAAGAAAATTATAAAGAATTTCTTTGTAATCCATTATGTAAATGCTAGGAAGAGTTTCTTGCTTATATTTCAGGCATATTTAAAGATGTCGAAATCAGGTATTATATCAATGTAAAAAATGTTTAGCTGTTAAGAAAGGTGTAACAAAATTTGAACCTTATTTGCTACCTAAAAAATTTCTTATTAGAACAGATAATACTCAGGTAAAATCATTATTAACAAATAAACTTGGAACAAATGCAGCTAAGAGGTCACTTATTAGAATGCAAATGTGGTTTGCACCATTCAAATTCGATATTGTCCATATTAAAGGAAAAAATAATTTTATTCCAGATTTTTTGATCAGGAATGGAGCAAATCAAGAAGGAGCTAGATGTATTGAAGTTCGAGATGAACATAAAGATTGCTGCAATAGAATCCAAGATAACTTTGATGGAAATGGCTATTGCCGAGCCAATATCTCAGAAAGCCGGTCAGACTATATTATCTGAAGGCCCTAGTGCCAATAAATCTGAAGGTCATAGCGCCAGTATTGAACAAGAAGCATTGAAGCTTCATAAATTATTAGTCAAGGAGAATACTACTTTGTCTCCCTAACAGAAAAGAAAATTTACAAAGGACAGTATCTCCATAGAAGAGCTTAATTGCTCTAATATTACCAAAGCATATAATACCCCTGGTGTTATGGATATCAAAAATAGAAATAATTTTATTCTTACATATGTATTTTTTAATCTAGCATGCTGCTGGTTTACCAATATAGGAGGATTGATGAAAACTTTAACATATGAAACATATAACAAAGTTAATCTTTATCCAGGAGCCCCAACTTATTGGGTTCGTGCTCTCTATAAGATAGAAAATATAATTTGTATTTACCCATTTGAATCCTTAAAAGAAATTTTTATGTTACCAAGAGAAGTGGTCCGAGCTATTGAAAGATATTATCAAGTTCTTAAGCATAAGAACATATACATCAGATTTTTCTCTACTAGTCCCGAATGGGATAATGAAGAAGATAAGCTAGTGCCAGTTAGCCATGTCATAAGGATTGCCACTACTTCTAAGCATCTTCAACCTAAGAAAAGTGAAATCCATGAAACTACACCAGATGATGTCATTAACATGATAGCATGAGCCAAAGGATACAAGGAGCAGTTTGAGCATATTCGGAAAATTATTGAAGAGAAACAAAAAATATGGGTGTATGAGTCACAAGACCACCTGATTTACAACAAAGCTGTGGCACCCACTAAGCAAGAAGATTGACACTATCTTGATATATGGTGTGATCAGATTTTTGGAGGAGACGCTAGTGGAACACAAAAGACTAAAAATGAGCCGTGTAAACAGTTTTGGCGTTATCCAAATCATAAGTACGAGTGTTGTAGCAATGAAGAAGATGGTTCACCAATTTCACTAAATTCAGAGGAATTTCCGAATGAGTGGTTTGAGTCTCATATGGAAAAGTAGAGGACATCCTTTATCACTACTTTATCAAAATCACTTTGATAAAAAAAAAAAAAAAAATTGTGGGATTTCACCTCAATAATTTTCCATATTAAGACAAAGAACTTTAGGCTATAGTAAGATTCTCATTATCTTACACAGTAATACAATAATAATGAAGGACAGCTGGAGAACTTTTTGAGTCTATAAATAGAAGAGTAATTCTCAGAAGAAGGCATCCATCCTTAAGCAAAAACTTATTTCTCTCTCTCGTTTTCAAATCTTGTAGTCATTTCAGTTTCTCTCTTTCGTTTGAAGCTTGCAATAAGGTAATCTTTATGGAGTTCTAATCTCTTTAGAGAAAATACCAAGAGTGTAGCCAAAGTGTGTATGTATATTCTCATGTAAGAGATATTACTGTGATGTGTTTATGAAATCAAAGTTGTTTGAAAACAATGTTTTTTTATCCTTATTATATTCTCAAAAGCTCTTATCTTACTTATACCCCAACGATGAAAACCTTGAGGGTTAGTGCAAGTATCTTGTTGCCGTATTGCCGTGTTTAGGCATTGTTAGAGAAAGCCATGAGAACTCTATTACCATTCAATGTGATGTTTTAACTAAGAGTTGAAAGGAAAACTGTGATTCCGTGTGATCCATTGTGAGATATGCAAAAGAGTCAAAGAGAAAATCAAAGTGTGCGGAAGTCGTGTAGGACTATAACCCACTTTCTTAAATTCAAATAACACCGATCACTTATATCTGAGTATACAAACATATGGGAGCAAGCTCGAGGAAAATCTCGTTGATATTATTCTGCATTTACCTTTCAGTTTTATTACTGTAAGATTTTTCTTATTTATGTTAAATATTCGTATTAATATTTGCACTCATGCTATTTATTATGTTTTAGTTAATTGTATTCAAAAATTAGAAATTAACTGTGAAAGAAAAAGAGGAAAAATTAAACCATATTACATTGTACTTGATCATTTTCTGAAAAATAATAGAGATATACTTCTACCTATAAAAGAAAATATAGTCAGAATTAATAGAGAAATTAATAAATTAGAAAATAAAATTAAAACACTAAACGATTGTTTTGATAAAAGATATATAGATAAATACGAACATAATTGACTCTTCCATTTATTAGGAGAAATAAATCAAAGTTATCCTATATTGAGAATATAAAATCTTGATTTAACTAAAAAATAGAGGAATGACTTTTAAATCTTTTATATCACTTTGTAAATTCAATTTGTCAAGCTACTTTGTACAAGTAGCATGGTCGAAAAAAAGAGTTGGTAATCAGAAAATGTGTCATTTATTACGTAGTGCCAGAAATAGAAGTCCACAACAGAGTAAATCATCCTAAACTTGATAGTGCTATTTGTTTTATTTTTCACCCCTACTTCATTTAAATTGCACTAGATGTCACGAACTTTAACCATCCTTGCGATTAGGTTACTGAAATTTAATTTGGTGTAATCAAACCACTATACTTCAATTTACGAGCAATCATGTCATTTCGTTTGGGTTTCATCAATGAGCTGATGACATGTCTATCAAAACTAACGACATCTCTTCTCGAGTTAGCTCATCTAGAATTGCATGAAGGTCACTAGACTTTAACCTTACTTGCAACAAAGTCATTGGACTCTAATTTGGTGCAATCAAACCACTATAACTTACAAGCAATCATAATATTGTAGGGAACTATTATTTGTATACTGGGGTTAACACCCCGGTGTACAACTCCCTCACAAAGGGGGGCCCACGACCAGTAAAAAATTGTGGGCCCCTCTCTTGTGAAGAGGATTGTACATCGAGGTGTCACCCCGGTGTACAAGTAACAAAACTCGAATATTGTATCTATTTCCAATTTACTAGCCAAATTTTCTTAATCACAAAGCTTTTTCTAAATGATTTTAAAGAAAATATGAATTCTACACATTATTTTAATAGACACGTCCGATTAATTTCTAACCACTTAACTTTGTGAAAGTATACATTTGGTCAAGAAAATGAATTCGATTTTATGTGGACGCGTTCAATTTTTGAATTAAATAATTAAGATCAAGAAAATCTAAAAAATTGAGGTGCATTATGGAGTGCCAACTTGTATTTAATGCAATAAAAGGAATCACGGGGTTCCTGCCTCCCATTTAGTGCATATCGTCCCATGTTGAAACAAGAGGTGGGGTAGAGAAACACGTTTATTACTTTACAAGAGAGCCTGCTGTTGTACCAATGTCGTGTTTACTTCATATTCTATAATTGTACTGACTTGGAGGTGAAGTAGAAGTGTCAATAAGATTGGAGTCTGACAGTCAACAGAAGTTCCAGTCAGAAAGTCAAAATTTTGACTCCATTAATGAGGACAGACGAATCAATGATAAATGTAATATCAAACGGTGGTGGTGTCCCCATTTTTTTTAATATGGTATGGCCCTTGACGTTCAAATAATCAAATCGAATCCATTTAACTATGAAGTTCGATTATTTATCTCTCGATACTTTTAATTCTATTCAGTTCATTTGGTCAATATATAAGAACGTTTACAATTACAATTACCACTTAATCACCAAAGCTTATTTTGTTTCACCATGTGCTATGGTCATCGTACTTTAATTTATTTCACCATGACCGCCAAACTTTATATGTAAATAGCACTAGGATCCCTAATAGTTGAACATTTTGATAATGGGGTCACATAGTTTTGATTTCTAGAACTCGAAATTCCTAAGCTTTCAAATGTTTACGCTTGAGGTCCTTTTGTTTTAATAGTCAACCTGACATTTTTCATTTACAAAAGGATTTCGAGCAGACATTTGAATGCTTTGGGACTTTGAGTTTCAGAAATCAAAGGTTTGGGACTCTGTCATTAAAAGGTTCAAATGTGGTCTATAGTGTTATTTATCTTAACTTTATAAGAAACAAATTAAGTTTGATGTCCATGGTAAAACAACTCTTAAAGTTCGTTAGCCATGATGGCATTAAGTAAAAAAACTGGAAGCCATGGTGGAAAAAAAAAAAATGGAGGTCTGGTGATTATGACGACACTAAGTAAAGAGAACAATGATCAGGGGTGAAATGAAATCAACCCAAAACTTATAAGTCCATTTTCATGACTCTAAAGATTTTGATATCAACTCAAATTCAGATCATTTAGATATTAATAGTGATTAGCATTAAAATTAACAAAATTGGTAAAAATTAATGCATTGCCAATAGTTCATTTAAATTGGCTCTCTAAACCCAGAAATTCAACCTGTATAGCATAAATTTCTGCTTGACATCAATGCTTTAAAAATCCATTCGGTCATTGATTCGAAATATCAAATTGCGAACCAGCCAATCTTTCGATTACCTTTACGGGTCTAAAATTTTCGTTTTTCTAGACTAATCCGACTAAATCGACCAGTATAATTTAGTTAATTGCGATGACCGAGTCGCACCGAAACATAATCTCCCCAACATAAGAATAAAAAAGTTGAATCCTCTAAATGAGGAAAGACAATAGTAGGAATGATGTATAATGTAATAACTCAAAACGGTGGTGTTGGTACTCTCTTTAATATGGTTGTTCAAGGTCACGTTCCCCCTTGGACTGCAGTCTTCCATATTTGTTCTTAGTATTACATTCTAACTGGCAATTGCAATTACAATAATGCTACATGTACACCTTTCCCTTACATATTTGTTTTGAACTGTCCAATGATACATTATCACGTGACACAATTTAAAAACCTTATAAACCGTTATTACTTCCATATTTTTGTCAAATAAACATACAATGTCTTAGGTAGGGTCAGAGTTATTCTCATAAACCTTGGCTATCCTATAATGATCCATGTGTTCTGAAAATAACTTAACAAGTCGGAGTTTTTAGGACGTCTGTTAGGATATTTGTTTTTGTTTCTACTTCTTGTAAAAGAGCTTTTTAAGGAATGGTAGCTTCATGTGCAAGTCCTTCTAGTTATACAAACACGTTCAAAAGTAACTTTTTAATTTTAAAAGCAGCTTTTGACTTTTCAAAAATTATGTCAAACGGACCTTTATTATGGTATGGTGTGTTGAAATCAAGAGTTTGTCAAGCACTAACTCACGACACATAAATGACAATATTAAAACGTCTAAAAAAAATACAATTATTTTCTCCACAAAACCACGTGTAGATGAAAAAAGAACACAAAAAACCGAACGAATGGAGAAACTATTCAAGCCCACAGCTATACAGCGATTGTATATTGCTCAAATCTCATTAACTCTGCGTGTAAAATGTGTCATAATTTTGGACCGTAATGATAGAACATTTAGTGGTGTAATAAATTAAATATCCTCTTATCATCAACTTATTCAAGAAGGCAATTAGACTCCTATGCAATTAACAAAGGATGATGAATACATGGTTCTAGATTTGCAAAGAATTAAATTTAGGCCCTGTTTGAAATGCATTATTTTCTAGGTTTTTTTTTTTTTGAAATTTTTTTTAGACACAATGGTAATTTTTTTTTTTTTTTTACTTATATTGATAATTTCCATGCAAAACAAAGTCAAACGAATAGTATTCGGTATGGTATTTTTTTTATTTTTGGCAATTTGAACAATTTTTAGTCCTAATGGTAGAAAAAAATATCACTTTAATGGATAATTTTCATAAAAAAAGAAGTCAAATGAATATCAAACTTTCAACATTTTTCAGGTGAAAAATTATACCAATCAAACACAATTAATTACAATTCTCAGTAAAACAATTTCTAAACAATTCAATTCCCTGTAAAATATTTTCTTTTCACCAATTTTCCACATTTATAATCAAACGGACCCTCAAAGAAAATTGATGTTCGTGCATTTAAGATTTAGGCTTTAATTTACACCTAATAACCCCAAATAATCTAGGATCATGTGAATAATAGGTTAGTGATAAGGTGGGGGAAGGGTAGTTGTTAGAATAAAGCCAAGAGAATTTGATAGTGCAATATTAGCTTCCAATAGAAAGAAAGAGATGTATTCAACTTGAACTAAATGACAAATCAAGATTTGATCCAGCCCCTAATTCATTGAATTTGAACATCATTTGACCTACAAGTTGTCATGTGATGTGATTAATTATCTTGAATATACTAATTTGCCTATGCTTATTTAGGACACGTTTGATGTATATATTTTTGATAATCGAATGTATAAAATAAGTGATTTTTTTTAGAATGTGTGATTAAAAAGCAAGTAAAAGTAACTAATCAACGTGTAAAATTATTTATTGGGAGAACGTTAGACTGAAAACCAGTTAAAGAAAAAAATGAATTTTATCTATACCAAACATGAACTTATCTTTCGGAGAAAATGAAGCGTATGTCACTGTTAAATGACTTTTTCTACTATATACATATTGGCAAAAAAATCAAAGTTAGCCAATTTGTCTAACATAGAAATCTAATAATGTTTGAAATTGAAAAACTTAATACGTCGATGTAACTAATCGAAACCGTACATCTAATGGACAAAATTGAGTTCATTCGGATTATAATTTGGACTAAAATCGAGAAATTGATGGCCTAACTTACTCGAGAAATATCTTTGATGGCACAACATAGCCGGTGGTTGCCGTCTCATTTAATGGCAAAAGAAGTTGTTTGTCTATTTTGTACAGGCTAAAGTCGAAGAATTGTGGATAAAAATGTTGAGGTAGACTTCGAGAAAGTTCAAGTCCATTTCCAGGCACATAAAAACGACATGACATAATTTGCATATCAACGTGCAAACATACAAATCAAGATTCTCCTCCTGGCATAAGTTCAATCAAGTTCTTTTTCAAGGGTTGTGGCCTTAGCGAGTCGAGTCGGCTGGATTTTTTTAAAAAAAAAAAATTGTGATAAATCTAAATTTTTTTTAAAGAATTTAAAATTTGTACAATTTATACGTATTATAAATAATAACTAAATATTAACATATAAAAAAATTATATCTATAAGCTTTTTTTTAGGCTCACGGGCCGGGCCGGGCTTGGTCCTATTGAGCCACAAGCTGAACCGGCTCAGTTTTTTTCGGGCCGAGCTTGAGTCGGCGAGCCATATTGATATCCCTATGTACACACATGTTTTGTATATAAGAAGGTTTTGAGTGAAGTATACATTTTATGTCTCAAATATATCGATTCTTCCAAGCATCCATTGCACTCTTATTAGTGGCTATCTCGTTAAAGTTAAGATTCAAATAACTATACATGTGGAGATATATGGCAATTTATGCTTCTAAATGAGATAGTTAACATAATATAATGGTAAAATAGAACATTTGGGCTCAAGTTTTACCGTCGCTCTTTTATAAAAATTATGCACTCTTTATCCATCTCCTTGCCAAAATTTTAGCCTTTGTATTGATACAATTTATAGTTTGGTTTATAAAATTCAATCAAAATCGAATATTAATTTCAATCTCACATTCATAACCACTATTCATTATCATCCACACACTTAATGAGATTCACTGCCGTTCTTTTATTTATAAATTATTTATAAGTTTGTCAAATGAACCGTTAAATTTCTAGAAGATATGGATAGCATACCCTTTCCCCACCACCCGGTCCACCCTCCTCCTTGGGGGTGTAGGAAAAAAATGGAATTTTTGGAACTTGGTTTACTTGAAAATTATTGCTCAAGAAATATCTTTGGTAGTACTCGAGTCCAGTGGTTGCTGTCTCCTTAATTAGCAAAAGTAGTTGTTCGTTTTCTACGGGCTAAAGTTAAAGATCGTGGTTCAAAATTTCGAGGTAGACTCCACAATTTGTAGTGATATTGACAAAGCTCAAGTCCATTTCTAGGGTCGTAAAAATGACAAGTGACTTTTACGAATCAACATAAAATTCACGATTCATTCTAAGGGGTGTCAATTTGACTAGCTGGAAAAGTTTGAACCATTTTTACCGGAGTCGAACTCGAACTCGAACTTCGAGTTTTGGCTCGTGAGCCAGCTCGACTCGGCTCTTTTGCATCCCTAATTTATTCTCCTAACATAACTTCATATGTTTTTTAAGGTTGCAGGCACATCTGTGTGCGTGAAAAGGGTTTGAATGTGAATATTCTTATCGAGATTTAAAGGACAAGAAACCTTATCCAAATGTATATCCACATATGTTGCATATATGTTTGTTCACAAAAGATTCATTCCTTTTATGTTTCCTTTGCACTCTTACTAGTGATTACACCTTCTCCTAATAAATAGAAATGAAAGTTTTGGAGGTTTGGTAGGTTGAAGGATTATTACATGAAAAAAGAGACTAATGGGGACAGTTGAGTGATCCACACAACAAGGATTGGTAGGACGGTATATGACAGCCCTGACACGGTCCAAATGGTCGGTGTTTCGCTCCAACCCATTTTGTCCCGATCCTCTTTGTAATATATAAACTGCATTTATTAAATATTTTCTAGAGGTATGGCAATTCCATATCTATAGATATTTTCTACCCTTTTTGACATTTTGCATTTAGATCAGGCCAGGTATTGGGTTGGGATATATTATAGGAAAAATTGCTGCATCAGTCCCTAATTTTTTCAATTTTTGCAGATTTTACTTTAACTTTTAATTTGTGTCAACAAATATCTTTAACCTTTCATAAATATGCAGTAGATGTCCAAATGGATGAAAACTATCCACTTGATCATTAGTTGGCTAAAAAGTCAAAATTTAGTTAATTTTGACCAAATTAAAAATGACAAAACGGTAACTTTACATATTATCCCTAAAATAAGTTAAAAATTAAATTAGTAAATAAAATAATAAATAAATAAAAATCCTCATCTTCAACCCCACACC
This sequence comes from Fraxinus excelsior, assembly GCA_019097785.1. NCBI lineage: Eukaryota > Viridiplantae > Streptophyta > Magnoliopsida > Lamiales > Oleaceae > Fraxinus > Fraxinus excelsior. Next base: position 4,352,566 of record CM032633.1, read on the forward strand.
ACCCCAAACTAGAGAAACACACTAGCCAACATCGGCCACTCAATTTGAAATCAAAAAAAAAAACCAGTCATCGTTGGCCACCCAATCAACCAAAATTTCAACCCTTAGCCAACGGCCTCATTCCACAAATATATCTCACACAATTAATTGGACAAACAACATCATATAGAGATCTAAATGAGCCCTTAAAACCATGAGAGTCACGCGGTTCAACGATAAAATTCGACAACTCCGATGACATCCTCGGTTGAGCACCACTACCACTTGGTTTGTCTTACCTAGGTAATCCAATTCATGGTGAGACATCATCCAAAAAAGTTCCGATTGTAATAGGTCTGCCTCGGAGCAAAACAAGACAATCCCCGTCTCCTTTAATTAACGAATCTAGAGCTCATTTTCCACCAAATTGGCAACCCACAATCCCTCAACAACACTGAACGATGATGGGTATACCCTCAATTGATCGAGTTGTGTCACAAATTGCTCCAATTAGTCAAAAAATGTAAAATTACCATTTTGTCTTTTTAAAATTAGTCAAAATTATGATCAATGTCAATTTTTTGATCAACTAACGATCAAGTAGATGGTTTCCATCCATTTGGACTTCTACTGCATATTTATGAAAAGTTAAGGACCTTCATTAGCACAAATTGAATGTTAGAATAAAGTTTGTAAAAATTGAAAATGTTAAGAAACCCCTGCTACAATGTTCCCTCTATTTTAAGATAATTAATTTGAATAGGTTTAGAGCTAATATCTATTGTAGGTCTTCAAAAGTAATGGCAAGGTAGGTCGGTGTTTTTAGAGAATTTAAAACATATTTTTGGTAATTTTAGGACCGATTATGATTATAAAGCGCATGCTTGACTCCCTATTTCTAAGTGTTTATAAATACATTGATAAAATTTACGAATATTATATTGTTCGACTACTCTTTTACCCCGATTCATAAACACTTTTGTTTATAAATACCTTGTCAATCATACCCAAAATTTTAAGATGAGTAATGATATTTACGTGGCGTTAACGTGACATTAAAAGATATGTGAAATTAAATAAGTTACTTAACTTCACCTTTCAATCCACCTATCATTTAGAGCCACCTAAACTGGGGTTGTAACTCCAATGAGACTACATAGCATTACTCTTTCAAGATTGAAATTGAGATTTTTATCAGCCCAACTTATGATTGAGATGTATTAGGGCATCTCCAATGCATGCAACTATGGATTGCTAAAGAAAAATAAAAATAGATAACATATAAAAAAATCATCTCCTATACAATTTGATAGCATCTATTGTCTAGTCTCTTCATCTAAATTTAAAAGCTCTGTTAGACAAATTGACATTACAACAAATTATATTTATTTTTTTAACAAAATAGCATTAGTGGTCAATTTTGGACTCGAATAACTATTTACTAAAGATTAATGCCGAAGGAAACTAGAAGTTTTGAACTTCTGTACTACCTAGATAGCAATTTATAGAATGTATTGAAAATGCTCTTAGAGAGTTGAAAAAGAAAAATGGAATTTTTAGATTGTACCTTGTAGAGAAGTTATCACAATGTTTAGGGTCCGTTTGATTGCAAAGGTGGAAAATGGGTGGAAAGAAAATGAATTCCAGGGAATTGAAATGCCTAGAATTTGTTTTACTGAGAATTGTAATTAATTGTGTTTGATTGGTATAATTTTCCACCTGGAAAATGTTGAAAGTTTGGTGTCCGTTTAACTTCATTTTTTATGGAAATTGTCCATTAAAATGATAATTTTTTCTACCACTGAGTCTAGAATTTGTTCCAATTACCAAAAAGTAAAAAAAAAAAAAAATTTTAAACAATTAGAAAAAAATATAATATTCGTTTGACTTTGTTTTGTATAAAAATTGTCAACAAAAGTGAAAATTATTTTTGCAATAGTTGATAGAATTTTTAAAATTATTTTCCATGGAATTCACGGCGTATCAAACGGACCCTTAGTGTAATCTACCCAAATCTTAATTTGGTATCAGAGTTCATTATACTCCAACGAGCAATTCGATCCCGTTAAGGCTCTAAATTGAATACGTGAATTTCAAAATTGGTATGCTTAAATGAGCCACCATCTTGCGGAGGCATGTTAAGGGATATATATCCCACATTGATAAATGATTTTGACACAGACCAATTAATAAAGATTTTGGGCTACTTCTCTTCATAAAGTCGACCTTTTAATATGGAACCACAAATTTTAACATATAAATTTTGGATATATGCATGGTGCAATTGTAAAATATATTTATCTTGTGAAGAGATCTTCTACAGACATATTAACTAAAATTTTGACTAAAATGTGACATGGTAAACTGGTATGTAATTTTGACTAAAATTTTAAATTGATCCTTTTTGACCAATTTAGTCTCCAAATTTGAATTTTGTTAGTCAACTATTAGCAGTATCCACTCCATATCTGATGATGGTTTTGTAAAATCTTTACAATGACTAAAGATAATTGTGTTCACATAGTGAAATTATAGATTTTCAAGACAAAATGCAAGTCTTGGAAGAAAAACATCACACTCATCAAGAAAATCTCGAATTACTCCCTTAAACATGAAACCCTAACCAAAATTTTAACATTAATAATTATCTAAAATGTTGCAAGAAAGTTAAGGGTCTGTTTGTCTTCCATTTTGAGAGAAGAAATATAATTTTCAATAATTTTTTTGGAGACCGTATGGTTGAAAAGTAAAGTAACTTTATTAGTTATTGTGTAGAATATTTTATTCAGTGAATATGTGATGAAAATTGTTTACTATAATAAATAATATTTGAAAAAATAGATGACAGACAGAGGCTAAATTAGAGTGCCAAATAGAAGAAAATGAATGTTATATAACGATCGTTAATACACTTCAAGTATTAATATATTCTACCTAGGATATGCGTCAATCAGGCTAACAAAGTGGCCAATTATGTAACACTCTATAACTTTAGTGAATTAATAGATAAGCAATATACTATAAAGACCAATTTAAAATTTTACTTGAATTCCAGGGACCATTTGTGAAAACGAAATACTTGGTATTGCAACTTCCTCAGCATTAGAATTTTCTCTCGTCCGCATAGATCCAAGAAGGGTTGACAACCGCCAAAATGGCCCAGGCCACGAGATTCTTGCGGGATAAGTACCCTACAACTCATTGATGGGCCCCGTCTACAATGGCCCACCTTTACACTTCAAAAAACTTCCACTCAGAACTTTTCAAAAATTTCATTAACTTTTCGACGAGTCAAACTTCAATTTCAATCACACATCTCATAAAAATCGGGATTCACTATGTTTTCGGCTTGGAGCGGCTCACTCCGCTTATCAATTAAGGAAAAAGAGTGAAAAGTTTTCGTCACACAACCCTTATCGAACCAACAAAACTCAATCTTCCCCCTTTCGATTTTTTCAGAAGATAACGAGGTCAATTTTTTATCCAAGTTCCCTCTCTATGGAGGATATGGACACCTCATACTTTTTGTTTCTTAGAACTATTGAATTCTTACAAGTCATTCTTTATTTTACATCTTTACTTTGATATTGACAGTCATACTGCAATTTTCCGCATAACACATACAATTCCCCACTATTTTCTAGTGAATTGATTTTGATTTAAATGTATACCACACTTTATTTTGGCTTTTTTAGACAATAATCTTAAGGTTTGTTTGATAGGTAAAGGTGGAAAGAAATTTCAATTCCATGAAAACAAAGAAAATGCAACTTAATTAAAGTAGTTGTACTTTGGAATTCGATTCTCATTTTCACGTTGCAATCAAACGGTCAAAGTAAACTTTATTTTCCTCGAATGTAACATTTTTCATGAAATTCGTTGCAATCAAACAAATTATTAATGGAAGTTTCTTATTGTTAGTTCATTTATATAGTTCTAAACTTTTTTGCTTTTAAACACCCAATAACATAGTTAGGAAACTTGTCGCGCCGATATATGCCATAACTCTTATTTTGTTATACCATTTCTCCCCAATCCTTCTTTTTCTCGAGGTTATTTGGTTAGAGATGGTGTAAACGACGGACATAAAAGGGATTGAACTACTTCACCCAGTAAGTAATTCTTTTGGGATGAAACATCAATACTCTATATATTTTTAACGTTTTTCCATACATTAAATTTGATGAAAGGTCTGGAGCGATAATTGATAATTGTACAACACAACATTCAGCTCCTGTTTGGTAAAGATTAAAATCAAATTTTTAGTAAATTTTAATAAACGTTGATGAAATGTATGATTGAAAAGTTATGGATCCTATGAAATGTATGGTTAAAATTAATTGTTAACTTTGATTTGAAATTTTAATTGAATTTTAATCCAAACCATACATGGGCATGAACAATTCTTTTAGGGACCACAAACCTATTGAAGTCAACACCTCGTGGCATCTTTTGTAAAGGGGACATGTACCATACGTGTGTGTGTGTGTATTCTTTTATTTACTTATTTGTAATTATATATGCATATTATATTATGTATATATTTGTTTTAAAAGGAGAAACATAAATATAAAAAAATAAAAAATAAAAATGATAAGGGTCAATGGTCTCAAGTTGCGATTTCAAACCTACTTTGATTAGAGGAAGAGAGAATCGAAGGGACTCCAAGTTTCCAGTAGATATTAGGAGAATGTAAAGACTTTAACCTAAAATCTCAGTAGCAGGCCAACTGATATATATATTATTAGGTCAGTCTGCAATAATACTTTTGAGTGCAATAATAAAATTATTAATGATGGAAGTGTAAAGTCAAGCTTGTGAACATATTTATATAATATGAAGTTGGTGAAAATTATGGTCTTTAATTTCGTCATTCTTGTTAAAGCACGCTACCTAATTGTAATCGAATCAAATCAGAATTTCCATTGTTTTGGACAAGACCTTAATTGTACTGACTTTAGGGTTTTCATCCCTTCCCATTATTATCTTTATTTTGTTCTACCTATATCAGACAAGAAACAATCGTGCGAGCGTGCGTGCGTGAGTCAAATTTTATGCTAATTCCATTTTCAAGGTTTCTTAAACCAGTGTTTTCTGAAAGCTCTGGACAAAATACTTTCAGAAAATTATTCAAATACGTTCAAAAGTAACCTTCGTGCCATTTCCACTGGTTTATAGTTAAGGGTTGTGATAGGAGTGGCTGTCATTTTCCTCGAAGATTCTCACTGTGTTGCATGTATATATAATTTATACATAAAAGATTATGGCATCGAAAAGGCCAGAAGGGTCAACTGATACTTCTGGACATTCTGTATCTTTCAGCCAGTTGAATCAAAGAGAGGAATGAGAGAAAGTCGGGCCTTATTTCACGGATATATATTGAAGAAATTTATACAATTAATTTTTTATTTTTAAGGATTCCTTAGGACCCCTCCAAATGTCTTATTTCCTATGACGAGACGCGGTTTGGCCTTTTCAAACGTTGTATACCAATGTCAAACGCGATTTTGCCTTTTCAAACTAGGTATATTATGTTTTTTATGTCTTATATATATGTTGTAATTTTAAATAAGTCGAAGAAGAAGAAAAAATAAAGTTCTCTCGACAAGAAAGATTAGACCCTAATTATTAGCGAACCCTAAAAAATGTGAAATCTGGAAAAAAAGATGTGGGCAGTAAAAACAAAAGGAAATGAGCTCTTGTTATTCTCATAATAGAGGGAGTGGTCACGGGCTTCCTTTGAGTCTTGACTATGCAGAGTCTCACACAGTAAACTCGAAGCTGTATTACATCCCCAGCCTAGCTACATATATAAATGCTTTGCCATCCAGCTAGGGTGGAGTCAAGAGGGGAAAAAAAAAAAAAAAATTATACTGATGCATTTTTTTCTTACCTTAGAAAACTAACTGGCCCTGCCACCACCTCTCCTAGTTGTTTACGTATACCTCTACGTATGTACTAGCCTAAAAAACGCAAATACGTGTGTATATAGAGTCATTATGAGATGTTTACTGCGCGTATTTTATGAATTCTTATCAGCTACCATAATATCAATAATTTCATTAGGAGATTTGGGTTTATGTTAGCAAGTACAAAAAGGGACTTGGCCTAAAAGTTACCAAAGAAATTCCTTTTGATCACATTAAACGTGTCAGCAAAATTTATTTCCTTTCGACACTCAATAGTTACCAATGGCACACAAATATTGAAAATATATGGAAGAAATTTACCGAAAACTTACTAACACTACAATTCATTTAGATTCAGAGTTCGATTAAATCAAATAATGTGTCATTGAGATCAATTATTTTCAAAGTAGTGTTCTTTTTACAAGGAAGCTTCAATTTGAGCAGGCAGTGTACTTATGGATATTGATATTCTTTAGGCCTGGCTTGATTTGTTGGAATTGGAAAGGACATTGTAAAAATGAAAGAAATTTTTGCTGTAACAATTAATAATTTTATAAAATAACGAAATTTATGGTGGAATAAAGAAAACTCCAATCCACCGCTGTGAAACTGGCCACCCAGTCTGTATTTGTGATGTCCCTTTCTAATCTTAAAACACCTTAATACAACATCTTCCCATGTGGGGCCTGAAAGTTATGTAGATCTTTCTATTAACTCCACAACTCCCTTTATTTTCTTCTTCTTTCTTCTCCCCACCCTGTGAGAGAGAGAGAGAGTGGCTTATAAGTCTGTAAGTCTTCAACCTCAGTTTACACCATCCCCCACCACACAACTTTTACACCACAATTCGTGCAAGTACGTACTGTAACTAGTGTTTAAAAGAGGACAGCAAGCTAAAGACTTTTGATGACTATATATTGAGTGGGTTAGATTAGATTGTGAGGTGTAATTAGTTTATGGCAATTGCTGCAGCCATGAATAATCAAGATGAGAGCAAGGATGAACACGAACACGACATGGTCATGCCTGGTTTTCGTTTCCATCCCACCGAGGAAGAACTAGTTGAATTCTACCTTCGCCGTAAGGTAGAGGGCAAGCGTTTCAATGTTGAACTCATCACTTTTCTAGACCTTTACCGCTATGACCCCTGGGAACTTCCTGGTATATACTCTACGAATTTATCTGTCTATTTAATCACTGCCCTTTCTTTTTATACTCATTTTTAAGTTCTATGGGCTGTAAATCTCAGCCTTGGCAGCTATAGGGGAGAAGGAATGGTACTTTTATGTTCCAAGAGATAGAAAGTATCGTAATGGAGATCGGCCTAATCGTGTGACAACCTCTGGTTATTGGAAAGCTACCGGGGCTGATAGGATGATCCGAAGTGAAAATCTTCGGTCTATTGGACTGAAAAAAACCCTTGTTTTCTACTCCGGGAAAGCTCCAAAAGGAATCCGAACTAGTTGGATCATGAATGAATACCGTCTGCCACACCATGAAACTGAACGCCTGCAAAAGGTATGAATTTCTTTCACCTCCATTAGTTTTAGAATAATGAAGATATTTCATAATTAACTCAAATAATGAATCTAACAAACACGTGCAACAATATGCCCAAAGACGAGCTATTTACTGTTCCTCCTCAAGCACCTCTTCTTATAATCCATCTACACAGAAAGAGCGACTGATAGAAAGAATACATAGCCACCTACTGAATCATCCAAAGTAAACCAAAATTACCAGCTCCAAATATCCAAGCTTCTGAAAACATTCAGGTTTTTTTGCCCTTCAATCAAAATTTGATTGAACAGTGCAAAATCAATGTTGTTTTTTCATATTTGAGCCTAGTTTATGAAAAGAAACTAGCTTTCATACCAAGAATCTTCTTCTCCCTGACGGCTGAAAAGTGTAATTAAGGTCTTGATCCAATTATATACACCAACGGAAGTTAGATCCCAATAGGAAGAGTCCGTACTTGGAAATATAAGGGAAAGAAAGTTAACCTGGTGCATGAAGAAAAACTGCTGTATTTATGTGCTCAAGTTCTTAAATATTCACAGCAGAAACTTAAAGGAACATGCATGAATTCTTTAAATTCAGTATTCATTAAGATCCTTTGCTATAAATATTCTGAAAGACCTCATAATTGCAATTCAATGAGTCCATAGATGCTCAATGCCGAGGATCATTCAAAATCTTCGCTTTCTTCCACATTTATTACAGTATGTTTGTTGGTTAAGTTCTTCCACTTTGTTTTTCAGGCTGAGATTTCTCTTTGCCGGGTCTACAAAAGAGCTGGAGTCGATGACCATCCTTCTCTTCCACGGTCTCTCCCCACACGGGACTCATCGTCTAGAGGAACACAATCATCGACACTCAATAAACAGCACGAAATGACGAATCACGCCATGGAAAAGTTCCAAGCGTATGGAGTATCATCCCAACAAACCGATGAAAAGATGAGTGAAGCCAGTGGAAGCAGTAGCACAGCTGATATTGGAACCTCTCTTGATCTTTCAAAGCACAACTCTTACAATATCAATCCATTAGTCCCCATGTCCACTCCAAATTCTATAGAACTAGAAAATAGAATGATGCAGTTACATCAGTCAAAGCAAACTTGTTCATCTTCTTTAGCGCCCAACTGCAGCACCTTATTTTCCAGTTCTTCATCCCATAATGCAATCGATGATCTCCATAAACTAGTGAATTACTCTCAACAAGCTTCAATCAATCACGAACCTGATCACCAGCAGTATCCTAATAACGTACCTGATCTTCTATCCCATTTCTCCACTTTGCAGTCACAACAGCCACAGTCTCTAGCTCTTAACATGATTCCGGGCTCGTTTCAAGCTGCCTTACCCGAGAGATTATGGGATTGGAATGATATTCAAGAAGCCAACAAAGACTACAACCTATTCAAGTAATCAATGAATTGCACATATAGGCACCTCTATATTGCATGTCCACTACTGCTAGTTTATAGCCTCTCTCTCTCTCTAATATTCTGATGCTATATATATTGCAGAACCTGTGTTAAGTAATAATAATTTGTTACTTGTTATGGTTTAGGATTTAATTGTACTATGATTTAAGGCGTTGTAATAACTATTAAATCTTTTAACTTCAAGAAAGGATATTTGGGTTTAGGGTTTCTAGCTAATTAATCGAATAAGAATAAATTGTTTGCGTTGTTCTTGATTTTCTGTTTATGCTTTTTCTATATTTGGGAGTTCAACGCTGATGGAAATGAACCTTGTGTTAAAAGCAGATTAAATAATAAGCTAGGGATTGATTGATTTCTAGTATTTATTTCTAGCCTGTCAAATTATGTCTCTCTTATGGAGTTTTCTTAGAAATAAAACTGTTATCCATATGAGAATGATAATCTCATAATTGAATACGATTTGCAGAAGACTGCTCAGAGATAAAGAGACAATGGAAATGTTGGACCCCATTTCACAAGACAACATTCACAGTTCCTAAATCAAGACATAAAATTTGTCTGATTTGGCATTTGTTATTTGGTAGGTAAATTATAGAAGTAACTAATCCATTATGCATGTCGCCTTTCATACTGTTAACATGAGTTAGGAATGCATAAAAGATATTTTTCTATGGTTAAGTTTTAGCCAGAAAAAAGTTTAAAAGATCAAGAATCAAAGCCATCAACCAAGCGATACAAAATCAACCTATTGCCGGCTCATTTGGTTCCCAGTTGAACCATCGAGTCTACCAAATTTCATCTTAACTTTTAAAGATGCATCTTACATATAGTGGTGGGTATTTTAACGGAAATCGAACCTCTCGAACTGAAATGGACCTAGAACCGTCAATTTTTTATTTTTTTTCATTTCCAAAAATTACACGTAACCAAATGATTTTATTTACAAAATACTTGAAGTTCATTAATGCATGATTTAAGTTATTGAAATAACGGATCAGAACCCAATTAGGAACCAAATTTTCATATTTTTTTTGAAATTTTTACTTTTTTTCACCTTTATAATTTTTTTCACCAACCCTACCCACACTCAGCAAGTTCTAACCTCAATTGAGACCATTATTTTGACAGATTGTATAAATTGTGTGATTGCGTTCACTAATACAACATTCAAGAAAAATAATAGTCTTAGTGCCATTGGTTTACCGTGCAGCAACACTTGCTGAAGGAGATCCAGAAAAGCTTGAAAGGTAATTAATTTTTGGAAACCAATAGGATTGGGAGGTCCATAAATAATTTCTATTTCTTTACCTTTCTAGTTTAAAAATATAATCAGTTGAATGAACTAATGTCAAAAATTGCTTACTTTTTTTGGCTGTTTATGATTTTTTTTTTTTTTTAACCAAAAAATTTTATGGTATAACCGAACCCAAACCAATAGTTCAATTGGATTCCAAAATTATATGAGACCGAATAGTTCTATGTAGAAAATACTCGAAATTTAATATGTGCTTCCAACAAGATATCACAAATAGACTGCACCACATTGGAATAGCATTATCCTGGCCACTGCACCACACTGTTGTCCATGATTTGTATAATCTAATTCAAAGGAAATATCCCTTCTTAGATTTTCAAGATTTTTTTACATTTTTTTATCTAATGAAATAATGATTTGATCAATCGTGTTCATTCTTAGTAAGGTACGATGCGTGACAATTTTGTTTTTCCATATTCACGTAGTGTACGTAGGCATGTAGCCTAAAGGAAACAAGAGGCAGCTATAGTAAGGTGGATAATCAATGTAGAGCCACAGTTGAAGTGGACGTTGGCAAATTAGATGGTAAAACAGAAAGAAGGGCTTGTCTTGTTCGCAAGTAGACATGACTGGTCAATTTTCAGTTTTGTTTTTTATTTATTTTCGAAATTATAGGATATATTTGGAAAATATGTATGATACGTCGAAAATGTATTCGACTTTGATTACCGCAAGTGTACGGATCGTTCAAGTAATAAAATAAATTTTTAAGTCCAAATATCGTTCCCACAGAGATTGAGTTAGTTTGAGTTTTACCTATCTTGATCTTAATCGAAACTAAGGAAATTCAATGAGATGATTAAACTATGAAATTATCTAAATTAGACTACAAATGCAAGTTAAATGAAAATGAACAAATAAATGCAAATTACGATGTTAATGCAAATGTTTGAAGAAATCTATGAATGAGAAGCATACTAGAATCCCGAATCGCCAAGTAAGTTCACTTTTAACCTTTATTTCACAAGTTGATAGCACGATGAATCGGTTGAAGAGTCAATGTTCCTAAAATATTCAACAATCTCTCTCGAGTAGAGTTAAACATATTCTCGCATACCATTTGACTATATTTTTATGACAAATGTCAATATACAAGAATGCATAACGTTTTATGAACACCTAAAGACTCACGTAAAGTATAGCGGTATATTTCTATTCCCTATCGAACCTTACGATAATTTATACCTTGTAGAATCTATTCCCATTATTTCGAATGCATGAAATAGACCACTCAAACTCACATAATCATTGCTCATATAATTATGGAGACAATAAAGTGAATATAAACCATTCAACATCAAACATTCGTGTTTAAAATCAAATTGCAAAACAAAGAATTAAAAGTTCACATTACGAGGTTCATCGTTCACCTAGTGCAATAAAAAATCTAACCTAACATGGATAAATTAAAATAACAAAAAAAATATTTATGAGAAGATATCACTCAATTCTTGAATGTGAAACTTGAAATATTGGATCTTGTAGTGAAATTCTTCGTCCTTGCCTTCGTTCTTGCTTAAAAATGTTGTTTTTCTCTTTAAGAAGGTGTAACCCTAGTTTCTGGACGTATTTTAGCTTTTATAGTTGCCCTAGAATCATTACCATACAAGTTGGAGTCAGATAAGGAAATTAGAAAATTCACGCCGATTTTCTTCCTTGCGGCCGCAAGGACAAATTCCTTGCACCCGCAAGGAACAACTTTTTTTTCACAAATTTTCCTTGCCTCCTTGCTTGCGGCTGCATGGAAGATTATACCTTGCGGCCGCAAGGTATAAGCAACTATCACATATCTTCATTTTGGTCCTCCAATTTCATTCTTCTCTTGTCTTGACCTCTTTTGTTCATTCTTTTCCTCCAATCATCCCATGCATTCCTCAATATATGATTAAGCTCATGTCCGCTCTTGATTTGGCCTCGGGTCATCTTTTGATTATTTTCATTTTGATCCCTAAACTTTTGTTTTCCTTCGTTTTAGCTCATTTTCTCTATTTTTCCTCTAATTTCCACCATAATTTTCATTGTTGCCCTACAAACACAATTCACACAAATTAAGCTCTATTCCAAATATTTATCGACAATTATTCATGTTTGTGAACCAAAATAAACATATAAAAAATGCCCTTATCAATGTACATGCAAATGAAACCTTTATTTGGTAAATCCACTCAAGACAAGTAAGGATTTTTAGAGTCTAAGCCCGAGCAAGCTGCTTTAATTTCTGCCTCTAAGCATGGAAACTTGCCATAGTATTTGTAGTATTCAAATAGAACGTCTCCTTTACTATTTCTAGTTACACCGCCAGCAGCAGCCATCTTGGATCTCCCTTTAAAGCTCCCATCTGAGTTCAGTTTAATTGTGCCAATGGATGGCTTCCTCCAATACACTGCAATAGAATCATGAAACCTTACCTTCAAGGAATTACAATAGTGACAAAACAATTATCATCTATAGCACAATCAATATTTACAGGATTCAATCAAAAAACATTCAGAACTTGAGAACAAAGTATAATAGGTAAAGAATGAAAAAATCAAGTGCAAGATGCAAGTGCCACTCTATTAATGTCTGTTTAAACGTTCATTAAATAATTGCTCTTATAATCACTAACATTTACACTTATTTCATTACATAACTATCAATTGAAAATATTACATTTATACTTGAACAAAAAAGGGTATACTTCAAGCTTGGTCTTGTGCTCATTAATGCCTGCACATAAACAACACTATAATGAAGGTAAATGGCTTATTGGTGTTGAGGAGGGAAAACATCTGTGCTCTGCTTGAAAATATCCCTTTTCTATTAGTAAGGTTGTCAAAAGGCTTTCCATGAGTAAACTAATAAGAAAGGGAAGTGGCGGTAACAGGCTAGAAAAGAGATGCTCCACTACGCTCTTCCAATGGTCATCATCATCAGCAACAACAACAGACTAAGCCTCATTCTCGAAAATTTATGGTCAGGTACATATATCCTTTTTCTTTACTATGTTGGGTTTCCTTGTTACATGTACTAGAATCCTCTATACTGACCATCAAAAAATGAAATTCAGTTCTTATGGAGAATTGTTCAGTTGGCGCTATGCTGTTGGTAGGTTTCTCAATGTTGCAACCATTCAGGAAAAAAGTGAAGTCAGCAGACTATTTCCATGATGGTTTAATTTCTGCCTTGTCTCCTTTTTACAAGTGGCCAAAAACATTTAATCCTACAGCAACAAAACACCAAAGAGGCATTACATAGTAACATAAACCAAGAACAAATCTGCATAAATATACCACATATACACTTTCACTTTTGCTTACCCCTTACTCTACCATCATTGTCATCACTCTCGTAAAGAATATAACATGATGGAGCAGAATGATCCATAAATAGGTATCATAATCTTATACTAGTTTACAATAATCCAACCCCTCCTGGAGGGGATCAATTAAAAGCACACACACATTTTATGCAGCATAAGAACCTTTACGATCAGAACATACCAGAATCTAGTTAAGTTGAATTCTCCAGGCACAGGTTTGCAAGGAATATGAACAAGATTTACCAATATTTAATACGATTTCATTGATTGCACCTGAAGGGATTCTTTCGTTACATACTGGAGGTTCCTGAGAGTTGAGAGCCGACAAAGGCCGCAATCGCTTTTGCTGGCACAAAAACTGGAACCTATGGCCACAGGCGGATGCAAATATTTTAGGTTAGGGGACACAATCAAACCCTGTACAAATCAAATACTTTGTTCTTAATTTTTGAATTATTCATACTTGACTTGAGACATTAATACAAAGTTACATTTAAAAAAATATTTCTTCATTAATATTTTGCTAATCATTTTCATCCATTTGATTTTGAAGAGTTATTTTATTAATGTTTTGTTCATCACAAGAAAATGAATAATTAATATTCAATACTAATAACCAATTAAATAAACACAATTCAAAAAAATATAAGTCAAATTGTATATAATGAGTTCAGACACATTCCATATACACAGTTTGAGAGCAAAAAAATGCAAATTTAGGTTCTAATTACTTGAAAAGTGAAAATTTGTATTAAATGTGACATTTTGTAGAGAAATTATATATAAACTTCAAAAATTTAGAAGCGTTAAGATTTTGTTAAAAGACATGATGAAAAGAATAAAAAAAAGAGAAGAGAAAAATCAAATTTATTGTGATTTTACCCATGTTTGGAGGAGATTAAAATCAAATTTTTTAATAAATTTTGATAAAAGTTAAATAGTTATGGATTTCATGAAATATGTTATTAAAATTAATTATTAACTTTTATTTATATTAAAATTTAAATTTTAATCGATATCAAACGTGATTTTACCAAACATTAAAAAAAATAAAAAAATATTCAACCCTGCTATTGGGCCCTGCTCAAAGCCAAGCCCAAGAACATTGATGCCCCCTATTGGAGGGGGCTGACTTCCTCCAGCCCTTCCCCCTTCCCCTCCACCTCCACCTCCACCTCCAATAGGGTACGCCACATAAGCGCCCTGTTCTTGGGCCTGGCTTTGAGCCGGGCCAAGAGGGTTCCCCAAAAAAATTCTCAAAAGTTAACCCCCAATGGGTCCTCCCCTGTCCATGGCTAACGCATTCCAAGATTATTACACAAAGCATTTTCATCATCACAACCATTCCTACATCATTTTTCACTTGGTAAAAAATGCGAAAATCGGAGAAAATAGCAAAATCATCAATTGGAAACTCAGATGTTACAAAAAAAAGGTAGTGAAGTGAGGTTGTTGATAAGTGTATTTTGTACACTTATCTAGGTCACTAATTTAGAGTATTTGTTAATGATTTTGATGAGTTATAATTTAATTTTGTGTTAATTATATTTTTTAGGTTGAACTCAATGCAAATTGGTGGATTTGAAAGAAAAGAACGAAAACGTACGAAAACGAAGGAAATCCTAAGTTTGTGGACCAAAGTGTAAACATTCAATAGTTGGTTCGGAACACAAAACGGTGATTGAAGATCATATATGATCAATTGGATACAACTGGAGTTTAAATGAGTGAAATATAATAGAAGTATTTTCACATATCAATTTCCAACCGAAGAAGTTACGCTCCAGATTTTTAGCCTCAACTTGAAACCTATTTTTCAGATATAAAGTATTCGAATTAGAAAAATTGTATTTCTAGAATAATTGTATCCCTTTCAATTACCTTTCCAACGCATTTTGAGTCAACTCAACCGGATACCTTTAGAGAAAGTTATGACCAAAATATTGGAAGCTGCTCACTGCTCAGAGATGAACCTACGCTCGCGCGTGCAGCAGTTATACCAGTGTGTGTGCATGGACATTTTCCGCAAACGAATCTTTAATTTGCTTTCGCAATTCAAACTCTTTTGGAAATCAAATTGGACGCGATTTTGAACTATTTTCTGGCTCTTATAATAGAGAATGAGGACTACACATAGGACAACCTCTCTTACCTCTTCGTAAACAATAGTTTCATCAAATTCATAAAGAACAAGAGGATAATAACTATTTTTTTGGAGAGAGATCAAGTCATAGCAAGGAATTAAATGTCAATTACATCAAGATTTTGAAAATTCTAACTTTTGGTTTGAAGATCAATTTCTTTTGATTTATTTCATAATTCGAGTGATATTTTTCTATTATTCTTCTTATAATTTATATATTAATATATTAGACTAGATCCATTTTTGTATTAGATGAAGATGAACCCTATTTGTTATTTGTTTTAATTCAAGACTAGTAGTTTAATTTATTTCTTATGTCTCTTGATTAATTTTGCATACCCATTGCATTATTTAATTGATTGGCCACCAATTAAATAATTAGTTGCTTATTGTAGTGATGGGAGACTCATAACAAGTTTAGAACGCGGCAAAATTAACATATATACAATAGATGTTAGGAATAACATTTATCACATGTGTAATCAGATAGATAATCTAAACTTTAATGCATTCTAATTATAAGGATTCAGGTTAGGAATAAATGGGAGTCATGG
This sequence comes from Fraxinus excelsior, assembly GCA_019097785.1. Lineage (NCBI taxonomy): Eukaryota > Viridiplantae > Streptophyta > Magnoliopsida > Lamiales > Oleaceae > Fraxinus > Fraxinus excelsior. Next base: position 4,368,717 of record CM032633.1, read on the forward strand.
TTATGATAGATTTAATTTGTTTTGGAAAAGAAAAATATGTATCATAGTTTTATCGATTGTCAAAAAGGCATAAACGAAATTAGATCACAAATCAAGAATTGAAATAGATAGCAATAGATGGATTCGAGATCCAATATAATTATTATTAAATTGATAAAAACCACATTTTTACTACTTTTTAAAATTAATTAAATATAAAATAAAATCAATCTCCCTTTTGTTTACATAATTCGAATCCCATAAAAAGTTAGTAAACGTAAATTAAATTTATTCCTGTGGAAAGATACTCTCAACTCATCAATTACACATTCTTGTCTCAACGCCTTCTACAGCTCAGCTTGATGTAAACTAAACAACTCAATCTAGTATTGAAGTCATTATTTATATATTTAGCAAATAAATATTAGTCATTTATGGTTATGTATTGACTATTAATACTTGAAATATGTGCAATACGATTTTACTTCTGTAGCGATGTTTCTTTTTAATTTTTTTTTTTTTGATTATCAAAATTGTTAATGTCAGCTGTCTTTGGAGTTTTTGGAAATTGAAATATTGGATAAAATATTATCAGGAACAAAAAATATCGAATATTAAAAGATTGATATCAATGTTCACCGACCAAAGATTGGTTGCAAAAGGGTGTAAAATCAACCAAATTTTCCTTTAGCGACCACAATTTGGTTGCTGGATGTTAACTATTAGCGACCATAGTCTTGGTCGCTAAAGGTGGTAACATTTACCGACCAAGAGATTGGTTGCAAAAAACGTTCACTACTATGAATCAACCCACCACGGTGGAACCTTTTAGCGACCAACTATTAGTCGCTGTAAGATATATGTTATATATTTAGTAACCACGATATTGGTTGCAAAAGGCGTTCACTACGACGAATCAACCAACACAACTGAACCTTTTAGCAACCAACTATTGGTTGCTGTAAGATACATATTTAGCGACCATAGTTTATTGGTCGCTGGAAAGTTTCACCGACGGTGAATTACCGATCACTCAGCGACCAGGGTTATTTGGTCGTTGGAAAGCTTTAGCGACCAAAAATTAACCTTTAGCTACCAATGTTAGCGACCAAAAATTAACCTTTAGCGACCAATGTTTTTGGTCTCTGGAACCAATTTTTTTTGTAGTGGCTTGCGGATTTTGCACGAATAGTTGCCAAATATTAGGCTGATGACCTACTTGTTTTATTCTCAATACACTAGGGACCTCCTGTGTAATTTTCCCAATGTTTTCCTTCAAATTCCTTTCGACATTTGCAATGTCAAATTTCCAAAAATTGTGCACTAGCAATATGATACATTTTACCTAATAACATGATAAATTAAACACAATTAGTAAATGCAGGCACGGAGAATGAAATTGTTGTTTCTAGCAAATATATAAAAACGAAGTTTATTTTTTGTCAAGAACACCATGCCCATATTAGAATAGGAAGACAGGCCTATGGGCTCCAAATAGACTATTTGGGTAGAATCTGATTTCAGGGTCGAAGAGAAAGTAAACGACACTCTAATTTTCTAGAGATTAAGTTGTTTGTTATTATTTATTTAGTTTATCTTCACAATAGTAATGCATCACATTATCGTGCATGCTGTTTTTGATAACCGATTCAACTAAGCTCCCATCTTCACCATTTTTCATATGAATTATGCTAAATGTACATTCCACTGTGTACATCTTTGTGTACATTCCACTGTATTTCAAAGAGTATTGGTCGGGAAAATATGTGTGTTTTTTTCGTAAAATTGTAGCATGATTGTTTTCATATCTAGCACTAGCGATATTTAGCCATGCTCTAGTTGATATTAAATGATAGATTTAATTAAACGTATACAATACATTTAATTAGACCTAGCATTAATAAAGTATATTTAATTACCCCTATCATTTAGGTCATGTTTGGTACAGATTAAAATCAGATTTTAATTTAAGTCAAAATCAAATAATCACTATTAACAACATCTTTCATGGGTCCCACCCACAGCTTTTCGACCACACATTTCAAAATTTTTTATAACAATCTACTAAAAATCTAATTTTAATCCCCACCAAACACCCTCTTAATGTCAAAAGAGTTGCTTCTAGATTGGTCCTAAACACAACTCATGCTAGACTATTTCAGCAGACACTGATTCTGGGTTGATGAGAAAGCAAACGATGGCACTAATTTCCTATAGGTGAAGTGGTTTCAGTTTATTTTAATTCATCTTCACAAGAGTAATTCATCACTTCAATTGTGCGTGCTATTGTTAATAACCGATTCAACTAACGTTCCATATTTTTCATGTCTAGTAGTAGTGGTATTTAGCAGCTGTCTGAATGCGGTTATATCGTTTTAATGCCACGTGTTGCTCCTGGATTGGTCCTGAACACAACTGAGGCTCGACTTTTTGTGTAGAATCTGATTTTTGGGTCGAAGGGAAAGCAGATGACGACACTAATTTCCTATAGATGAAGTGATTTTTTTTATTTTTTTTAGTTTATCTTCGCAAGAATACCGCATCACCTCTATTGTGCAAGCTATTTTTATTAACCGGTTCAACTAACATCCCATCTTTATCGTTTCTCGTGTGAACACAAGATGTATTTAACAACGGTTTAGGTGACATTAAATGATTGGTTCAATTGAATATATTGTATATCCATACGTTTAATTAGACTCATTATTTAATGCCAAATGTGTTGCTTGGTCCTAAACACAATTAATGTGGATAACATTATTCCCTAATGAATGCTCGGTCAATTTCAGAGAATGATGCTATGTAACACTATTGGTGTTAGGTGGCTGTAGGTCCACTGCTTTATCTGTATATCATTACTTGATTTCAGAAGGCATAAAATAGCTTGTTAGTGTCTCACTCTCAATCTCAAGAACATAAAGCAGACTCATCAAGAATCAGTGAATTAAAGGGAGGATTAGCAAGAAACTATAAAAATTTACAGCAAAATAATCACTATGGGTTTTCCGTATCAGTGTACAGAAGATTGGGAAAGAGCGGCGTTTAAGACTCCTACACCAATGGGAATTATGATTCCTACACCAAGAACTGCAGCGGAAGTCTTCAACAATTTCAAAGGCCGCCGAGCTGGCTTCATCAAAGCTCTCACCGTTGGTATCTTTTCATCTCATTGTATCATGTATTGCTTTTATGCTTGTACATATTTATGTACTTGGTGTACACTTGCAAATATGAGATGCATAAATGTGCATGTACGTATGTGAATTCTTGATATTAAGGTCTGGGTATATACTTCTTAAATTTTGTTGTTAGTTCATTTTTCATTTATTATAATCGCTCGAGGTATTGCAGATTTTGAGAGATTTCATCAGCAATGCAATCCTGGTGAGTTTTACTTTCATAGTTTGTTTCTTGAATTTGGGACTCTTCTTTCATTGCTTATGAACTTTATGTCTTCTTTTTCTATTTCTTTGCACCTTTTGCTGGAGATTAGCTTGAGCCCTCCTCTTAACTCCGAAGTCTATGTAGGTTTTCTATTCATTATTAATAAAACATGTCACAAAGAGAAACGTTAGTGGATCTTCAAGAATTGTGTATTAATATATTTAACATTGCTGTCATTTTGTGTACATGCTGCTCTCTCTTACTTTTACGCAGTTGACATATCGCAGTCATTTGTTTCGTTCGCATTGATGTTTTACAGAAAAGGACCCCCTCTGTCTCTTTGCATTTCCAAATGAAACATGGCAAGTCAAGCCACCTACTGAGATGGTGCCTCCTGAACTTCCCGAGCCAGTTTTGGGTATAAACTTCAGCAGAGACTCGCTACAAGAAAAGGATTGGTTAAAAGATGTTGCACTTCACAGTGACTTGTGGCTACTATCTGTTGCATTCCACATGGCTACAGACTATGGATTTGATAAGAGTGAAAGGTACTATATTTGTTAGATTGCTGTCATTTCTGTGAACTACTACTTGTGGTGTGGCATTATATTTGTAGACACTTAATATTTCCAGCTTTTGATCTACAACTTTCAGTAGACATTCTGGCTAGGGAATTGAGCATTGTTCAGTGTGACCATATGATATGATATGATATGAAACTTGTGAATCTTTGTAAATTAGTGATTTCTGCCAAAAACGCAGATTCCCAATGTATGCTACAACACTTGCGCAACAAGAGTTTTTGAAGGCATACCCAATCGAGAAACGATATTATCCAAATATATTCCAAGTAATAGTGGTAAACCCTAAGTGTGCTTGTGCCTATTCATTAACGTGGAAATTAAACCCAACTAGAATTTTTAAATCTCAACTTCAAAATTCAGATTTAAAGATTTTTAATATAAAAACGAGATGATAATACAATTTTTAAATATTAATAATAATATAGAATTACATATATCTACAAACCCACCACCAACCAAATTAATCTATTCTCTCTCACTTTCCTCACTTTTCCCTCCCCACCTTCTCCACTCTCTGCGACATTCCGACATTGCAGCGCCGCGAAAAGCGGATTGTGACCATCGCTTTTGGGGGAAATTCTCATGGTGTCGCTCGATTGTGACGGGGATGCGATAGTGATATGACTGAGATGACGCTACTCATTCGTCTCTCCTCCGGCGATAGCACTCCTCCTTGCTCCTTCGTCGCATATTTTTTTTATATCTGATTTTGATTTGCTCGATTGTTGATGGAATCATAGGTTGTGGGTGCTGTGTGATGTGGGTGTGGTAGTGAGTTGTGCGGTGATGGTGTGGTGGTTTTGCGGGTGCTGTGGTTCTTGAGGTAGTGGTGCTCCTTGTGGTGTGGTGTGGGTGAGAAGGGTGTCTGTGATCAATTATTTGGATATTGTGATTAATAAATTGTTAATTTGTAACCGATGAATAATATATAACCTAGAAGAACATGTAATTGTGACTAACTTTATAATTGTGATTCAAGATTTGGTAAATGTTAATCAATTAATTTGATAATTTGTGACATGAAATAAGTTGTGATTTATAATATTTGTGATTTCTGATCGATAAATAAATTGTGACCCATAAATTCTTTATTTGTAATCGAAAAATAATTTATAACCAATTAATTTGATAATGTGTTACCAAGAAATAAATTGTGACATATAAACACGTAATTGTGACCATGATTTATTTAATAAATAAAATATATTTTAATTAATTATTTCATAAACAAAATATAATTAATATCTGCTTTTTGAAATAATAAACCTTGTTTCTGAATTTTGAAATGGGTCACACTTAATCTTTTAAAAATAAAATTTTCCTTTTATTAATATACTTCCAAGTATTCCCCTACAGGCCAGCCAAGACTATCGGTGGCATAGGCGATTGCCTAATGCCTTGTTTTATTGAGGGCCACAAACTATGTAAAGATAATTGACTGGTTGAAGAAAAACGAAAATTATAATTATGAAATTCTTTAAATTAAAATTATCATATGAAAACACAAAAAACTAATAAAAAAATACAAATACAAATATCTCTAAAAAAAATTATATAAATGGCATAACATACATTTATGTGATACATTTATGCATCACATAAATGTATTAGAGTCATTACTTTCTTTATATATAATTAGTTTTACCATTTATGTTCCCAACCATCATTTTTATTTTTCTTAATAAGAAACAAAATGTCAATTTTTTCTCTTCAAAATTTACCGTTGTTACTTTTTCCAATGTTCTCATTGTGGGTATACACTTATTCAAGGAGTTGCTGCTAAATGCATTGGTATTCTTTTTTCTATTCTTGCAATTCCTTTTTTTATGCTTGTACTAGAGTTTATATCTTGAATTTGTCTTTCCATTTTTCTAATTATATATATTTTTTTAATTTTATTATAATGTTTTCTAAGTCAATCAACAATTAATTTTAATCGCAAACTTCATAGGACTCTCAACATTTCAACCACACATTCTATCAACTTTTATCAAAATTTGTTAAAAACTGATTTTAACATCTATCAAATGGGGTCTTAATATTGATAGAGGGGCATATTCGAAGTTGGCATAAAATCCCCAAAATATCAGGGACGGTCATGTTCCCTAGATCGTATGTTACTTTTTTTCCGTTTCAAAACAAGTGTACGGGAGACTTTTAAACTATATTTGGTTCAAACCGTGGTTAAAATTTTGGTTTTCACAGGGAAAAGCTATTCAATATGACTAATGATCTCCCCACAATAGTTGAAGTTGTGACTGGGAGTGCAAAGGAAGAAGTTGATGAACAGGGAGAAACAATATGTGGAGCATGTGGAGCCTTTTATGGTATCGATGGATTCTGGATATGCTGTGATTCATGCGACAGATGGTTTCATGGCTCGTGTGTGAAGATTACCGTTGCTGAAGCCGATTCTATCGAGCACTACAAGTGCCCTACTTGCAATAACGAGGGAGTATAGCTTGAAACAATGTTCTTGACAAAGATCAAGTTCAGCTGATTAAAAGGATTGGAAGTTTTGGTTTAACTGGTGAATTATCTGTTTGAATTGTATTTGTTAAGAAATATATGGCTACTTTGTTTTATTGTTTATTAAGGGTAGAATAGTCTTTTCAATTTTCTTTGTTTAGCATATATATAGTCTCTTTGTATTTAAGTTAAATTATTTTTTTGTATTCAATTACATTATGTAGAATCAATAAAACCCTAGTCTGCTCTTTTTTTTCTTTGGATTATTTAACATAATATCAGAGCTAAGTTTTGTGGAACTTCTGTGAAACTTAGGGACATCGATGAGGGTTATACTGCTTGATAGATGTCTGGGAAGCAAACAATGCAAAAAATTATTATAGGATTAACAATTTTGTTTAGCATTCCATAGGTATACAGTTGGCGAAATATGAGCCAGCAAATGATATTTGGGATCATCCGCAAAGATTATTCACTCGGTCAAATTTTGTAAAGTAGTATCAATTAGAGAATGACATACGAGCTCTTCAGCAGAAGAATATGAGTATTCACGAGTTTTATTATGCTATGACAAATCATTGGTATCAATTGGTTCTTACAGAATTGGCATAATTAAAAGCATGTGGTGCTTATATTGCTCGAAGAGAGCAGCAACGATTGGTACAGTTTTTAACGGCACTTTGTAGTGATTTTGAAGGACTTAGATGTTCAATTTTGCATCGATATCCAATTCCTACTGTTGACTCAGTTGTCCTGGTTATTGGCTGAAGAAATACGTCTTAAATCTTATTCTGAAGAGGAAATTCTTTCTACAATTGGCATTAATTGTAGTAAAGTATTAACCTATTTTCATTAGTATTATGTTTATTTTAAAAATTTCTGTCGCGAATGTGAGATGGCACGAGCGTGAAGATTAAAGCTTCTAAAGCTCAATATAAAAAGAACTACAGATGCTCAACTTGCAGCAATGAAAGATCTGATGGTTATATATTGTTTCTGAGATTGAAGATCAAGTTCAGTTAATTGATTATTGTCTCTAAAATTTAGACAACTCGCTGATTGAATCGCAATCTTTTGAATTGCTTTCCTGTATCTCAAAACGTGTCTGAATTGTATTAAATTCTAGGATTCATAGGATATAAAAAGTGTACGAATCTGAATTAAAAAAAAAAAAAAAAGGCAAGCAATACATATCATAGATAAGAAAAACTATATCTCAACTATTCTTTAAACCTTGGCAATGCACATAACACAAAGCCCATTTTTGCAATCTAGCAAGGATCAGAAAGTGAAAAGCAAATCACCCCAAGAAAATCTATTTGTAAACTTAGTCACATTAGAGTACAAAAACTCATGGATTGATCTTCACCGTAGGGAAGTGGATGGTCGAGTTTTACCTATACAAGCTCTACATGTTGTCTACTTCTTTCCAAGGCTGCAAGAAGTAGTTTCATATCTACTTCACCCAATATTTTTGCTACCCCTTCTTCAGCATTGAATGTCACAAAATACACCCCTTACCAAAGTTTATAAGCAAACACGATAGAACCAAAGAAAATCATGTTTACGATAAAAAAATATATAAAGAGAGTCATGGGTCACACCTTTATGAAAAACATTATAATAAGATTGTAATTGATTACCACAAATGGAGTTTAATACTTCCAACGTCTTCCTCTTACATGCATCACAACAACTATTCACCTTCAAAATACAACTCTGCATGAAAGCAACTAATATGTGAATATACATCAAATATAAAATTATGCATATGTAGAAAAAAGTACTGAAATTATTTGGAAAAAAAAGCAAAATATATAATAGAACTTGATTACTAAATTTGCATGCTCCATTTAAATCGCTAAATTCACCAATAACTTCAAACAAAATGATGTACTATTTTTCTGCAAAGAGATAGAAGGATGGTAGTCGTCGCCGGAGTGTTGAAGAAGAAAGATGAAACAGTAAAAAAAGATTATTGTACATGCATATGAATGGTTTTGAGTTAGACAAGTTTTGAGGAAAATAACTTTGTGTGGGGAAATTATATATTTTTCCCTTACATTTTTTCTTTCTTTTATGGATCTCGTCGTCTTGCTCCTATGAAATTGAAAAAGATATTGTCTAATTGTTAAACCTTTCTACAACCCAATAATAAAAATAATAATAATGTCCTACCAAAAATACGAATCTATGTACAACTTGTCATGGACAATTGGACATGGCATTCATGAATGGAAAGAGTTAATAATCTTAAGGTTTTTTCATTGAATATGTAATTGTTAACTACCTTGTCTAATAATTTAAGACGAGACATACAACACATTTATTATTTACATTTAGCTTTTAACACATGCTCTAGAAGGTATAGTAGCATTTTCAATTTTTTATGGGTCAATATTAATATTATTTTGAAAAGAAATTTTAATAATATATAACTTACATGGATAGTTATATTGCCACCACAATTTTTATTTGACACACCATATTTGATTATTGTTAATCCCTTCAATCTTTTCTCATTGTAACAATTATTTTCATTAAATTCTTATCGTCGATCTTTCATTAATTAGCACGGTTCGTCTTTGATAATATTTTATATCAAAATATTTTATTTTTCATGCTTTGAAGGGGGAAGAAATATTTTTTGAACTTTTTATTTTTATTTTTTTTAAATATGATGAAAATAAGTTGTTTTACTCTATTTCAACAAACATTTAGATATAAAACTATTATAAAATATGTTAAATAATAAAAAGTTTGAGAATAAAAATAACATAAAAAACATTAGGAGCATGAATGTTATAATGATCATCTGCAAAACCCTAAGTGCAATTAAAAGATGGTGCAACAATAAAATCTTTGGTGAGTATATAATTACCTTATATACTTGACCGATCTCCTAGGCACTTAGTACTCGGATGGCATGTCATACTACAATAAGTTGTGGGAGATATTAAGAGCTTGTTTGGGAGGGATTTTTGGGGAAAGAATTGATTTTTGAATAGTGATATGATGGGAAATGTGTGGTTGAAAAAGAAGAAAAAATTATTGATGTGATGGAAAATATTATTTTATTGAAGATTGTGTGGTTGAAAATGAGAATTGATTTACTGTAGAAAATGAGAATCTCTCCCAAACACACCCTAATTGATTATAAAACTGATTACACCATCTATTATAATGTGACATGTCACCTATTATGCCAACACACACATTTATATGTCCTTTTTACAATTTTCCATACCCTACGTGAAAATCTTGACTTTGTCCCTAAATGAGAGTGGAATTTAAATTTGGATCTTTTATCTGAAATTAATATTATATTGATCACTATATCAAAAAATTTTAAGCGAGTAAAAAAGATGAGAGGGACACTTTACAAAGGAACACGACTCAATTTTATCCACCCGAAAGGTGTTTTTGATCATGGCATGTCCATTGTTGTCCACAGTCAACATTCACCCCACCCCCCCCCCCCCCCCCCCCCCCCCCCCGCGGTTTTACGTTGTGAATGGATGAGAATCGACAAGTTGGACTGAACAAGGGAGACTTCGCCATGATTAATTAGCATTTTGATCAAATTATTCATTTTCAGAACACTTTATTTATCAATACATACGGCATATGTTAATAATTAAAATATAAGTAAGTTATCTCAATGTTATATTTACCAACAATCCATAGTTATGGTTTTGACGATCAGTTCAGAAGAAAATATTACAAGTGAACCTTATCAAGTCATATAGTTAATTGTCACTATAATAACTAAATTTAGGTTGTCGTCTTCAGTTGCTCATTACACTTTAAGATGTCGGGTTTTGGTCACTAAACTTCGCCAAGTGTCGGATGTTATTTTTTGGAATCACTTCCGCTTTGCGTCTCTAACGAAATAACCGATAGCTCACTAAACTTTGGCAAGCATATTTGATAGCTCACTATACTTTAAGCTGATCGAGTTTTGACGACTAAACTTCTCAAAGTGATGTCGGGATGATATGAAAACATGGGTTTCGTTTATTTTCTGTGTTAAATGTTTTGTTATTATGTGTCTAGAAAGTTTTTTAAAAGGGTAGATATATATTTCAAAAGTTTTTTTATAGGCTAAACGTCATTAACGAATCTATATTTCGAAGATTATTTCATTGACGAAATAATTCAATTGTTCAGCCTGAAAAGAATTTTCTAAACACATAATAGCAAAACAGTGAACACCATAAAATAAACAAAACTCAAGTTTCCATATCATATCAGCGTCACTTCGAAAAGCTTAGTGGCCAAAACTCAACTAGCTTAAAATATAGTGAGCAATCAAAGAAATCTTGATTGTAAATTTTCCATCTTCCGTGATTGGACATCTAGCGGTGATGGAACACCGCCGTGAAATCCTTGTGCCTGGTCAGATATTTCGTTAGAGAATCGAAACGAAAGTGATTCCAATTAGTAACGTTTGATACTTTGGAAATTTTAGTAATAAAAACTCAACATCTTAAAGTCATGAAGTGAGCAATTGAAGAAGACAATCTAAGTTCAGTGATTATTGTGAAAATTAACTCTAAGACATCCATGTCTAACATGAAATTCATGCAACTAAGACCTAATTAGATGTGTAAAATCTTGGTTTCGAAATAGTGAATATGGGTTCCTTATATCTCGAACAAAGAGGTTCTTCTACCCACAATGGAAATCTTATCTTGCCCACTTAGAGAATATCTTACTTACGGTTGTCACATTTGGAGAGAATCGTAAGTAAGGTTCTCCTACCACATCAACAAATTGAAAATTTTTTATTGTTCATTGTGAGCAGAAGAACAATTTCAATATCTTGAATATAATAAGAAAAAAATTATTAAATTCACGAGTTCCTTGCTTTTCATTTTTTTTAATCATATTCAATGATATTAAAATATCTTAACAAGCATGTTGTAATTCTCAAAATTCGGAAAAAGTTGCCTTATATATTCTTCATCTATTCATCCTTAGAAACCGTTAATGTTAAAAAAAAAATGTTGTAAAAAGATAGAAAATTGAAGTAAATTATGATATGATTATAATAAAATGAAACTTTAGAGAATTTATTTATTTTAACAGGAAATTTTAGTAAAAGCGATTCAAGAAATAATGTCAATTTATTAAGATCGGCAAATTTGGTGCTCCAAACTTAAAAATAGGGTTGAATTATATGTACTTTAATTCACACGATCTTGTAAATCGAGAAGATACTTTAACTTTGGAACAAATTATAGGAAATGTATGAACAAATCTATGTGTTCTTCTAAATCTTATTTAATTACAAAAATGGAAACTGTGAACAAAAAGAAAAAGAAACAAACCCTCATAAAAAAAGAAAGGAAATATATATAAACAGAAATAAAGAATAGAAGAGGAAATAATTCTAAATTTCTAATTGCCTACCATAATAAAAATAAGACGTAAAATGCAGTCAATCACTCCATGCCTGACCTGTGACCCTTTTGTGTGAAACTTGGTGAAAGCACATATAACTAAAAAAAAAAAAATTTAAACCATTTAACTTGCTACTGCTACTGAAGAGACTAAGCCCTGTGGTGTCTGCAGGGAGTGTGCTGATTTCATATCTGGCTGATTGAATCGCAATCTTTTGAATTGCTTTCCTGTCTCTCAAAATGTGTATGAATTGTATTGTGTTCTAGGATTCATAGGATATAAACAGTATACGAATCTTAAAAAAAAATACCGCAAGCAATACATATCATAAATGAGAAAAACTATATCTCAAATATTCTTTAAACCTTGGCAATGCACATAACATAAAGCCCATTTTGGCAATCCAGCAAGTATCAGAAAGTGAAATGCAAAACATCCCAAGAAAATCTATTTGCAACCTTAGTCACATTATAGTGCAAAAACTCATGGATTGATCTTCATCGTAGGGAAGTGGAGTAGCATCATAATAGTAGTTTGGGTTGTAAGAGGAATATTCCGGCAATGCCCTTTGATGATGCCTATAGGGTTCACCATGATAGTCGTGGTTATTGTAATAACCTCTATCTATTCTCGGATGGTCGAGTTTGGCCCATACAAGCTCTGCATGTTGTCCAGTTCTTGCCAAGGCTGCAAGAAGTAGATTCGGATCTACTTCACCCAATATTTTTGCTACCCCTTCTTCAGCATTGAATGTCACGGAATACACCCCTTGCCAAAGTTTATAAACAAACACGATATAATTAAAGAAAATCATGTTTGCAATAAAAAAAATATATAAAGAGAGTCGTAGGTCACGCCTTTATGAAAATATTATAATGAGATTGTAATTGATTACCACAAATGGAGTTCAATACTTCCAACGTCTTCCTCTTACATGCATCACAACGATTATTCACCTTCAAAACACAGCTCTGCATGAAAGCAACTAATATGTGAATATACATCAAATATAAAAGTATGCATATGTAAAAAAAAAAAAAAGTACTGAAATTAGTTGGAAAAAGGCAAAATATATAATAGAACTTGATTACTAAATTTGCGTGCTCCATTTAAATCGCTAAATTCACCAATAACTTCAAGCAAAATGATGTACTTTTTCTGCAAAGAGATAGAAGGACCTTAAGAAAGATGAAATAATCAATAAAATTTATTGTACATGCGTATGAATGGTTTTGAGATTGACAAGTTTTGAGGAAATAAGGGAAGAAGATAATTTTGAGTGGGGAAATTATATATTTTTCCCTTACTTTTTTTCTTTCTTTTTTGGATCTGGTCGTCTTGCTCCTATGAAATTGAAAAAGATATTGTCTAATTGTTAAGCCTTTCTACCACCCAATAATAACAATAATAATTATGTCCTACCAAAAATACGAATCTATGTACAACTTGTCATGGACAATTGGACATGACATTCATGAATGGAAAGAGTTAATAATTTTAAGGTTATTTCGTTGAATATGTAATTGTTAACTACCTTGTCTAAGAATTTAAGACGAGACATATGACACGTTTATTATTTACATTTAGTTTTTAACACGTACTCTTGAAGGTATAGTAGCATTTGCAGTTCTTTATGGGTCAATATTAATATTCGTTTGAAAAGAAATTTTAATAATATAGGTAGTTATATTGCTACCACAATTTTTATTTGACACGTCATATTTAATTGCAAATATTCTCTTCAATCTTTTCTCATTGTAAAAAAATTTTTCTTAAATTTTTTTCGTCGAATTCTTATCTTTAATAATAATTTATATCAAAATATTTTATTTTTCTTGCTTTGAAGCGAGGAAAAATATGTTTTGCACTTTTTATGTATTTTTTGTAAACATGATGAAAAAATAAATTGTTCTACTCTATTTCAAACGAACATTTAGGCGTAAAGTTATTGTCAAATATAAAATACGTTAAATGATAAAAAGCTTGGGGATAAAAATAACATAAAAAACGTTAGGAGCATAAGTGTTATAATAATGATCAAAGATAAAAACCCTAAGTGTAATTAAAAGATGGTGTGACAAATAAAATTTTTGGTCAGTATATAATTACCTTATATATGATTGATCTCATAAGCACTTAGCACTTGGGCAACATATCATACGACAATGAGTTGTAGGAGATATTGATTGATTACAAAACTTATTACACTCTCTATTATAATGTGACATGTCACATGTTATGCCAATTTGTATTGGCTTTTTAATATTTTACATTCCCTACATGAAAATCTTGACTCTGTCCCTAAATTAGAGTGGAATTTTAATTTGGATATTTTATCTAACATTAAAAGGATGAGAGACACTTGTGGTTATGGAGTCAATTATGAGCACTGTCTTCATCCTTGAAACTTTTTCTTAGCTATCTGAAATTCTCAATCCAACCTTAATTATTAGACATATCATTACAAAGGAATGCGACTCAATTTTATCCACTCGAAAGGTGTTTTGGATCATGGCATGTCCATTGTTGTCCACAATCAACATTCACTTGTGACCCCCCAAAACCCCGGTTTTACTCTGTGAATAGATGAGAATCGACAAGTTCGACTAAACGAGGGAGACTTGTCCATGATTAATTAGCATTTTGATCAAATTATTCGTTTTCAGAAGACTTTATTTATCAATACATACGGCATATGTTAATAATTAAAAATCATTCGTTTTCAGAACACTTTATTTATCAATACATACGGCATACGTTAATAATTCAAATATAAGTTATCTCAATGTTATATTTACCAACAATCCATACTTATCATTTTGAGGCTAAACGTCATATAGAATCTATATTTTGAACATTATTTCATCGGCGAAATAATTCAACTGTCCTGAAAATAATTTTCTAAACACATAATAACAAAACAGTAAACACCATAAAATAAACAAACTCAGGTTTCCACATCATATCCGCGTCGCTTCGAAAATTGTAGTGGTCAAAACTCTACCTACTTAAAATATAGTGAGCAATCAAAGAAATCTTGGTTGTAAATTGTCCCTCTTCCATGATTGGACATCTAACAGTGATGGAACGCCGTCGTGAAATCCTTCTGCCAAGTCAGATATTCCGTTAGAGAATCGAAACGAAAGTGATTCTAGTTAGTAACGTTTGACACTTTGAAAATTTTAGTAATCAAAACTCAACATCTTAAAGTCATGTAGTGAGCAATTGAAGAAGACAATCTAAGTTCAGTGATTACTGTGAAAATTAACTCTAAGACATCCATGTCTAACATGAAATTCATGCAACTAAGACCTAATTAGATGTGTAAAATCTTGGTTTCGAAATAGTGAATATGGGTTCCTTATATCTCGAACAAAGAGGTTCTTCTACCCACAATGGAAATCTTATCTTGCCCACTTAGAGAATATCTTACTTACGGTTGTCACATTTGGAGAGAATCGTAAGTAAGGTTCTCCTACCACATCAACAAATTGAAAATTTTTTATTGTTCATTGTGAGCAGAAGAACAATTTCAATATCTTGAATATAATAAGAAAAAAATTATTAAATTCACGAGTTCCTTGCTTTTCATTTTTTTTAATCATATTCAATGATATTAAAATATCTTAACAAGCATGTTGTAATTCTCAAAATTCGGAAAAAGTTGCTACTACCTTATTCTTCATCTATTCATCCTTAGAAACCGTTAACGTTAAAAAAATTGTGGTATAAAGATAGAAAATTGAAGTAAATTATGATATGATTATAATAAAATGAGAATTTATTTATTTTAACAGGAAACTTTAGTGACAGCGATTCAAGAAATAATGTCAATTTATTAAAATCAGCAAATTTGGTGCACCAAACTTAAAATAGGGTTGAATTATACGTATATTAATTCACACGATCTTGTAAATCGAGAAGATACTTTAACTTTGGTACAAATCTATGCGGCAATCATATTTTTCCTTTTTCTTCTAAATCTTATTTAATTACAAAAATGGAAACTGTGATTGTGAACAAAAAGAAAAAAACCAAACCCTCATTAAAAAAAAAAAAAAAAGGAAATATATATAGAGAGAGAGAGATAAAGAATAGAAAAGAGGAAATAATTCTAAATTTCTAATTGCCTACCATAATAAAAATAAATAAATGAATGAAAAGGTATCAGTGAAAAAATAAATAAATTGAAAAAGCCTTCCGTTAAAATGAGTCAATATCATATCAATTATAGTACCAGCAATTCAGTGCTTGCATGGATTTGCTGTAATAACAAAACGTGTAAGAAAGAGTAGACAATGTGACGAAATAAGAAGTAAATCTCAGACAAATGCCCACTCATTAAAAGAAAATCTTGGGACTCTCAAAACCATTCTTCTTCCTTAGCCGGATTTTCACTCTTCCATCCATTTTTCTTCATTTCTTCGATTTTAACGGAAAAAAAGGAATCTTTTTTCACTCCCTTCTCACAATTTTCCTTCATATAAAAATGGAAAGAATTTCCTTCATGATTCTTGAAAGAGGAACCCTGTTGTCACTATTATTAGTTACAGTATAGTATTATTACCTGTACATTCTTAATTTCTCCCAGCGTATTTAAGACCGTTGAAATAAGTTTGATTGAGGAAAAAAAATCTTACAGATCTTACAGTATACTCACCATTTCTTCAATATTACCCAATCTTCATTTTCCACACAGACAAGTTTCGGCCAACGTGGGACTAAATTGGGTCGAATTCCTGTTTCGTTGCTGAGGTGGGTTTTGTCTGACCCATTGAGTTGCTATAAGATTTTTGTTGGTAGAAATGCGCGGCGCAGGCGGAACGGTGAATGGTGGCAGTGGTGGTGGTGGTGCAATTGATCCTACAACCCTGCATTTGAAGAAAGAATTGACGCAAATTCGGAAGGCGGCCCGCGTGTTAAGGGACCCCGGGACCACCTCCTCATGGCGGTCCCCACGTAATTCAGCGAGATCCCTTGCCAAGAACCACCATTTTCACAATCACAACAATGGCGGCCGCCACTCAATTGATGACAATGTCATTCGTTCATCCTCTCAACAACCGTTTCAACTCCCTCTGCAAGTTGAAAATGGTAATAATCGTATTGATAGCAGTAGTGCCAACAATAATGGCAATGTGAATGCCGTAAAAAAAGAGAGAAAAGTATTTCTGTATAATTGGAGGAGTCAAAAATCTGAAAGCGAAAGAAGTAGGCAGATTGGTGAGGATGATATTGAGAATGCTAAGGATAACGGGTCATCCTCGACAGCGGAGGAGGAGAGTACGGATGTTGATAGCTCGATTGATGCGCGTAATGGCGGTGCAAATGATTCCAAGAGCGACAATTGTTTGAGTGACAGGTATGCTCCCGCGACTTTTAAGTGCAAAGGTACCAATTTCAGGCCTTCTATTAGGCGCAAAAATAAGAAGTCGAAGAGAAGTAATTATTCTAGAGCCAGTTTGAGGCATCATAATGAAAACTTGAAGAGACAAAACTTATCGAGTAGAGATGCAAAATATGTAGTGGAGGGTATGTCTGATTTGGGTTTAGGAAGGGATCATTTGGCAAGTTTGGTGGATCAGTCTGATGATACTGAAGATTTTCATAATTCTGATGGTTTAAGGAGGGAGTCTGCCATTTCACCATTGCTTGCTAGGCTTCAGAATAAGGATTGGGTTCATTCACCATCCAAGTTGTTGAAGAGTCGTAGAAAAGATGATGATTCTATTTCACACACTACACCTGCATTTTATAAATATGGTATTAGGAATCCGAGTACCATTGAGTCTTGGGATGCTACCACGGCATCTTTCAATGATGCAGATGATGAGGTGGATGACCACTTGGATTTGTCGGGGAGATCGGGCTGCGGGATTCCTTGTTATTGGTCAAAAACGTCAGTGCCAAAATTTAGAGGGAATGTCAGTGGTTCGCCATCTCTTTCTGATACTTTAAGGAGGAAAGGGAGGAGCATTTTTTGCGGAAGTCAATCCTTGTCTCAAAGAAGACATCACCGGTCATCTTTGGGGTCCAATAAGAGGAGACCAAGTTCAAGGTCTGCAGCTAAAGGTCTTGCTCCTTTGCTTAGCGCTGACAGCCTAGGAGGATCATCTATGGGAAGTGAGACTAGTAATAATGAGCTTACCACAAATTTTGGAGAGCTTGATTTGGAGGCAATGAGTCGGTTGGATGGAAGGAGGTGGTCTACAAGCTGTAGGAGTCAAGAAGGGTTAGCTCAAGTAGCTCTGAACGAGGAAATGCTTGAGGAAAGTTCTCCAGAAAATATCAAAAGCCTTAGCCAGAAATATAGGCCAATGTTTTTCGAGGAATTGCTCGGGCAGAATATGGTTGTTCAGTCACTCATGAGTGTGATTTCAAAGGGGAGGGTTGCCCCTGTTTATCTTTTCCAAGGTCACCGTGGGACTGGAAAAACATCAACTGCGAGAATTTTTGCTGCTGCTTTGAATTGCCTTGCTACTGAAGAGACTAAGCCCTGTGGTGTCTGCAGGGAGTGTGCTGATTTCATATCTGGCAAGAGCAAGGATCTCAAAGAAGTTGATGTTTCTAATAAAAAGGGAATTGATAGAGTCAAAAATCTCTTTAGAAATCTGTCAGGGGTTTCCTCATCAGCCATTTTGCAGTATAAGGTTTTTGTCATTGACAAGTGTCACTTACTGCCCTCAAAGACATGGCTGAAATTTCTTAGATTTCTTGAGAAACCATTGCCACGTGTCGTATTCATACTCGTTACAACTGATTGTGACAATATTCCCCGCAGTATATTTTCCAGGTGTCAGATGCACCTCTTCAACAAGATTGGCAGCAGTGACATTATTACCCGATTGAGGAAGATTGCCACTGATGAGAATTTAGATGTTGATGATAATGCATTAGACTTGATTGCTTCGAATGCAGATGGTTCACTGCGAGATGCAGAAACAATGTTAGACCAGTTAAGTTTGTTGGGAAGAAGAGTCACTACTTCCTTGGTAAATGAACTTGTGAGTTTAAATTACCTCTCTTATTTATATCGTTGTGTTTGAATCTACATCTTCACTTTACTACTAATCTTGCCTCGTTGTAGTGATTGTACTGTTCTATCTGTAGGCCTATAAAATCTTGTGAGTTTTTTTAATTTTAACATGTTTAATAAAAATTATCATGTTGCCAAAATGTTAGCAGGTAAGTTTTAATAATTGTTTGCATTTTACACACTTTTTAATCTGACTAAAGGACCCGCTGAGACTGCACATGTCAGGAAAAATATATCTACTCAGTTGCTTTAACAAAAAACTGATTTATTGAACAAACATCCTTGGTTCTCTGTAGATTGGCGTTGTTTCTGATGAGAAACTACTGATCCTACTGGAGTTAGCCATGTCATCAAACAGCACGGAGACAGTGATACAAGCCAGAGAATTGATGGATTCAGGGGTTGATCCAATAGTTCTAATGTCTCAATTGGCAGCCCTTATTGTAGATATTATTGCCGGAACTTACCCGAACATTGATGCCAAGCTCAATAATTCATTCTTTGGTGGAAGAAGTTGTAAGTGCCACTCTACTCATTCTTTCTGGAGGTTCCATTTTGAGTTTTATGATGGTAAATAGATCTGCGTTCAAGTTTCCCTAGATAGCTCATCCCGACAAATCAACATGTGGACATTAGAGAAAATATGCAGTATAAAAGTATTACCAAGTATAAAGATAAATTGAAAACTTACAAAGATAAGCTGGTGCTTTGTTAATTTCTTGCAAAGAAAAAAAGGAAGGTGTGTTCTTTCTGTCTTTTCTCTTTGGGGTTTGAAGAGAGATGATTAAATTTTAAAACTCTTATTTAGAGCATGAGTAGGATTCAATGAATTCAAATAGAAGTGACCATCTTTGATTGCAGCTAAAATGAATCCTTTTCGTCATGACACATTATGATATATTTAAAGTTTATTGACTTTCCCTTGGTTAGACCTTTTGTGGTATATTTCATTTGATACTGTTATGATTGATTTTGTTGGCCGAATGTTTTTGCTTAAACTTATTCTATTGTATCTTATTCCAAAATTATGTTTTTGTGCACATCGCTGATTCAAAAATTCATCCGAGCCTCATGTCTCTCCTCCTCGTTGGCACCAAAAGGTTTTTGGCAGATGACACAATTATTGCACTACACATCTTTACCGAGATAATTCGCATGATCTAGACCCATCATGTGCTTCCAACCGACATGCCTATACTCCTTTACTTAGAAAATGTTTGGATGAGTAATTCGAAGATTAGCATAAACAAAGATAAGTTGTCATGACGGAGTTGTGTATATTTAATTATGTAACAGCCAAAACTTGGCTGCTATTTTGCAAAACTGCGCGATGATTGAATGAGGAAATAGTCCAAGAGATCTATAAAGTATGAAACATATTATGACAGGTTCCATTGCCCTACCTTACATGGATCTGATAAATCTTGTCACAACTTGGTCATGAAATCAGAATTCTGCTACATATGGCCAGGAAAATGGACGTTCTTCTTGGCCTAATACTCTAATGGTTTAGCAACTCAGTTATGGTGTGCATTTAATGTGAACAAACTTTCTTGGCTGAGGGAACATGTTATAATTATAGGAAAGAACAGTTAAAAATTCTTTAACGTATTAACAAGACCACTCTGAATTTTCCCATGAGTCAGATAAAATGGGACTAGATTATCCCAGATCAATTATTTCTGTTAATCTCTGAATCTCCAGTAGTAAGATGATGTCAATCACATTAGAAAGTGTCTTATTGAAAAGTTAGTGATGAAGCTCAAAGGTTTAAACTGTTCATCCTGTACTATGCAACAGGTTGGTTGTTGGTAGGCCTCGTTGTTTTGCACTGTGAAGTTCTTATTATGTGGTTTATTCCACAGTAAGTTTCTGGAGCAGAGGTAGGCTAAAGGGGTGTGATAGATAATGGTAACACGGACACTCCATTAATAGGGTGATACTTGGTTTTCGGATAAAGAAGCGATTCGAGATGTTATGGATTTTCTACTTGTCCATTCAATATGTTTATCCTTCATCTTCATGCATTCAATTGGTTCCCCAGAGATTAATGTGATCTCCCGTTATCTTGTTGGAACATGTTTGGAGATTGCCTCAGGCATGTCATATTCATTATGTCTTACTTTTTCCATAATTTATTATTATTTACTTCTGCCTGCCAACCCCGAAAAATGTCTTGATTAACAATGCTAGAAATCATTTATCCATCTAGATCGGATAGATTCTCTCTTTCTTGAATGGAAGGTAAGGGTCAATTCGTCTTGTTTGAAGAAAAATCGGATTGTATGTGAGAAATTTTTGGGAATTGCATATTTTGCGATTCACAAATTCTAATCATTATATATTCTAGATTATAAATCCCTAAACTATTCTGTTGGTTCCTAGATCTACTGGGAACTTCTGTTTCCTCATATCAATAATCAAATATGTGTAGTATGTTGCCCTGAAATCGAACTGAAAATAGGCTTCAGCAGAATATTCTGTTGTGTCCTGCTTTATTGTATCTAAAATTTTCCTTGTCTGTCTAAAATTTATTCACATGGTTTACCCTGTCTTCGAGTTATTTACATAGTAAATTTTCATGGTCACTTTCATTAAATACAGCAATGTTTACTGTTAAGCATAATTCTAACATTACTTGAAATGCCTGGATCTATTTTTCAGTGTCTGAAAGAGAATTAGGTAAGTTGAAGCATGCACTGATGCTTCTTTCCGAGGCAGAAAAACATCTGAGAGTTTCAAGTGAGCAGTCAACATGGTTCACGGCAACCCTTTTACAGTTAGGTTCTGTCCCTTCACCAGATCAAACTCAGCCAAGAAGTAGTCAAAGACAGAGCTTCAAGACAAATGAGGAGCATCACGTACATACATTCAGAGAAGTTACTGCCCAGAAACAGAGATCTGATGCTACCAATGTCAATCCCGATCACAGCCAATCAATCAATGATGACGCATTGGCCATCAGACATAATGACTTCATGAGTGGGAAAATTAAATCACGTTACATGAACTCAAACACGTTGATTAATATTTGGGTGCAATGCATTGAGAAGTGCCATTCAAGAACTTTAAGGAACCTGCTTCATACTTATGGAAAGCTCGTGTCGATATCTGAAGTTCAAGGTAAGCTCATTTTTTATAGAAACTCAGGATAGAATTCAGAAATTAAACCATACTTCCTTGTTTGCTTTTAGTTGTTTATGTCAATCCTTTTATTATATTTATCCTTCAGTGGCTTACATGCTTTGCAATCATATCATGGGATTGGACTTAGAGAATGAGAATTCAGATGCGTAACTGGTGCTTGGAATGACTAACTTATATTTGCAGTTGTTTACTTTGGACGAATCATGGAAATCATGGCTGACTGAGACTCATATTAAACAGCATATTTGTGATTTGATCCGACTCATGCCGTGTTTAATTACTGAATCACTTTGTGTATTGCACTGGAACAATATTAGCATATTGTGTTCGTTTGTTCGGTATTCTTGAGCCTTACAGCTTCTGTATGCAGGTGGTTTTTTTGCTTATATTGCATTTGCAGATGGTAATATTAAAACCAGAGCAGAAGGGTATCTTAGTAGTATCACGAACTCATTTGAAATTGTTCTACGAAGCAATGTGGAGGTTAAAATTATTCTGTTACCTGATTCTTTCTGTCAGAAGCAGATGGACCCTATCAATTCCATGAAGCGGGAAAACAATTCAATCTGGTCAAGTGCAATAGGAGCCAATTCGAACCTTGATACACGTCAGCAGCCATCAAAGGTATTAAGGGGAAGCTTTAACGAGTCCGAAGGACATCAAATGGAACCCTCTGAGTGTGGAACTGGGAATGATCGGGTGCAGAGAATTGAATCCATTATCCGCGAGCAGAGATTGGAAACTGCACGGTTGCAGGCCATGGAGAAAGGTGCTCATGCATCAATGAATCATTTGAAACCCGAAAGGAATCAAATCCTGCCCCAGGATGTCTCATGTCATCAAAATAACATGGATTCATCAACTTCCAAAGACTTGCCCTTGCAGCATTGGGAAGACAAGTTAAATCATGAAATCAAAGCTTTAAAGATTAATGAAGGAACTGAATCCCAAATGAACGATGTTGTTAAGAGGATCAGTCCTTACCCCGTCTCTCCAAGCTTTCTGCACAATATCAGCTTTGCGCCAAATTTCAGCAGAGATAACATGTCAGTAATCCTACTCTCAATTTAAATATTTACACAAGTTAATTAATTTTAACTCTGCTTTACTCCAAACATGGTTGTCTTTAATTTACTCCATATTTTATAATTGGTTATTTTTAATTACTGAATTTGAAACGTATTATGGAACACTGTCAATTCTTGGATGGAAAAATTGAACTTTCGACATTCCCGAGAATACCAATTCTTCCTCCTGGTTCTTAACGTGTCTTGACACCATGAATTTCTAGTAAATATAGCAGTAAAAATTGATTGAAGGCAACCCCCCCCCCCCCCCGCCACACACACACCACCACCACCAACAAGTTCCAATTCTTTTTTCTTTTTCTTTTTTTTTTTCCTTCTTTGCAGGGGATATGAATCCAGCTCGGGAGGTGGCTGTTGCAGTCGGCTTTCGTGTTGGAATAGAAGCAGACCTCGCAGAAGGGAAAAGGTAGGCTATTCATTTTGTTTCGATTTTGTATTCAAGAATCAGCTTCATATTCTCCACTAAAGAAGCCTTTTTGACCTTTCTTATGTGTTATAAACAGGCTAAACAACGCACCCCAACGCACCAGCGCAAAAGTGGACGATTTTCATGGAGGAGTAGGATTTTGAATTTCAACTGATTGCTTATGTTTTGTTACAATTACTTTTCTATATCCATAAGCTTAACTTCGCCCTTTTTTTTTCCGGAAAAGAATAGAAGTTAAGGATCAATGAAGAAAATGATTATGTAAAGTTACTATACTTTGCCTTTGCATTCCTCTCTAGGTACAGCCAATTTAATGGGATCAATAGACAATAGAAAGATTTTAGTTTTTACCAAGCAAATTGTAGGCCTGTATATGGAGTTTCTTCCATGCATTTGCAGGTTACACTTGAATTAATAGATAAACATTGTTAAGTAATTTTATGTGATCTTTATCTTTTTGATATGTGAAATTGTGAATCCAGTTCAGGATGAGGATGATGCAACAGCCCCAATTCAGGAGTTGGCCTTGGTGGTGGAAATGACGAAGAAATGGCCGCCGCCACCACCACCACCACCATGTGGCTGATGTGCCTCTTTTTGAGCCTTCACCATGTTTGGGTGTGGGATTTTGATATTTTACGCTAATATAGTTAGTTGAACATAGTGTGTTATAAACCACTAAAGCAAGGAAACAATCTCATAAATATTGGCTCGGGATTGATGATTTAGAATTAATAATGCTATAATAACAATCTATGTGACACTATATGATAAGCTTAATTAAAGGTAGAATAAAGTAACTCATTAATTGTACTTCTCATAAATCTCTCGTTTGGTTTGGCTAAAAATCAGATTTTTTGTAGATTTTGATAAAAGTTAATGAAATGCATGATTGAATAATTGATAAAAAAAAATGTGACCTTATGAATTGCGTAGTTGAAAATGAGCTTTAAAAATTTGGGATCAAACAAGAGCATAATGTCATTTAACCCCTGATTGGTGAAAATTAAAATCCAAATTTTAATATAAGTCAAAATTAACAATTAATTTAAAACACATTTTATAGGATCCATAATTTTTTAACTACATATTTCATGAAGTTTCATCAAAATCTATTAAAATTTTTATTTTAATCCCAAGGAAACAAGGGGCTTAATGCCATCAAGATTCATCAGTAATCCCTTTATAGTGCATTTCACGCCCTTGCGACATCAAATTTGTGAGTGCGTCCTTTTGCTTAATATCCGTGGAATAAAAGCCATTTTTGAGATATTTAACTCTAAAATACTAAACAAAACTACAAATAAAAAGTCAATTAAATGTTTCCATTATTTTGCCTAGCGGAGTTTAAAATTTAAATAGTGTTCCACCTCTCAAATCGCACTTGTTCGGAAGGTGTTTATTATAAATACTAGTTTTGTGCTCGTGCGATGCACGGATTGTGTTATTTTGAAGGTAATGTTAGTGTGTTAAATATGTTAAATTATCGTGAATTATATCTTAAATGTTAGATTTGGACAATTTAAATTATCTCAGGAAACGCAACACCCCTCGTGCGGGTTCGAGGGGCAACGCCCCCGATGGGGATCGACATGCCCGATCAGGTCGAGGGGAGCGGGCAACGCTCCCGACGGGGATCGACCTGCCCGGTCAAATATGATGAAAGGAGGAAAAAATAATAATTTTCGTGTATGTGTTGAAAAGTTTATCTGTTGGAAATAAAAAAAATAAAAAAAAAATTACCAAATATCCAAAATGATGAAAGGAGGAAAAAATAATATTTTTAATAGCATGTTTAAAAAATAAAAATTAAGAAACTCTCCGTGAGCGCACGGAGAGTTAGCTCTCCGTGAGCGCATGGAGAGCAACCATCTCCCCGTGCGCGCACGGGGAGTGATGTTGATTATCTTTTTTTCCTTTACTTTAAATGTCAAACGCAATTGAATCGATGAAAATATTAATTAAATAAATAAATGCAAAATATTTATTACAATATGTAAATTTCAAAATTATATTTATTTTACAGATAGTGTATAAATTTTAAAAATTATCACCGCAACAAGATTATAATGACAACCAATTTTAATTTAAACAACAAAAATTATTTTTGATACATTAATGGC
The DNA here is from genome assembly GCA_019097785.1 of Fraxinus excelsior. Classification (NCBI taxonomy): domain Eukaryota; kingdom Viridiplantae; phylum Streptophyta; class Magnoliopsida; order Lamiales; family Oleaceae; genus Fraxinus; species Fraxinus excelsior. The sequence continues at coordinate 4,394,360 of CM032633.1, forward strand.
CTGTTTGGTACGGCTTAAAATCCAATTAAAATTGAAAATATGGCCGTTATTGGGTCTCACCCGTCTAATAAAAGTCAACAATAACGGCTATATTTTCAATTTTAATTTGATTTTAATCTCTACCACACACCCTATAATTGTTAGTTTTTGAGACATATTTTTATCCTCCATTTTCAATTATGGAAAAATATATTCTCCCTATAAAACTAAACAGAAACGAAAAAACCTAAAGCATGTTGAAAAAAAATTGAAATGAAAAGGAAAAAAATATAACGAAAATGAATAGAAATCTATTTTTAAGAGATTGTTTTGCCACTTCACAGCGCTACTAAGAAAGAGCGAGAGAAAATTGAATAATTCTTCTATTTTTCCCAAGTTTCTCGTTTGTTGTCTGTTCTTGGTGTAGAAGAGAATGTGTTTTTTTTTTTTTGTATATATAAATGCAAAGAATAAGAAAAATACAACCACCTCTTTTCACTAAGGAAAATATCGTCTTCCGCCGCCTACATTTTTGATCAAATCTTTATAATTTGATTCTCCTTTTTCTCTTCTTCAATTTTCCCCCAACATTTTGTTTCTTATGATTTTCCACCGCCTACATTTTTTACCAGAGAAATTCTCATTTTTCTCTTCTTCAAATACCCAGCATTTTGTGAGGGAGGATAAAATGGGAAGAGGGAAATACGTCCAGAATGAACAGTGCACGGATGATTCCCTCTTTTGATAGAAAAGGGATTTATGATCAATTTTACTTTTTATCTACACATTTTGTATGATTACGTGGACTAATCACTTGTATACTACTCATTTTTATATATTTACAATTTAAATTGATTGTAATTGACTCTCAAACAAGCTGCAATGATTCGTTTGGTAGGGCTTTTGAAATATCAAACAATACTTTTAATATTAAGAAGTTTCTTTTAAACTCAAAGTGTTTTTCTTAACTAGAATATCTTTTAGACGAAGTTGATCTAAGATAACTTTCTCAAAAAAAAAAATTCTATTACAAACATAAATAAAATCAAAAGCACTCTCAAATGGGTTCTCATCATAATTCCTTAAAGAGAAAATTTTATATCTAAAAAATTAAGTATGATCAATTTCAAAACTAAGAAACAATGTTTAAAATTTCAAGAATCGGATATTAATTAAATTTTATTTATGAAATAATTAATTAAAAATATATTTTATTAATTAAATCTACCAATGTCACAATTCTATACTATTTAGTCACAAGTTATTGAATAGTTAGTCACAAATTATTTTTCGATCACGAACCAAAATTTTATAGGTTACAATTTATTTATCTGTCACAAATCAAAAGACTTATAGATCACAATTTATTTATTGGTGACAAATCATAAATTTTATAAGTCACAATTCAAATTTTTAAATCACATATTATTTATTAGTCACAAGTTATCGGTCACGTATTTTTTATTGGTTACAATCAACCAAATAATTAGTCACAAACACTCTCATCATGTGTCATCCCACCTACAACCACCGCACCATTGCCAAACCACCACCGCCACCAACATTACAACCATCACCACACAAATACGACTAAAAAATCAGATCCAAAATAATTTGTAACCACCACGACCACCACCAACATCACCACTACCACCTTCCCACACCGCCATTGCCACAACCAACTACAGACACCGCCATCATTTGCAAACCACCACCAACTACCCTTAAAAACTCGACACCTATTACTCCAAATTTTTCCCTCATTTTCCATCACCAACAATGGCGCTCACACCCACCACCATTGTCACCTAAAATTAGCGTCACCATTACCACCCAAAACCTAGACAACTATCGATCGCAAAACTAGATTCAGTCAACAATGATCGATGCGCTCTTAGCACAGCGAAGACAAACCATTATAGCCCCAAATTGGCACCAACGCCCAAAAATTGACGATAACCGTCGAGTTTGAGTGCAGTGACAACTGTATCGTCGTTGCTACAACAACGATGATCTCTTCGCGCATCATCGTCATTGCAGCAACGACGTCAAGCGACATTGTCGGCTCATCGCTCAATGCGCAGCAACGACAACATCATCGTAGTGGCTGCAGCGACAGCTCTTATCAGGTGCATCGTCATCGTGGCTATTGGTAGATAATAGATTTAAAGAGAGAATGTATTGAATTTCGATGTGGGGATGGTGGGAGTGAGGGGTGGATATATTAATTTAATTTTATAATATTAAATTTTCTGATTTTTGTATAAATAAATTTTAAATTTGATTTTTGAAATGATAACTTAAAAAATTTGGTTATACGTAATTTCTTATTGGGAAAAATTCATTTCTCCTACATTTGCTTTACCCTATTTCAAAAATATCAAAACAACTTTTACATTTCAAAAATCAGATATTTTAACATGTACATACATATATATATATATATATATATATATATATATATATATATATAATTAACCCACCCACACACCTCCACCACCTCCGACGACTACTCCGATTCCGGTACCATTCCGGCGACTATTCCGGCGAGCATTCCGGTGACTACTCCGGCGAGCATTCCGACGACAACTCAGGTCACAACACAGGTCACAAGTCATAAGTCACAAGTCACAGTCCAGGTCACAGAGCATTATTCTTAGTTTATAATGATTGATATCATGATAGAGCTCATTATCAGCACATCGTCCGCATTTGATGGTTAAATTACAGTCTAAAAATTAAATATAAACATGTAATAGATAAGAGACTTTAGTGTTGTTTAATCGAATATTTTATTTGTTCAAAATTGTTTGGAATTCAAATCATGGTCGTAGTTTTATATTTCAAGTAACAGCCCAAGTCACAAGTTCAAAGAAACGGACAAGTTCACATTCCAGGTCACAGCGCACGTCACAAGTTCACAACCCATGGCACAGCTCAGGTCACAAATCACAGCCCAGGTCACAGGTCAGGTTACAACCATAGTCGTCCTCACCAACACCAACTGACCCTGACATCCAACAACCAGCACTACTACAAAACGCCCCACCACCACCAAAGTCATATGTTCATAGCCTAGGTCACAACGCACGTCACAAGTTCTCAGCCCACGTCACAGCTCAAGTCACAACTTATAGGTCACAATCTCCAGCACCAACAATATCGCACCACCTCCATCTCCGTTTACACCACGACCACCAGCGTCACGACCTCCACCACCTACGCAAACATCACCACCGCACACAACACACCATACCCATAGCACCACCACGCCACACCATCGCCAGATCTACCCAAAAAATATACAAAACCGCCACCAATCACACCAGCGAATCACAACCACCAAATCCCCCACCGCCACCGCCACCTCCGTAAATCGCCCAGCAGCGAACCGTAAATCGCCCAGCAGCGATTTCGCTGCTGGGAAGCAAATCGGCTTGGCTGTTGGTTTCCCAGCAGCAAAATCGAAACCAGCAGCGAAGCAAATCGCTGCTGGGAAGCTTCGCTGCTGGTTTCCAGCAGCGAAATCGAAACCAGCAGCGAAGCAAATCGCTGCTTCTCTTCGCTGCTGGTTTTCCCAGCAGCAAATCGCCGCAGCTCTTCGCTGCTGGTTTCCCAGCAGCGATTGCTGGAGGGACGGTGAGGTGAGGGGATGGGAGAGAGGACACAAGAACCACCACCGCCGGCCATGATTGGAAGAGGGAGATGATAGACAGAGAGGAGGCGGGAAGAGAGAGAAAGAGGGAGACGAGTGTAAATGATTTTTAGGGTTTAGGGGTGAAATTTGTATATATAATATATAATATTATTATTATTATTTAATTAAAGAAAAAATATTTGTATCTATATCTAAAACATCTGATTTTTGAACATTAAAATATAAAATCTGATTTTAGAACTTGAATCTCCAAAAGTAGGGAAACGTGTAATTTCCACTTTCTTATTCCTTAAACATGGGCTGATCGTATGCAAAGCCCAATTCTGTTCTACTAATCAAAACATCGAAGCCCATATACTGGCCCCGAGAAGACGACTCCTAGAAGAAGACGAGGAAGAAGCGACATAATGGCGAAACCTTTGGGATCCACCGGAGAGTTCTTCAGGCGACGGGATGAGTGGCGAAAGCACCCGATGATGACGAATCAGTGGCGTCACGCCACCCCGGGCCTTGGAATTGCCATCATCGCCTTCGGTATCTACCTTGTTGGTGAAACTGCCTACAACAAGATCTACGCTCCCAAACCTCACTCTCACTCCACCTCTTCTGCTTCTCACTAAGGAAAACAGCAAGCACCTCACCGCGTTTGTACAAGGTCAGGATTACTAGCACATACATGTGAAATGTATAGATGTAATTTTAATTAAGATTTGGTTTTCTCGTCCTATGAATGTGCAAAGAGAAGTGCTTTTCTTGTTATTTTGATGATTTTTAGGCATGCATCTGTCAAAACTGATGATTTTTCGTTCTCTCTTTTGTGAGACCTTGGACCTTTTGACTATGTAGAAGCATGTGTAAGCTAAGCAAATGGGTTAAATTCATTTAGGTGCAATGGAAAAATTAATCTGGAAGCGAAGAGAGTGATTCAAGTGCCATAGACAGAAGTTGTATAATTAACTTAGAAACAAGTATTAGGAGAAAGTTGCTTATAGAAAACCTCCGAAAAGGGAATAGAGAAGTGGATATATAATCAAAGTTGAGTGTAATAGCAAAAAAATAAAAGAGTTTCATTTCATAGGGATAAGGTCACATAAAGATATGGAGGGTTTTGATATACAGGGATCATATCATAGAAAGATGGAGGAAGAAGTTTTGTTTCATAGGTTTAAGATCATAAAAAGATGGAGGAATTATATCTAAACTGTTTAATAAAAGGCATAGCATGGATGTCATCAATTTGTCTATCTTTGTTCAAGATAGAAATGTTTACTACTATAGAAAGATACAGATCTTGTGGTAAGGTATTACATAGGATGAAGGTGAAGATAATAATCTGTTCATGTGAAATCTTGTGATCGAAGACAGTTGTTCACCTATTTGTGTTTCTTGTAAAGTTTCAAAGATTGTACAACTGCCTAATGACATGCACTGGTATTATAAACCATAACCTTCTCGTGATTGTACATTATTTTGGAAGAGCACACAACAAAATCAGACTGCTTTCCCTATGTTCCATATGATTCTCATTGTGTAACAGGAAGATGCACTTAATCTCCCATAAAATCGCCAAAACAAAGCTTTCAATTAAGCATGATCCTATCCTATGCAATAATGCAAATGGAAATGCTTAGCAGTATGTATAATCTCCCATCATGGTTTCCATCATATAGGGCAAATTTTAGCCTCTGTTTGGTGGGCATTTTTTTTTTTTGGAAAATATTGTTTTAAATAGTGATTTTTTGGAGAATGCGTGGTTAAAAAGTAGGGAAAATTGCAGTCATGGTACCAAACCTTTCATTTAGTTGTAGATTTTGTCCAAACCTTTCATTTGTGTCACTCACGGTACCAAACCTCTAAACAACTCACACCCGGAGTCTAAATTAACAGAAACCATTCGTTTGACTGTTAGTTGACCAAAAATCAAAGGTTTGACCAATTGTTGACTAATTTTGAAGGGGTAAATGAGTAACTATACATTTTTTATATAAACGGAAAAAAAAAAAACCAATCATCTTCTCCTCCATCCACTACACACATACCCACCCCCCCACTGCCAGTTTCTTGATTCTTAATCTCCGGCACATCAAAAGACCTCGCCTTGTTCCCACTCTGCTTCCTTAGCAATATAAACAACACAAGCAACAATAAAAGTAAGCCAACAACAGATCCAATTACAATCCCAGCAATTGCACCTCCAGACAACCCATTTTCACTACTTTTCCCTAAAATTTCAACACCTTTTGGACTCCCAGAATCAGTACAAGCATTATCAAGAGGCTTCCCACAGAGCGAATTCCCCAAAAAAGCACTTTTAGGCTTCCCTTCAAGCCCTTTCGGCATAGACCCATTTAAATTATTAAAAGACACATTGAACAGCTCAAGATTCAGGAGTTCAAGCTCCGGCAGAACCCCAGTAAACCCATTTTTCTCCAAATAAAGAGTCTTCAACCTCCTCAAGTTGTTCAACCCAGATGGGAGTTCGCAGAAAAATTGTTCTGCACAAGATTCAAGCTCACGACACCATGAACAAAGAAGATGAATTCCGGCATAGCGCCGGAAAACTGGTTCCCTTGAAGGTAAAGATTGGAGATGAATGTGTAGTACTCTGTTGTGAGAAGATGAATGTGTACTACTCATATCTGTTGAAAATGGATAAAAAACCACATTTACCCTGTTCATTGTGTAAAGAGCCTCCACCATATTGGGGGTGGGTATGTGTGGGGTAAATGGAAAAGAAGATGATTGGGTTTTTTTTTATATAAAAATTGTAAAGTTACGTATTTGCCCTTTAAAAATTAGTCAACAATTGGTCAGACCTTTGATTTTTGGTCAATTAACGGTTTTTGTCAATTTGGACTCCGGGTGCGAGTTGTTTAAATGTTTGGTACCGGTAGCACAAATGAAAGGTTTGAATAAAGTCTTCAACTAAATGAAAGGCTTGGTATCGTGGTTGCAATTTTCCCTAAAAAATATGGACAAGTTTTGAGTTTACGTGTAGACTATTTTATTGTATAAACGTGTGGTTGAAATTGAGTATATAAATTTTTTTAAAAGAATGGGAGACAAACAAGGGCTTTGTTGCTAACAACATCAAGGCTAATGTGAATATCTCTATTTATGCATGCCCCAATCTAGGAATACAGTTATATAACGTCACATAACTTCAAAGAAAGGCGTGTGAACCACCTTTTAACCAAAGCAGGCAATAAAGCAACACTTGCACTGGGAATAAATAGAACCTTTAGTGCTTACTCCCTTCTCTGGTGTACGCTCTTTTTTAGCTAATTGGAATGTAATCAGGGTGGCTGGAGGAAAGACATTTCGAACAAACTAATATTTTTATCCTTCTTCAGTTTTTCCTTTTGCTCTTATCATTAGTAACATTTTCAAAAATGAAGTAAGTTGGTTACGTGTTCTCATTTCCATGGCTATATAGTTTTCTTGAATGCACATGATGAAATCTGATGTCAAAGATTAATCGTTGCTCCATTGATCTTGCAGATGAATGCTGGTGCTAGGATTGAAGCATGACCATTGTTCTCATCCTTCCAGTTTCTCTATCAGTGTTCAATAAAGTGTTCCTCAAGACTTCTTTGTTGCCTTTAGTCAGCAGATTATTTGAATTTGTAATACAATGATTTAATCTGATGTTTGACTCAATTGCTGTTAATTCTATCTCTCTGTGTGCACCTGTTCACCCCTTTTTTTTTTCGGTACCTCTAGGTTCATCAACCTGTCTTGAAGTGGGTTTATGTTACTCCGATTAGAAGGAATGTTCTAAGAATAAATATACTAATTAAGAATTAGAAGTTGCATACAATCCCATCATGGCTAGGACTTAGGAGATCAGTCTATGCACTGGAGTACTATTAGGATAAAGATACTAGTGGCCCTGTACAATTCCCCCCCCCCCCCCCAACCTATCACTGGGTCTAGTTTCAATAAGCTACATTGTATGTCCTAGGACTTGGGAGATCAATAAAATTAAAGGGTTTCAATTAATTTTATTGATTTGATACAAACTCACCTATTGATTTTCAACTCTTCGTTAGGACATACAAGTAATTCAAAGCATTAAATTTCATAAGTAAAATCAATGTATACAAAGTTAACGAAAATAAAATTAAAGGGTTTCAATAAATTACATTGTATGTCCTAACGAAGAGTTGAAAATCAAGGAAACACGATAGAATAAATCACCGGATTTTGAAATAAGATGAGAATAATCTTGCACTAAAACTTTCTTATTTCCCAACTCAAGGCTCAGACCCTTGTTCTTGAATCATTAATCTTGATTGGCTTCTCCCTTTGTCGATATCTAATTGTCAAAATTGTGGACTCCTTTTTTCCTGACCTAGAAAAAGTTTTTATAAAGTATCTCATATGATTCAAGAGATTTTCACCGAAAAAAAATCTAAAAAGAACTTTAAAAAAAATGTTTAACCAAACCCAGTCGGATCGAATCACCAGTGGTCACAGACTCACAGTTTGCAAAGTTGCGGAAAATAGCTCCCCCTAAATGGTTGCGGTTTGCAAACCGGCGGTGGTTTGCGATTTTCCTTTTTTACTTTTACTTCCTTCAATTCTTAACGTTTCCGTTTTGGTCCCCAAATTCCTCTTTTATTCCTCCTTCGTCCTTCCATAATTACAACATAGATCCTTCACCTTGAAATATTTATAATTTGCTTCCTCATCATTTCGAAATCATGAAGTCTCCATCCGATTCAAGTTTCAAAAGTTCGTAATTAAGTCTCCAGACTTGCCAATTATCACATTTGCCTCCTTAAAACTTATGAATTTTACCCAATTGCCCCAATACTTCTTTCAATTAACTGATTGCAATCCGGATGACGTTCAAGTATCCGAATCAATCTCCAGTTAAGCTCAAAATCACCATTTTCACACTAATTGCACTCACGTCCCTTCTTCACTTACAGAGTACATAATTGCACTTAATTAGGTAAAAAATGTTCAATTAGTCATAAGTTACTAAGATTAAAAGCATGGATAAACATGTAAAACACATTTATGAGCAAGATATGAGCTTCGTTTAGAGGGTTTAACACTATGAGAAAATTTGGTAGTTAACAATGGGGCTAGTAATGGCTTTAAAAGAAATAATATTCGTACATTTAATAAAATTATTTATTAAGAGAATGCGTAGTTAAAAATGAGGTTTAAAGAATTTGTATCAAATAGGGATAAAGTCATTACCTCCATCGAATATTAAATAATAAAATGATTATTTTATCTTTGCCAATTATTTTCACATTCGAGCAAATATTTTCTTCAACAGTTTCCTTGAGATCAAATCAGAGTAACAATTTGGTCGTTGCCAAATATTGAGCTAAGCTTAGGGGATGTGCTACAAGTATATAGGGGATGCCACAATGGACACATGGTGCCCCCCTATTGGAGGGATCGCTGGCCCACCGGCACCCCCTATGTACAAGAAGAATAATTCTAAAACTAATAAGAGGAAAATACTTGAACATATTTTCTTTCCCTTTCGAATCAAGCGACATATTCCAACACAAATAATCATCTATTACTTCACTTATTTTCCGTTTCAACGCACCGAAATATTTGACCCAATAATTACTCATTGGCACATCAAAAATCCCATGCCACGAATAGCAACTATTAATTCATAACATGTTAAGGTAAATCATATAGTAGTCAATGTGCGTGGAGTTTAATTTTCTCATGCATTAGAATTAAATTCTTACACGATATAATACATTTTTAATAGTGTCACCACTCCCTAGATCATGTCGCCAAAGTCAAGAAATATTGCATATCCTAATTCGTAGATTAGTAAATATTACATCCTTAACAGAACATAGTACTAACCTCTTATTCTATGATTGTGAACAATTAATTTCTCGATCAATTTACAAAATAATTTCTTGTGTACTAACCAACATATTTTGAATGAAGTATTTCATTCATCAATCGAAGGCACTTCATATACATGCTTAAAATCTAACGCAACACTCTTTTTAACAGAAAATACTTAAAATCGTGTTATTTATTCAATAACAATCTAAGCGTTTATCTTATTACAGTAAAATTTTAATACTTTTCGACACATTTCCCAACATCATCCAACATTATGATAAGTGTGTAGGAATGTCTAAGAGCTTGTTTGGTGCACATTTTGACAGTAAGAATGCATTTTTACTATTGATGTGATGGAAAATATGTGGTTGAAATTGAAGAAAAAATTATTGATGTGATGAAAAATATTATTTTATTGAAAAATGTGTAGTTGAAAATGAATAGAAAAATGATAATGAGAAAAATAATGTGGCTCAAACAAGGGCGGCTAAGCCTTTGTTTGAACATCATTCTTTAAAACTCATTTATTTTTAAATTCATTTTCAACACCACACATTCTCCTAAAAAATTAATTTTTCACATAAATTTAAAATTTTTCATACCTTTTAACGATATATTCTCTAAAAAAATAATTTTTACAAAATCTATTTACAAAAAATGGGGCTCATACAAGGACAAAATGTTGATTTGAATACCGTAGTACTTCAAAAGTGTAGTTAGTTAAGTCGTAAATATTTGTTGCAAATAATTGCAAGCTGGTGATATAAGCTATTGTCCTGTGAGTAGGGTTGGACATGGTCCCATTCAATTCTAAAGATAATCGAACCGAACTAAAATTTCTGAGTATTTAGGAAGTGAAATTGTTGGATCCAAATTTAATTATGGAGTCAAACTAGTTCGATTGTGTACCATAATTAATAATAACCATCCTAAGGAAAAAACTTATTCATCAATAATAATCCTCCTAACCAATGCTTTTCTACTTTCTTCTTTATTAAACACCGTAGCCATAATACCACCATTATTATTTTGTCGAGTGAATATTGCTTCCTTTTCATCAACCTTAGTGCTCTCATATGCATAACAAGCTTTTAAGTGCTTCTACATGCTAAAAGTTTCATTATTATATGCCTTAAATGTTCTCCCACAATAATTACATTTCACTTTGTGTCCCATAAGTATTTTAGTGAAATGAGTATATACTTCTAACCTCTCATTAGGTTGTTTTTCGTTTCTCATTCGAGAACCTATATAATAAGAAAGAGCAATTAAGTTTTTCCAAATTAGCCTTTATATGCCACAAACCGAGTTTAAAAATTAAGAATGATGGGGAAGTGCTTACGAATATAGGATTTGATGGATGTATTTTATACACTTATTTGTACTTAAAAATATAGATAGTTAATAGTTCTTTTGAACAATTATAGCTTAATTTATTGTTTATTTCATTTATTAGGTTAAACTCAATGAAAGGAAGTAGATTTGAAAGAAAAAAGCGAAAAATGGTGAAAAGGGGGCAAAATCCAAAAATTGGGGACTAAAGTGTAAATACTCAAAAGTTGCGTCGAAACTCACGATGAAGATTCGAGAATGCTATGGGTCAATTGGATGCAATTAGAAATCAAAAGGAGTGAAATAAATTTTCAACCGCATAAGGATGTTCCAGATTTTAAGACGGAGATTAACTCATTTTTGGCCTAGTAAACATTCGAATTGAAAAAATATATATTTCTAATAAAGTTATAACCCTTTGAGTTATCTTTGAAACTCGCTTTGAGTCGCCTTATTCGGATATCGAAAAATAAAGTTACAACAAAGACACTAAAGAAGGCGCGCAGTGGAAGTAGCAAGTGGCGCTCAAGTGGATACCTAAAGACCAAATTTTTGGCTTTGCAGCGCCACTACATGGCACCTAGGCGCTACCCACCTCCAAAAATTGGGTTTTCAAGTGCAATTCATTTTTTTAAAAGCTCGATTCAATTAAAACTCATCGAAAACTCAAAAAAGACATAAATACAACTAGTTCCACACAATTTAGGGGAGGGAAAAACACATAATAATCAAGATCAAATAACAAAAGCTAGGGTTTGAAGACTTTTGAGGCTGAAGAAGATTCTTGGAGCAAGATCGAATTCTTTCCAGGATCACGATTTCAAAACATGGTTATGAACTTTATACTTTTTGTTTTTTTTTTCATTATTATGAGTACATAAATTCATAGTTAGGGCGAGCAATATAATCTATTTGTGGTCATTTATTTCTTTTATTCAAGATTCTAGTTCTTTAAATGTTTATATGTTGATTTTATTCATAAATTTAATACTTTGAATTATTTGGCCAATTATTCAATGATTTTATGAATCTATTACAATCAAGAGATAAGTTTTAGATTTAGATCACATAGTAAAATTCGATAAATTAGTATAACATGTAGAGATATATATATATTAATTATTGCGGTCATTAGAAGAATTCTTAGAATTAATATTTCGTTTAACTATGATTGATTCATATAGAGATATGTAATTAAATTAGTTTAATAGATTCAATGAGAACTCGAGATGAGTAAATTAAATACTTTAGAAGAATTCAACTGAACACTATAATAGTAATGAATCTTGATTGGCGAATTAAAGGGAATCCATAGGAAAAATTGTAAGTCCTAGCATCCATATTCGTACTTTTAAAATCCAAATCGATAAATTGTGTGTGTTAGATTAAATTAGTTTAGTTAGAGAAATTTAGAAATCAATCACAAAATCATTATTTGTTTTCGATCAAATTAGAGTTATGAATAATTTAACCGATTATTAGATAGTAGTCCTCGTGGGAACGATATCCGTACTCATTGGTCTATTATATAATTACTTGTTACGATCCGTACATTTGTAAGATATAAAAATTGACAATAGATCTTGAGGAGCAAAGATGAAGTCATGACTTGTGAGAGGCGAGCAACTGAAAATGAAGGCAACAACTAAACCTAAATGATAGAATCAGTTAGTGTTATGTGAATTGTGAAGTGAAGTTGGACTTGAGCTAAAATTTGAAGGAAAAAATATTTTGGGCTCAAGTTGGACTTGGCCCTTGAGAGTTGGAGCTACGGGCACTTATAATTAATCAGTTAATTAGTTAATTGACAAATTTATTTAGAAAAAATTAAAATGATTTGGTTTATTCAATATAAAAAAATGAACATTTTTTTTTAGAGAAATTTGATTCTTATTCGGGTCTTCTATCCTTGGTCTAAAATGGGAATCAAACCAAATTCATCAATTTTTTATTCTACCATTTGGGTATTTAACCTAAAGAACCAACTTGAAATGCACGTTTTAGGTCGGGTCCAATTCGATTCAATTCAATTCGAGAGGTTTGCCCAACACAAGTTGTAAGAGTGATATTTTGTTGTGCTGAGTAGGCAATTTGTTAAGTCCCTATTTGGTGTGACTTAAAATGTTGATAAAAATTTGCATTAAATTTTAATCACATATGTTATGGACCTAAGATTTTTATCAACATTTTAAATATTTTATCAATTTTTATCAAAACTATTACAAAATCTATTTTTTAAGTACACGTAGAAGCTAAATGAAATAGTACAAGTATGAGGTTGTTTGAGAAACCGAGTACATGCCAAACTAGTATTTCAAAATATATAGCCCCTTGTTTGGTACTCATTATTTTTAAAATACGTTTTTAACTCTCTTATTTTCAACCACACATTAAATTCAAAACTTTTCCTTTTTTTAACCACACATTCTCCATCAAATCACTATTCTAAAATGTATTTATTTATTTTATTTTTACAAAAAAAATAGGGCATAAACAATTGTAGATGGAAAGCACAGCTCTTCCTTTTTTTTTTCTTTTTTTGTTTTTAAAGATTGGTTTGTACCATTTATGAGTGTTCTAGAAAATGTAAAGCATAGTAAAGTAAAGCGTGAAGGCCAAGCTTTGCTCTAGGTGGCAAAATGTACTTTTTTTATTTTAAATTCTAAATCAATCTAAAAATTATTTAATTATTAAAGAAAAAAACGTAAAAGAAAAAGCTCTTATGCGCAAAAAAATAAAAAGCACGAGGCAAGGCGAGGCACCTCGCTTTGCGCCTAGACACTTTTTAGAACACTTCCATTTATATACGCATTTTTTATAATAGAAATATACATCATTCTCTTACCTCCAGTCATAACCCTAGTTAGAAAACATCGATGCAACACATCGATGAGCCGCCGCCTAGACGCTTTTTAGAGCATTGCCATTTATATACACATTTTATAATTGAAAAACAAATCATTCTCTTACCTACTCCAATCGTAACCCTAGTTAGAAAACATCGATGAGCCGCGGGTAGAAAGTTTTAGGAAATGCGTCTACCTACTAGACCTTGTCGTTGTGAATCTTCCCTTAACAATTTAAGTTGTCGAGGGTTAAGAACATGTCAATTATCAACTGATGACTAAGCGATGGCCAAGTCTTCTATAAGTCGAGGGAGTTGTCAAGTTGGACGTGCCTTGATATGAATATTCTCCCAACAACCCTCATAAAAAGACCTCGTAAAATATTATGATGATTTTCGTGTCAAGGATACCCATATCTTGCATTCGCTCTACATATCTCAAAACATATTGGACACCTATCCTCTGCACACATCAAAGTTTGTCGAACGCCACCAAGAGAAGATGTGTACATATATAAACACCGTTCTTGATGGTAAACTTCTCGATTTTTTCAGTTTTCATATTTTTACACTGCAGTTTACACATGATTATTCCCATTGATTTGACTAAGAAAGTGATAACAAGATCACAACCCTCGTATTTGAGGTATGTGAGATCGTTCTCCAGTGACATTAGATTGTAAATGCTATCTTTAGAGTCGATTTGTTTAAGGCTTCTGATTCGTATAGAAAACTTTTTGAAAAAGTTACTTTAGGTCAGTTTTTTCTAAAATTACTTTCAGAAAATTGTATCACCATGTTCTAAAGTATAGTCTCTAGTGACAGAAGCAGATTTTAACTTTTCGAAACCTTTGTCAAATAGGACCTTAATTGTTTTAAAATTTTCTAGACATTTCATAACTTTTTTCTTAATTAAAATTTGATTTTAATGTATGAGTAATGATTCATCACCAGTGTGTTTACAAACACAGTTTAGGTGGTTCTAAATGATAGGTTAAATGAAAGGTGAAATTAAATGATTTATTTAATTTCACCTATCATTTAATGTCACATTTAACGCCACCTAGACTGTGTTTGTTAACACACTGGGGATAAATAACATTACTCTTAGTGTTAAGCACCAGTTTAGGTCGCAATTATGTAGCATTAAATGATAGATTCATTTAAATGCAATATTATATAATCAATTTAATTGAACCTATAAATTGTAGACATATAAACTGGTACTCTCTCTCTCTCTCTCTCTCTCTCTCTCAATAAATTCAAATTATTGATTGCGTTTGTCATCCCGTAGAATTTATGTTTTATGTAATTGTGTGTTGCAATATAAATGAAAGCTCAGATGAAGTAATTAACTTATTAAACTTGTTCTCCACTTTTGCTCCTCATCGGCCAGCCATCTTGACTACTCATTAGGAAATCAATTGAGATGAAATAAAACCACGAGGCAGTCAAAAAAATGGGTGAAAAATAGACTAGAGAAATTATAATTGTGTGGTTTTAACTTTTAATTAGGAAAAGACACTTAAGGGAATTCGGACGAATTGATTATTTCCCATGTATGCACCAATTAATATGAAATATTAATCATTGTAAAACTTCGTGACTCATTTGGTCGTTTATTGAAATTGGCGAAATTATAATTAAGAATTTAAGATTATATTCCATTCTTCTTTTTTCCCCATCCTTGGCGTGTCTCTCTATGTTTTTAGTTGTATGCTGAGAAATTCATCTCATTGCATTCAATAAAATCATTTCTATAGTTGTCAATTATTAATAGTAGGATTTAGTTAAAAAATTAAATATCAAAAAACAATTTTTTTTTTATAAAAAATGCTCGATCGATGGAGTCTGTCATCGGTGCTAAAATGCTAGTTTAGTATGTGAGGTGTTAGTTATTTTGTTCGGCATTTAATCGGCTTATTACAACTTTTCATGTATGAACAAACACAATATTGAAACATTCGTAGAGACATTCTTATCCGTTGAAGTGGCCCTAGAAATCATACTATGCTTCGCTTAAAATAGTGATAATCACATCAATCTCTACATTCTACCACATTATGCACAAAGAAAACAATATTAATCCACTACGGAGAAAAAAAAAGGTTCAACCTTAATGGCCAAACAAAATTGGTTGCTATATATAAGACAATGTCATCGATCAAACATTGGTCGGTAAAGTTTTTAGTCCGTTAAGATTGGAACAATTTTTTCATTCTCTATTGCGACCAAACACCATTTGGTCACTAAAGAATAGAGCGGGAAAACCCCGTGTTTTTTTGCGCGGGAGACAGTACTCTTAACGACCAAACATTTGTCATTGATGCGTTGTTTCAACAATTAATGAAAGATCTTGATGAACCCAAAATGACCTATTTTGGAAAATCTAGCAATGAAATGGCCATTTTTTGAATTTTAAATTTGATGTTGGGCAAATAAGGACATTAGATAATATCCGAAACTTGGTAACTAATTAAATTGGTGGACAAATTTAAATATAGGAACAAAAATGGAGGGTAGAATCCGTGTGGCATAAATGTGAATGCACAAGGCATCTTCCTCTCCTATAAATAGAACCCTTCTTTCTTAAGAAAAACCACGCCATTTCAAGAAAACTCTCATTCTCATACATTTCAACAATATTTGGCTGCTTGTCAATTATTATTTCATCTCGATGAGTCAAGGCGGGAGGTCGGGAAGAAGAGGCCGTGGTCGGCAAAGGGTGAACATGGCCAGAATGGAGAATGATAATAACCTACAAGTTACTTTCTCCAAGAGGCGCGCCGGTCTATTCAAAAAGGCCAGTGAACTTTGTACCCTTTGCGATGTAGAGATAGGCGTAATTGTTTTTTCTCCCAGCGACAAGGCGTTTACCTTCGGCCACCCGAATATCAATACTATCTGTGATAGGTTTCTTTCGCAGAATAATGCTCCACCACCTCCCGATCCTGTTACCCAATTGGTTGAGGCTCACCGCACTTCCAACATCATTCAAAGAAACCAGGACCTGACTAATGTGGAAAGCACCATTGAATCTCTTAAAAGGAGTAGCAAAGAGAAAGAAGAGATTAAGCTAGCCGGTATAGCCCAACAATGGTTCCCACCCTCCATTGATGACCTCGATTTCCACCAGCTTCAAGACTGGTTAGGGAAATATGCTCATTTCAAAAACATGGTTGACAATGAATTGCAGAGGGCTTCAAATCCAGGGAACCAACACTTCCCTACTCATGCTGGGACAGACCCGAGTTTCCCTGTACCCGGCGACGCAAATTTAGGCTTTCCAGGTTTAGTCACTACTGGTTTTACCGCACCCAACTATGGAACTACAGCCCCAGTTACTGTCCATGGATCAACAGTTCCTGCAGCTTCGTTTGGTGGTGATGGGATTAATACCTTTGGAACTAGCGTATTCCCAACTCCAACTCATTATGTGACCAGTGGCTCTAATGAAATGGTCCTGTATGATTCGAGCAACCCTAGTAATTATTTGGTTCCAGCCGGAGCTAGTGGGGGAAGTGGCCTTAATGCTACGGTTGTTCCGTATGCTCCAATGGGTATGGGTTCAATATTCCCAACTTACTGGATGGCTAGTAGCTCCAGTGTCTCGGCACTGCCAATGTTTGATCCAAGAAACCCTAGTCCAGGTGAAGGTAGCTCCAGAGTTACGGCACTGCCAGTGTTTGATCCAAGAAACCCCAGTCTAGGTGAAGGTAGCTCCAGAGTTACGGCACTGCCAATGTTTGATCCAATAAACCCCAGTCCAGGTGAAGGTAGTTCTAGAGTCATGACACTGCCAGTGTTTGATCCAAGAAATCCTAGTCCTGGTGAAGGTAGCTCCAGAACCACGGCACTGCCTGCATTTGATCCAAGAAACCCTAGTACAGGTGAAGGTAGTGGGGCTAGTGGCTCTAATGCTGCTGCACCGCCGACTTACGGTTCCAGGTCTATGTGAAGAAATGGTGATGGTGGCAGCAGTTTCTGAATCCATTTCAACCGAATCACTGTCTCCAGGTCTATGTGAAGAAATGGTGATGGTGGCAGCAGTTTCTGAATCCATTTCAACCGAATCATTGTCCAATTAATTACATGTGCCCTTTAAGATTTTTATTGTTGTTTTTTGGTGGTATTTGATTTCTCCAATACCCTTTATTTGATTTATGTTGATTGAACTTGAGTGAAATTTGTTCTTGTTGTCAAATTTAATCTACTTTTGTTGCCCAAATTATTGAATTTTGATATCCTGATGAATGATTTCACTGTTCTAGAAAATATATTTCCAAATAAGTAAGTGGATTTTCAATTTTTAACATGGAGCTGAGTTCTATTTCTTCAACACAAAACATCAGTTCTAATGAAACATATATACAATGAGCAAATTGATTTTTCAGCACTCACGATCTCTTAAATTTACTTTCTGGATTTATTTCATTTGGAAGTGTATTTGGGAATCAACTAATTCAAAAATTAAGAAATGATTATCAGATGGGGGAAGTAAAAAGAAATTCGATATACTACTTTCGATAATTCAGTAAACTCTTAATTTTATTCCTTTTTCTTTATGCTGTGAACCTTTAGGCCTTGCGTTTCAATTTTGAGTTTTGGATTTATTTTCAATTTTCTATTCGGAGGGTTTATTTTAAGATTATAAGATGCGTTTGATGTATATTCTAAAAAAAATCGTTTCTAAACTAAAAATTTGGAAAAGAGATTTGGTCCAAATTTTGTGGCAACTATCTTTTGATTGATCTTGCACCATTCGTCTTTCGTGAATATAGAAGATTACAAATGAATTTTGAAATAAAAACCTATCCAAATTTTATTGCAAATAAGAAATTTACATATAATCAAAAGCTCGTTATGCTTACACAGATCAGAAAAATGAGAAGCCGAAGGCTGTATATTATATGAGGATATATATTGATGCGATATCTCTTCCAATAACATCGGTATAGCCAAATATTCTTACAAGAACATGCAACCAAATGGTCGTGTATCACTTCTTCGGGAGGAAGAACAAGGTCTGCTTCTTTCTGTAAAGAGTTGACATCTTTATGCGCAATCCCACGAGGCACAATATGCTTGAAGTAGTTCAAATTCGGATTGATGTTAATTGCTAAACCATGAGAGGTAATGCCCGAGGAAATTTTGACCCCAATTGCTCCCATCTTTCTCTTGTCAACACAAACTCCAGTCTCACCTTTTTGGACTGCACAAGCTTTAGTTTTTTTTTTTTTTGCTGGGCTTGGACTAATGGGAAATCGAGCTGGTTCTAAATTTGGACAAGGGCTGACATTTAAAAAAATGGGCTGCACTTGGATCTGGGCTGAGGGTGACACGTGGTGTAGCCCGGTCCAGCTCAGTCACAAATCTGCCACTGCATGAGACAGTTGATTTCATGTTCATCATCAGAATTATGCCACACCCATTTAGGAAGACTGAAATTTTTTGACGTAATTCACTGGCTGTTCCCCTTCTCTCTTCCCAGTTCTCTTTTCTTTTTTTGTTCTGTTTCCTTTTGAAAAACATTATGAGTGTGTTTGGGAAGGATTCTAGCTTTTTCAAGAATTGATTTTTCTGTCATTATCAGGTACAATGTTGAAGAATGGCTTGTTGCACAAGTTGCAACATTCCATAACTACCCTCCGTCCCAATAAATTTGAGACTTGAGTGTGCAGCCATTTTTGAATATTCAACATCAATGGAGGGTAGGTTTGGAAAAAGTAGAAAAAGTAGCAGGCCAAATTCTTGTAGTTTTTGGACCGTTGCAGTCCCAACGGTCCAATTACTAATTTTAATTTCAGTTTTAACTGCGCTAGACAAGCCCCTTATTTCTTGTTCACTAAAAACAATCAAAACATCATAATATATTTATTGAGTTCTATATAATACGTTTAATCTTGTTTTTAGAAAGAGCTATTCGTAATTTCTCATTATGACAGTTGCCCTAGGCATACACATGACGGGTGGTTATTTGATGCATTAATGTGGTAATTTTTTATTAACTAATGCGTCAAATAATCATCTGTCATGTGTATGATATGTAGAGTCACTACTGTAATGAGATTGAAAATAGCATTATTCATTTCCAAACCAAACAAGTTTTGGGCATTCTACAATATTGAAAAACTGAAAAGGTTCGAAAACAGCAGTTTTTTTTATAGCTTATTATTAATTATATTATTTGCTCTAATAATTTGCTAAATTGAAATGGTGGGAGTCTCATCAATTGCAAACTACGAGGATTTTGAACTTCCCCTTAATTTCCTTTCACCGTTTTATCCTTAACCCCTTGTTTAATGAACACAAAAGACAGACATATACAACGTTAAAGAGAAAGTTAGAGAATTGCAAGAGAAGTTAAAAAAGAGAGTAGAACAAATATGCACAAAGAAACACTTAGTTTAGTCCTCAGTCATGTATCCTTGTGCAATGTCGGTATTAGCAAGATTTGCTCACAAATGCACAAGCAAAATGCATTTTTTTTTTCTTTCAATTTAAATCAAGCGTACGGTTGTTTTTCGGATGAAGACATTCACGAGGGACCTCACACAAAATAAGGAAAACTTACGTGGCTCATTTCGACCCACAAATTTTGTGGGGCCAGGCATATTAGCCAAACATTCTCTATATACATTCATTCTTGTGCACATGAAACTGCTAACAAAGTGAAATAGTATTTAGAAAAGGACACTAGTGTTTGTAGATTACTTTTAAGTACTTACAAACTGTGTATAAAAAGTATATTTAACTAACTTTTAAAAAAGAGAAAGTTTTGCTCCAAACATGCAGGAAACGAGGCATGATGGTTTGCAAAAGGCAGAGACTGTGCAAGAGCTTTCTTTTTCACCTTAACGATTTAGGCAAGCTCCATTCTTGACAATTGCGTACTTGTATACGAGAACTGATTTCAAGCTTACCTCCTAGTCTTTCAAATTTCCCATTCTGAATGTTATGTAAATTGAAAAAAAGAATTGTGTAATAACTGAAAAAAGGCTTTTCCTAACATCATCACAAAGCTTAGGTGTAAAAAAAAAAACCAATTCTTGGACTTTTGCATTTTTATTGGAGGTTAAGGCATAAAACTGAGTGAAGGCTGCGAGGTGAGGTCTGCATGGAGGGAAAAGGTAATCTTTAAGTATCAAACGCTGATAGCGAGAGAAGGTGAGAAAGAGATATGAGATGAAGCCTGTAAAGCAATAAAAATCTTAAAACCTTCTTAGTAAAAAGTGAACCACGCGAAACCAGATGGATTGAATTGTTTCTCACCAGTTCAATTGTAAACCAGTGATAAAAGGGACATCTGAAACGACTAAATACTGGATTATAGATCCTGTAGGGTGGCGACTGCTAAGAATCCACTTGCAAAAGAAAATCTCCTTTCAAACTTTAGTAAGAGGAGAAAAAAATGTTCAAGCAATAATCAGGATACAGTCAAAAGAAATATAGATTTCACACCATGAAGATATATCAATCAAGATCTTCTTATACATCCAATCCAAATGATATCGAACATGTTCTTAAACCCTGAAAGAAAACACATATCACTTTGTTTCTTAAAGACATCAGTGCTGAACCCAGAGCCGCAATGAACCCAGTAAAACCTGAGATTTGAGTGATGCCGAAGACTCTGGATAATGTCAATAGATAAATGGAAGATGGATTGAGGATCCCTGCAGCTATTAGTACTAATCTCCGTCACAGTTACAGATACAAGGTTAACATTATGAATAAGTTAGAAACTGCTGCATGCTAAACCCAAAATTGAACATCCCTCTACCACGTCTAAAGTTTTTCAATTTACGCCTTTCCGCTCCCATTGCATCCTTGAGGGAGATGAAGCTTAAAACATGTGCGCTGACTTCAGTTCGCCAAGGTCCCATTTTCTTCAATTCTCTGAAAGTTCTTTTCTTAGGGCTAAAAGAAACTAGAGAGTCGGAAGCAGATAAAAAGCACAAATCCCCATTACTCAGAAATTTAATGGGCCGATGCAAATCCTCAACTTGCAACTTGCAATAGAATTTCACGTCAATGCCAAATTCTTTAGCCCAGGAATCTTTAACGCCATATTCTTTCATTACCCATGCCTCAAACTGAGCATCCTCATAAATATAGCAGAGACAAAGGCATTCTCTTAGTACTCCAATATTGATCCAAGAGACATTTTTAACATAGTGCAGGCTAAAGTGAGGTGGTGGTGGGAGAAGCCTGAACTGTTCTGTCTCCAAGTCAAATGAACTTATAAGCTCAGAAGGTTTTTGGCTGGCAGTTATCCAATGAAGTGCCCCGTTCACAAAAGGATCAAATGGTTGCTGTTTCAGCCAGGCAGGATTCTCAATCCTTCTCCATGAATTTGAACCAAGTGTATGTATGTCTGCCACCATTCCTTTTGAATGTATGGAGTTGAGAGGATCAACAGATGTCGGACACAAGAAACGGATGACCTTGTACTGCTTGGTTTTCGAACAGAAGCCAAATGCCGAGTAATTTGAGTAAATATAACTTGGCGTCGATTCGGCAAGATGAGGAAGTTCTGTGTATTCCCGAAGAATAGGATTGCAAATACTGTAGAAAGGTTTCGAGGGTGAATTACAGTACAAACAAAGCAGTCCATTACATGAACCAATAAAAGCAAGATTTTTGCCGCGAAACGAGAAATCAGCATTTATCCTGCTCAATGGATGCAGATGACGGAAATGAGAATGACTTATCCTATCATCACTGCAGCATGAAGACAAATCGGCTTCACCAAGATCAAATGTATAGAAATACAGATATCCCCATTTGCTCCCATGTTTTTGAAGAATTAGATTGCTAGTTGTGGCGAGAGCTCTAGCCAGATGCACTTTGGCAAAATAGGGATCCTTGAGCAGTTTAAGGATCGTCTTGCAAACGGACCTACAGCACAATATATCCTTTAAGGGAAGTCGTGAAAGGATATCAACTATTATATGAACAGGCAACTCAAGGATAGGAAGTTTTATTCCACTTGTTGATGTAGTAGAAGAAGAAGCAGTCCGGATGCACCGTCGTTCAACTGTCCAGTTTTTACAATTTTCTTCACTAATTGTATTTCCAAGTCGCCTTTTGCGTCCACGCAACTCCATTCTCCGCCTTCTAGCTCAGAACTCTGTACCGCAAAAGAGGGACAATTGAAATTGTGGAATTAAACGTCCCCTACAACCTCCTCTCCACCAGTAAACATATTAGTAATCACTAATCACAACTGATATCTAACTACGTGGAACTTTAATGATGTAATCTTTTTTTCCAAAACAGATGCATATATTTTCCAAATCCGACATGGGTTAGAATTGAAATTCATAAAATTATTTCATTTATCCCAATCTAAAAATGCAAACCCAATTATAATTTTCCAATTTTCACCAAAATTAAATTTTCTTTGAAATCACAGTCAATCTCATCTTCGTAACTAAATTAATTCAATTTTAAACCATTTCACGATAGTAATCACAAATCTAAATGCTTCATCAAGTAGAATAATCAAAATTCAAAATCGAATCAAGGGATCACGACTTTAAGACCAATCACATATCTATACATACACAAAAAAAGGAAAACGAGAACTTGCCATGAAAAGAAAGAATTTCTCACCGCTCGTCTTTTCAGTATCTTGCTCGCCGCATGAACCCTAATTCTTATAGCTAAAGAGAAAAATCGAAGAATTGTATAAAGAAGAGTGAGGGAGAGGATGACCTCATGACCCAAGTAATAGAGTCGTAAACACATCAGATCGACACGGAAATACATGAGATTTTATGCAGACAAAATAAATGGGCTGGACTTTTGTTGAAACCTAGTCTTGGGTTAGACATCTTTTTAAAGAGATAATTGACACAGATAGCATTAGACATAGACAAAACGAATAATAACACTTTTTGACTTTATGGCGTGCATTGCCTATTTTTCTTTTTCCTATTTAGCCGAATTCTATCTAATGAACTTGAATATGAAACATAATTACTAACTTGAAGCTTGTGGAGATGAAAAGAATTTATAAACTTCGGGAATTGACATGTTTACGTACAAATAATTATGATTCTGTTCACGAGGACTTTCTCAAAGATAATTTAAGTTTTTGAATTAGTTGCCGAGCTTATTAGTTTTCCCTGTCAAGTTGAAGTTGTGAACAAAGAATCCAACCCTCTATAAGAAATGGAAAGAGTTCATTTCTTCCTCGGATTTATGGGTCAACTCCAAATACTTTCCATCTGAGGATTATTGTTACTATATTTGTAGGAATTCTTCGAAACTATTTGACCTATAATTTTTCAATTTTAAATTTTCAGTTTGTCAATAAATAGTAAGAACTTTAGCTCCCAAGGATATTTTTTATTTTAATTATTTTTTTCTATATCTTGCTCGATGTATACTTGGTACAGGTGGTCAACAGATCTGTGGTACATGGTATCTGTTGACGTTGAAAAATGTATAAACAAAATTCAAGCCAACTTCAGAAATAGACACAAATTTAGTTGGGGTTTAATCAAAGGGTTACAAAGTGATAATACAATAATCTTGTTTCTCTAATTATAGGAGATATTTGAAATATGTAAAAAAATACAAGAAGTTTGTATATTTTCCTAGAATCTCCTGGCCCTCCTGATTCTTTTGCTTTCTAGCCTTATATAGGAGAAATATGCATGCATGCAGTACACTTGTCTTGTCAATCCAAACACCGAGCTACATAAGTACATACGTTGGTATAACAGGATTGGCGGCCAATCTCAAATTTGTCAGTTGATCATGAGTTACTGGCACATGTGGTCCCCAACATTTAATACATTGCTTAGGAAGGGAAGCTAAGACTTTTGATTGGAAGACAGTGTGGGCACTGATGTGAGACATTTCCAAGTGTACACTTCTGATCAATAGCTTAAAGATCTTGTCAGTGATTCTTAATCATTTTTCATTGTTCCGCCTTGAAGGACTGCACAAGCTTCTCGGATAAATCATCTGAGATTCGAGCTAACATCACACATCCGAGCTCACGTTATCATCATTTCATTAAGTATATAAATCCAAACTAAGCGACCTCGGAGGTCGGTGTCAACAGTTACCTCCCAGGTCAGGTCTTACTTAGGTGAGAGACTTACCTTTTTGAAATAAAGTGGCACAATTTCCAATTCGTGCAATAATTATCCTTCAAAAATGTTAGAGGCGCATGTCTCCTTGTGAGCTGTGGAACATCTTCCTTCATCTAGAAGCATTGATTGACAGCCGTTAATCATTTAATTCCTATTTCAACGGTTCAGATCCAGCCTTTTAACATTCCTTCACACAAATAACCTTTTCACTTTTCATTTCATCACTTTAGCATTTTAAACTTCCCAGATTCTTGCTCCACGAGTTTTTTACTTTTTCCTATTTTTTCTGAGTGGAGCCGTCGTCCAGGTATTCTAACCGAAAAAAGAATACCTGGACCAGGTATTCTTTTTCCGGTTAGAATACCTTTTCTTTTTAAGTATTTATTTTCTCTTCATTTCGCTTATATGAGTTCGGACAAACCTCATGTGCAGTCCTGGGAAAATCAACAGGAAAAATCTGCACCATCTTTGTCCACCCCATCATTTAGTCCCTTGTCTACTAGGTCGGACTGTCAGGAAGTACTTACACTCGTTCCTATTGCGTCATTTTATCCTCCCCCACCTTCCCGAAGCCTACATCAAATTCACCTAGGAGTATGGAATAGCGACATAAGATAAGAGATGAGAGGATGCAAAAGGAAAGTAGTAACAGAAACCAAACTTGGGGAGCAAGTACTCTTAGGTCGGTAATAATGGAGGGTTCTTTGGCTACCATTAGGGCTAAGTACAGTATCCCCCCTCTGTGGAATTAGTTATCACTCATTCCTCCGACCGAGCTAACAGTCCTCCCACAGGATGTGTTGCTCTCAATAGCGCTATTTTATAAGTCGGTCTGAGGCTACCTTTTCCCAAAATCATTAGGTCCTTCTTTTCTTCTTGAGGAATAGCCCCTACTCAGCTGTGCCCAAATAGGTGGAGGACCTTAATCGCGACATTAATATTGTGGAAGCAGTTAGGTCATCCTGAATTAGATGTCTCCCAATATAATTTCCTTTTTACCTTTAAGGAGGATGGAAAAAATACGGGTTGGTGGTATACTAGTGTTAGGCCTAGGACGGGAGGCTCACTAATTTTAGATACTCCTTCTTCAATTAAGGGATGGAATGAGGAATTTTTTTATGTTTTGAGGGATTGGCAATTTCATCTCGACGAGGTGGATAGGGAAGATATAGTCCCTACCCTTTACCATTCCATTTGTAAGTGATAGTTCTCACTACTATCTATCTATTTAATTATTTTGAGACGGATTTAATTTTTCATTTCTGGTTTTGCAGTCTACCGACCTTGTCACTTGAGCTCGGCCATTTAAAAGCGGGCTGATTCAATCCGGGCTCTCTCTAACAGAGAGAGGTCCTGCAAGTTCGTGATTTTGAATGACAACTTGTTTCAGGCAGGGCTACTCCAAGCTTTACCTCCGACCTCAGTCCCAAGCAAACCTACGACTTCAGTCTCTGCTCCTTCTCATAAGTGCACCTGATATCTTTATAATTTCTGTCCTTTTCGGCCCAACTCTAATTTTCTCCTTTGTATGTCCATATCAACAGTCAGATATGTTGAACTTTCGTGCTGCTAGGGTGGCTAAAGCAGTTGAGGCTGCTAAGAGAAAAAGAGAAGAGGTTACCGCAAAGGGGCAGGACCGACCTGAGGAAACTGAGACCGAGCTTGAGGTTAGCAGCCTTTACAAGGACATCGCTCAGCTGAACTTCTAATTACACCTACTCCTACTACTTCTCTGAGCTCACCCATTCCTTCAACGGTTCTAGTTGCTACTGCAGCGTCTTTCTCCAAGTCTCAGGAGAAATGTCCTAATCTCCAAATGCTAGGTGTCGAAGGGTTGGTCGGGTGCCGTCCTGAGGTACTTTTGGACTTTCTCCGAGCTCTCTCTCCAGCAAGGGAGTCAGTTGCTACTTTTCCTCCTCCTTTCAGAGAATCGGTTGTCCTCATGACAAGGAGTTGGAACGATAAGGAGCAAGGAGGTTATTATACTTATATGTGAATATTTTTGGGGGACTTCCTATAGAAGATTCCAACAAAATTATTCATGGCAAAATAATAATCAATCTTCATTACATTGTGGCATGAGATGCCTAGCTCAATATAAGTGGGAGGGTCTCAACCTTGATGTCAACTACATTGACCTCCTATAGAGGGTGTGTTTAAAGTTATAGGGGTTTAAGGTCTATTATTAGAAATATAGTTTTTGGGTCTATATTCAAATACTCATATACATGCATCATATAAAGATTATTGATCATTTTAATTAATACGTGAATCGTTAATTTTTTCAGAACAATGTTGCTTAATCCATTATCAGTTATACTTAACAAAAATCAACTTGTGGAAGAAAACTACGTTAATTGAAAAAGAAATCTTAACATTGTTCTTACCGCAAAAAAACACACGACTAAAATTTGTGCTGAAATCCATAAAGATGATTCCACAGAATCTCAAAAGGCTGCATATGAAAAGTGGCGTCATTTTGATGAGATGGCTCGTTGCTACATTTTGGCATCCATGTCAAATGTGTTGCAACAGAAACATTAGAATATCGAAACCGCTTTTGACATAATGGAAAGTCTTCAAGAGATGTTTGGACATCAAAGTCGACAAGCTAGGCAAACTTCCATTAGGGCAATTATGAATACGTGCATGAAACTAGGCACATCTGTGAGGGACCATATGTTAACCATGATTGTCGCTTAAATGCTGCAGAGGCTTTAGGAGCTAACATTGATTCTGAGACACAAATTGACATAGTCCTTGAGACTCTCCCTGAAATGTTCTCACAATTCATAGTTGACTATAATCTGCACAAGATGGACATGTCTCTGACGAAATTAATGAAAGAGCTCCAAAATGCTGAAACTGTTCTCAAGGCTAGAACTAGAAATGCATTGATTATGACAGCTGGACCCTCTCATCCTAAGCCTTCTGGTGGCAAAGGAGGAATCAAGAGAAATAGACCAAGCAAAAAGCAAAATGGCAAGAAAAAGGGAAAGAAAACCACTACCGATGGAAAACCAAAGGGAAAGTGTTTTTCTTGTGGATAGAAGGGACATTAGAAGAGGAACTGCCCGAATAACCTAGCTAAAAGGAAATGGCATATTCATTGAGTCATGCTTAGTGGTTGATTCTACTAGTAACTGGATTATAGATTTTGGAGCCACTAAACATGTATACAATTCTTTGCAGGGGCTCCAGGAAACTAAGCACCTCAGTGAAGAAGAGTACACTCTCAGAGTCGGCACATGAGCAGTAGTGTCTGCCAAAGTTGCGGCACCTTTACTTTATGTTTTGAGAATCGTAGACACTTGATTTTAGATAACTGTTATTGTGTTCTCGAACTTACACGGAACTTGGTTTCCGTTGCACTTTTATATCGTGTTGGTTATTCGGTACTTTTTAGCCGTTCTACGGCGGTAATCAAGTTGAATAATTCTATTATATGTTCGGGTCATATGGTTAATAGTCTCTATATCTTGAGTCCTATGTCCGTGTTCTCGTTCGATAGCAAACCACAACCAAGCAACGTGGATTGTCTGTGATGATTCATGCCAACAAAAGGGGCGAAGGGCATATCATACTTATTGGTAAGGTAGGTTGTATCAAATGTCACAACATCCCGAAATTCCTTATATGCTTGCCTGCACCGATTGTCAGCCTAGAAGACATTTCTCAGACGTGAATCATCATCCAAGTTAATACTAAAGTAAAATCCGAAACAGCGGGATTGCATTTCATTAAAATAAGACCGTATTGCAGCCGCATCACCCTCACCCAGTCGTAGTCGTCTCACTTCTTAGATGTAATTCCGACAATCATTTTCAATACAAGTCATGTTCTCGTACCCACTGGCCTCGACAACTTCGGAGTTAAAACTTTTATGTAATGGAATTCCTGCTACATCATTCACTTCGAGCTTTCGTTTCACGTATGCACTAATATCTCGGTTGCATCGATACAACCTGGAATTAGTAGGACTCGTCTTATGATTGTGGTCAAGGTGGACCGAGTTAATCTTCCAATAACCATGTATATCTAAAGATGCAGAGATCCTATCTTTACAACACGTCTGAATTGTAGGTTCCGGCTTCAAAGATGTGCTTATAGTACCAACTCTTCGTCCCTCCCTACTACACGTCAACGTTAGAAATCTCACAACACCGTCATCACCCCTTCCTGAACTCATCTTCCTAATTGGAAAACCTACGGCGTAACCATATCTTGCATAAAAATCATACACTTCTTTTCATCCTTGAACTGCATAACAACTTCAGGCACAGTCAATCAATTTCCTCCTATTGTTTCATCTTCCACGACATTCACATTCTCGTCCACATTCTCATTTTCGGAATCGACGGACAAAACATTTTCCATATTTGGTTGATCCTGCAAAAAAGTATATTTAGTGAATG
Organism: Fraxinus excelsior; assembly: GCA_019097785.1. Lineage (NCBI taxonomy): Eukaryota > Viridiplantae > Streptophyta > Magnoliopsida > Lamiales > Oleaceae > Fraxinus > Fraxinus excelsior. The sequence goes on from CM032633.1 coordinate 4,423,541, forward strand.
AAATATTTAACTGGAGTTTATTTTAGCTGTAACGAATTAAAATAAATGCTGGAATTTCTTTGCTCAATTTTATTAACTTTCCTCCTTCATTTTGATTTTCCGTCAGCATGATTTATTAACTATTAACTAACAATGAACAATTAATTAACAATTAACAATTTCACTAAAACCTCATAGAAAACCCAATAATTAACTATTAACTAACACTTCACAATTAATTAACAATTAATTAACAATTAACAATTTCTCCAAAGCCTCACAGAAAAACCTGATAATTAATTATTAACTAACAACTAACATTTAATTAACAATTAACTAATAATTAATAATTAAGAATTTTACTAAATTCTCACAGAAAAAGCCGATACTTAACAATTAACAATTTTTCCATAAAACTCCAGCAAAGCTAATTTCACATTAACTACCAACTTCACTAAAGCCTCAGAGCAAAGCTTATTTCACCACGCCTTCTTACCTGCAGCGACTCGGTACCGGAGATGGAGGTCATGGCTGGATACAAAGCAACTCGCCACTTGCCGGTTATTTCAGCCTCAGAACCTGGATAATATGCCGCTTCCACCACCAAAATACGAAGCACCTCGCCACTTGCCGCTAATTTCAGCCTCCAAAACTGGAAAATATGCTGCTTCCACCACCAAAATACAAAGCAACTCGCCGCCAAAGCTGGAAAATATGCCGCTTCCACCACCAAAATGGGTTATGAATTTGTGTAATTTTTTCTATTTTTAACTCATCTGATTTCCAATGGGTTAAGTTAAAACTATGGTGATTTTTTCAGTTTGCGGTTTGGAGAATCCCTTTGGGGGAAAGGGGGAGAGAGAATATTTTTTTGGGAGAGAGATATTATTTGTGACCTACGTGAAATTTTTGTCCCAGCTCTCTCTCCATTTTCCCGCCCATTTTTTCGGGTTATAATCACAACCGTCCAACTACATTTCATCTCCACCTTACACCTCACTTTGTCAACAAACTTTGTCCATGGCCTTTGTACAAACAACATTTTTGTTTTTTAATCGGCGTCTTGACGAGATTATCTACATGATGCAACCTGAGGGGTTCATAAGAAAAGACCATGAAAGAAAAGTATGCAAATTGCAATGGTCCATTTATAGATGCAAGCGTCCAGGTCATGGAATGCCAGATTTGATCAAACCATTAAAACCTATGGTTTTGATCAAAATATGGATGAACCCTTTGTATGCAAGCGTATATAAGGGAAGAAAGTAGTTTTTCTGATTCTTTATGTGGATGACATTCTACTCATCGAAAATTATGTAGGGACATTATCATCCTTAAAGAAATGGTTGTCACGGCAGTTTGATATGAAAGACTTGAGAGGCTAGTTATATTTTCGAAATTCGTATCTTGCGAGATAGGAAAAACAAAAGGATAACATTATCTCAATCTTCATACATTGACAAAATATTGTCTATATCCGCATTACATAATTCCAAAAGGGGGACAAATCCCTTTTAGACATGGAATTCATCTGTCTAAGGAGCATTCTCCCAAGATTCCGACAGAGATAGATCACATGAAGAAGGTTCCTTATCCCTCGACTGTGGGAAGCTTCGTGTATGCTATGTTCTGCACTACACCACACATTTGTTATGCTATGGGTATTGTTAGTCGTTATCAGTCTAATCCAGGACCAAAACATTGGATAGCGGGGAAACATATACTTAAGTACCTTCTAAGAACGAGAGACTATATGCTCGTCTATTCAGGATATGATTTGAATCACATTGGGTATACTGATTTTGATTTTCAATCTGATCGTGACTCTAGAAAGTCCACATCGGGTTCAGTATTTACACTGGGAGGTGGAGCCGTAGTATGGAGGTGTATTAAGAAATCTTGTATTGTCGATTCCACCATGGAGGCGGAGTATGTAGCTACTTGTGAGGCTGCTAAAGAGGTTATATGGTTTAAATTGGACCTTGACATGGTAGTTTTGGCAATGGAACCTATAACACTTTGTTGTAATAATAGTGGAGCGGTTGTCAATGCTAAAGAACCAATGAGTCATCAGCGTAGCAGCACATTGAAAGGAAATATCACCTCATTAGAGAAATTGTTCATCGAGGAGACGTAACGATTAGTAAGATTGCATCAGCAGATAATCTTGCAAACTGGTTTACCAAGATCCTACCAGTTAAAGTTTTTGATGAGTATCTTGAGAGGATGGATACTATTGATATGTCACATATACTTTAAAAAGGGCAAGTGGGAGATTGTTAGTCTAATGCCCATTTTTATAGTAAGTATATTGTAACGACATTTTGAATTAACGTTTAAATTATTCACGTATTAGAATTTGATCTAAGGTTCCATGATCATATGAAATATAACAAGTTGTATACTCGACGGTTTGAGTATAGTGAGACACAATTCGTTATATGATCAAAATATGTCGTTCACAATCGGTACATAAAGTTGGATGCTTTATGTTGATAAGATTATATTGTTCTTATTAAGATTTATCTAGATCTGGGAATAAGAACAATAACGTATTTTTGAAGCACGTTGAACGGGGATCGCGTGGATGGCTCATTTGTGATCACTCAAAATGAGACATCACTCGATTATCGAACAAGTCACCTAAATCCTGAACAAGCAATGTACCTTTAATTGCTAGTTCTAGTTTTTTTGAGATACCAATGAGTAAAGTCTTAATTAAAAGATCAATCTCGATGCTTTGGGAATCTGGACGAAGTGGTTAGAGATCATATACATGCAATAGTGGAATTCGTTAATCATCATCATAAGACGATCGTCACTCTAAGATATTTTCTAAATGGAATTAAACCTGAGCTCAGTAGTTCGACGATAAGATTGTTAGACTTGGTGTTGTGATGTGATCACAACGAATTCGATTTATGAAATGGGACTTAGAGGGCAATACATGTTGAAGGTCAAAATGGTCATTTTGACGACTTTAACATATTGACGATCAATCGGGGGTGACTAGTGGACGATGGTCGGAGGATATTGTTACCGAATCATAATTGGCTTCCATAACTTCCACTCGACTCAAGAGTGCAATATCGAGTTTTTGGTAGAGTAAGTCGACATTAATAGATGTATCTCAATTGATCAAGAGTTGACCAAATTGGAAAAATCTATTGGAACTTGAGTTTTGTGGGTCCGACTAGGTCCCTATTTTGGCTCCAATAAAGGTGTGTGACTTAATTGGTCAACTACAATAAAGTCCAAGGAAATTTGTGCAAATATGAAACTCTTATTGTGTGGTATAAATATGCCCTTTTAGGGCACATTTCACAAGAATTGGGGTTTAACCATTTTTCATTTTCTCAAAGAGGAAATGAGCACCTAAGGAGCACAAGGGAGAAGACCTAAGGGAGGAAGCATTTGGCTAGACCATTAAAAGCTCCTTCAAGATTATCATCTCACCTTTATGTGTGTCGATTTAAATAAAACTTCCTATGATCTCAAGGTGATCTAAGATCCACCATGCATTTGAGTTTAATCTTTATAGAAAAATCGATTTCCTATTGTGAAGATTAAATTTCCACTTCCAACAACATATTCATCTCTATCGGTATGTAGCTCAACCAATCTGTAGCTCCTACCACATTTGTTGTTGGTTGTAATGATTCTTCTATTTCTTCTTAACAACAAGAAGTCTTGCAAGACCGTTAGAAACATTCGAGCTATTGAGTTGATTCTCGTGTTCCTTGACCTCCTGTGAAACTTTATCCTTGCAAGGACATTATCCTTCTTCTCAACATCTCCATTTGACTCCCTTCTTTCTTTTCTTTTATTGCATCTACAAAAAGCAAGTGTGCCTTCAGTACGAATGATGATCAATTTAAAATGCCTATATGTTGTTATTCAATAACAACTGTAAATTATTCTGGTGACGAGCAATGTTAATCCACATTATTTTCTCATCGTGAGTCAATAAGTACCATATATACAATAATAATTATGCATCTCTACCAAATATGGTCCAGAACGACACAATTGATAGATTTATCCAAAACTTTCTCGATCCCAAATAAATATAATAATGCTAAGTGTACATTCTTTGATATACGTTTTCTTTAACATCACCCATGTTTTAAAAATATTGTAGGCCGGAGAAGTTTTTTTTTTTTAAACTATCCAATTGTATGCTATCACGTGGCACAATGTAAATAATGATGTAAAAGACTTAAATGTAGCATGATTGAAATAAATATCATATCCATAAACGGAACAGAATAACCAAAGCATTTCACAAACAATTCCCAAAAAACCCCATCCCCGCCTCGAGGCTACCTTTGTTGCTCGTCACCACCGATTACCCGATTATGCAAGGAATCAACGTCACATTCAGGATGAGACCCCGCGGGTATCGATATTTTTTTTTTTCGCCATTTGCTAACTATATTTTAGTTGAGATAAATATTATATATTCAACCCATTCAAATTTTTTTTAATTAGTCTTCAAAATGTCCACCTCAAAGTTTCACGTAGGACCCCCAAATTCATCGAAGTGCCTCTACACCTTACATCCTTAGTGACTTATGTACCCTATTACAAATATCTTATCTCTATCGAAAAATTGTTTGAAGTAACGTACTATTATGTTTCTTTCTTATTATTTTCGTACAAATGTGTAGATTGTACTCTCGAATGAATGTATAGTATATATATTACAAAAAGTATTGAATTGCACAAGACTAGAACGCATTGCAGGTGCCATTATTGGCTAAAGTAGATAAAAGAAGAAATAAAGCAACTTTGCTAATAATCACTCTCCTCTTTTATACTTAATTATTTATTAAGAAATATAAGTTGTTAATCATTAGTTATTTTCACAATGACTAATAACAATTAATTATCCCATAAAGCAATACACTTGCCTTTTTTAAATCTATAACTTTTATTGGTAATTCGATATAATAATATTTTCAAAAGTTATCTAGTTATGTTTTCAACAATTCTAGTTAAGACACCACACGATGTTATGATATGAAGAATAGACGTTCGTAATGTTTGGCTAAATTTTGTTTAAAAGAAAAGGTGAAAAATAGTCTTTTTACGCGAAGATAAGTACTCAAAAATTTAAAGAGAGAGAGAACTTCTAGAATATCTTAAATAGGTTATTGAAAACTTAATTTTATTCTTAGCCAAACATTTCTTGATATCTACTTCTCGAGTTGTTGACCTCTGAATTTGTCGACTCTATCGGGACTTAGTTGCAAATTTTTTATTCTTCTTCGATTACGAAATATTTTTTTTGAGCTTTGTTAGGGTACCAGGGTTGGTGATCAGGTTTGGTGACAGATCGCCACGTGTCGCCCCTATTGGAGTGGCGCCACTCCAATAGGAGGCGACACGTGGCGACCGTCACCAAACCCGGTCACCAACCCTGGTCATTTATCATTTCCCATTTTCTTTTAAGCCCCTGTTTGGCCCCCATTTGGGGTGTTAAAGATTTTTTGAATAATGATTGATGGAAGAATGTATGGTAAAAAAATAATGAAAATTTTTAGATTTATGTGTAATATTATTTTATTTGATAAATGTGTGATTGAAATGAAGAGAAAAAAAATTAATGTAATGTAATGGAAAAATATGGATGCCAAACGGGGGCTAAAAGTCTAAAGACGTGCTGGCCACCAATAAAATAGATGGAAAAAAATAATAATATATATATACTATTTGTAATATTTAAATCAAGAAAACCGAAATTATGGGTGTATCGAATATGACAGAAAATTTAGTCACCTCGGGAAATGAAAACAAATGTATAGAAGAAAAAGTTTCCCTCCAATCGCTGTCTAAACTGCACGCCCTACTGAGTCAACAACAACTCCAACCTACAATAATTGTTAACCGACTAGCCCACCGACCTCAAAAATTCTTTGACCTAGCTCACGTAATTACACGTGTCACATATCCAATCTTTAATTTAAATTTCACACTTTCATATTAATTATCAGATGATTGTCACATCACATTATGTAATTTTTTATTTACATAAATTATGTACAACAAGAATTATCCAACATTCTTTTAGCCGGTGATTTTTTTTTTTTTTTGAAAAAAAATTTATTTTGAATAGAAAATCTTTGAAAAATGCGTAGTTAAAGAATAGAAAAAAATTTGGATTACGTATATGATATTGTATTTTATGAACGTGAAATTGAAATCAGTACGCAGAAAAAAAAAAAAAAAAAGTGTTGTTAACTAATGGAAGATAAATCTGAGCTTAATAGAATAAGCAATTTTCACCTTCCATTATTAGTTAGCACTTTTAAGTTTTTATAACATTCATTCCACGTGTGACACCAACAGCAAAAGTAATTTATCGATTATGTTGGTTGTTCATTATTTGTGTATAATTTGGATGACATTTGAATAGGTGAAAAAAATCGAGGTCATTAATTATTTTAAATGTTGGAGAAATCAATAATAAATTTGTGTGAATTTATTAGTGAGAACATTTGTCTGTATGTCGTGTTACCATGTTTTATTTAATTGGGATTTGAGTGTTGTAAATGGTGAGATAATAGACTCGAGATAATTAACTTAGCCTTTGACAATTAATTTACAAAAAAAAAAAAAATCAACTAAAGTTAATTATTAATTTTAATTATACATTCACAATAATCCATTTTTATTATTTACAGATTCATTATTATTCATACTTGTAAATTAAATAGTAAATTTGCCAAACTCTATTATAGATAAGAAACATCATGTGATACATATTGTACTATTTAATAGAAAAATCATGTGAACCATAAAAGTTCATCAAATAACGTGAAACATAAGTGTGTGGCTATGCTTTAAAAATGCAAAAGTAATTTTAATCTTAATATTCAAATAATTTTGTTTGAGAAAGATTTTTTAAATTTTATTTTTTTCAATTATAAATTCTATGAGACCCTAATTCTTTTTACTTTTTAAGCACACGTTCTTCAAAATAATTATTTCTCACTTGAAGAAATATATCCTAAAAAGCATGGGAAAATGAATTATCAAATCTAAAAACCAACCTTCTACAAAAAAGGCCCAGTGACTGATTTTTATTTCCCAACAAATAGTATCAGAGTTATTGGTTGTGATTTGTTCGAGGTTTTTGTTATTGATGGCTGCCTTGAAGTATGAAATTCCGCTCTTGGATCGCAATACAAAATTTTCATTATGGCAAGTGAAGATGCGAGTTGTACTCGCGCGATGGATTCAGATGATGCGTTATTGAGATTTGACAAATGCCCACAACTCGGACGACGGAGAAGAAACAACACGGAAGGATTGAAAGACACTGTCACAAATTCATCTTCCTCTCTCTAACAATATTCTTCAAGATGTTTTGAAGGAGAAAATGGCAGTTGTGTTGTGGTTGAACTTGGATCAATTATGCATGACTAAAAGTTTGACAAGCAAATTGCACCTGAAGCAGATGTTGTATTCTCATTGCATGACTGAAGGCGGATCTTTGGAAGATCATCTTGCCATGTTCAAGAAGATCGTCACTAATTTTGAGACTTTGAAAGTAAAATATGATGAAGAAAATTTGGCTTTAATCATTTTGTGTTCGCTACTCGCTACATTTACTTCGCTTAAAGACACGATTTTGTAAAGTCTTGTAAGAAGAAAGAACACATTAAGAGGGACTGCGACAAATTGTATAACAAAAATAATTTGATTGCAAATCATGGGAATCAGTCAAGTATTTCAGATAAGACCAACATAGCCGAGAACTATTTGAGTGATGGAGATGTTTTGACGATTTCTGGTGTGGAATCCAAACCGGACGATGAGTGGATTTTGGAGGCAGCTTATGTGTTCTATATGTGTCCCAATCGGGATTTGTTTGAAACATATAAAATGATGACGCAAGGTACCGTTGTCATGGATAACAATGAACATTGTTAGGTAGTTGGTATTAGTAGAGTCAGATTGAAGCTGGTGGATGGAATGTGTAGAATGCTTGATCACGTTCGACATATTCTAGACTTGAAGAAAACGGTAATTATATTATCACCACATAATTTAATTACTACACTATATTATAATCACACCACAATTACAACATATTTTCAATAAATACAACACAACAAATGTACAATTATATTCCAAGTCAATCATCATCCTAGTATTAGGCTTCATCTTCTTCGTGTATGTCCATATGTGTATATTCCACATAGGGGCGGACTCATGATTTTGGTTTAGGGAGGCGAGACAGAAATACGTAAAAAAGATTGAACAGTAACCTCGTCTCTATACTACCAGTACTTTTCGATGATGAAGCTCTAGCGGGGAGGATAATAGTACACTAAAATCATTATAAAGCATAATAGAGTAATCCAAATATGCGGAATTTTAAGTTAATGCACTTGAAATGACACGATCAAACACCCTTTTCAACGTTGTAAACAAAAATATTTCGCACAACAATGTATTTATGTAGGTAAATAATTGTCTTACCACAAGCAACTCTCCCACTAACATTTCCAGTGCTTTTGCTCAGTTCATGGCCACCTGAAACAAAGAGAATTAACTAGTAAAACACTGTTGCAATAAAATTTCCAATATAAAAATGAGAACAAAATTGCAAAAGAACAATAGCTCAAGAATAATTAAGCAATAGGAATGGAGGAAATCAATGCTTTTGGCATCTTTCTGCATCAACCAAAGGAGACCAAAGAAACAATGTTCTGGAAATTTCATGTTGTTCCTCTTCCATACTCCCACTTAAGTGCCTTAATTACTATTAAGAATAAATTCCTGCTCGGGGTTATTGCAAAGAGAGAGATGATACTCACCCTTTCCAAGATCATCATGGTCAGAATGGACAACTACTGCCCTTCCAATTATGGCATGTGGTCCTGAAAGTGGAATCTGCAAAACGAAAGTTTAATAATCGTGTAAGAAAAGCATATTGCGTTTAGCTGATTATGAAAGTGAGGAATACACCACCTGTTTGTCAGTAATGGTGAAAGTTACAGTGCCCGAAACATTTGAAATATGAAGGTTATACATCACTGAGTGAGTTCGATATATTCGGAAGACACAATGATGCTAGTTTCTATTCTTTTCTTTGCATCAAATTAATCAATAAACTATATATATATACCATTAGCATTCATCAAAGACAACTAAAGAGAGAAACCAAAGCCCAAATCATATCAAGCAAAAAAATTGAACACCTAGTGGGCGCCTTCAAAATTTGAATAAGATGAATAAAAACTTGAAACTTGAAAGGCCAGACATATGCAAGAAGAGAGGTAATGTGCGCGTGGATAATGAATTCATTTCGAAATTGATCCAACTGACAAAACTTTCTTCAAAACTTCAATCTGTTCTTCTTCTTCGTCTTTCAAAAAATGGTAAACTGATTATTGGCATTTGGAATCCTACGATTCCCAATTCCTACCATCGCCTAATGAGTTCATAAGGTTTGAGAATTGGGGGGAAGGGAAACCTGGAAGTGAACGAGTTCACAGGAGAAGAGAATTTGGGGGAGGGGAAGGGAAAGGAATCAGTTCGCAGGAGGAGAATTTGGGGGAAATGAAGAGAATTGGGCTATATTTTCAAAATCTTAAAAGACTTGGGCTTGCTTGGGTAGTTGGGTGTTTTAAATGAAAAAATTAAGGGCCCAGTGGGGGCAACTTACTGAGTCCGCTCCTGATTCCACATGTTCATTTCCTTACGTATATCTCTCTGTATGTATGTTTGAGAAAAGCTAAAAATCTAAATCTGAACTTATTGTTGTTGAGAAAACTCTATTCATCTCTCGTCTCTTCCCCTCAAACTCCGACGATCGACAAGATCTCCGTTTGTAGTGATTTCACTCATTCATTAACCTCTTTAATAATATAGAAAGATGAGATTTTTCATCTTGCCATTAAATTTGTTTTATTGAATAAGAATCTGATTCAATGCATAACTAACAGGACATCAAATACTTGGTGGGGGATTTGCTTGTGTTAAAACCAACTATTTATGGTGGAATTCCTAGACTTAGAGTACTCTCTCTCTCTCTCTCTCTCTCTCTCTCTCTCTCTCTCTCTCTCTCTCTCTCTCTCTCTCTCTCTCTCTCTCTCTCTCTCTGTAAATATGGTATGTTTTGTTTTGTGGTGCACATGAGATAATAATAGGGTTATTCACACCTTTTGCTTATGATCATTTTAGTAAATAAGAAAATGTGGTGTGACAAAAAAAAACTTGTGCTAGTAATATAATTATCCTAAAAGAATTCATAAAAATTGAATAAAAAGACCTATTTATCTATCGTGATTTAAATAAGCAAGATAAAAGTAAAAATAAAAAAAAAGTTAAACAAACTATTTTTCATATGCTAACAAAATATTTTAGACAAAAACTAATATGAAAAAACATGTACTAATTAAATGAATAATCGTCATTGTAAATGTGGTATACCTAATCAAAAGTATGGTAAGAATATAACCAGTTTTCGTAAAATTACTAGTAACTTTTAGGAGGGACATCATTGTTCCCGTAAAATGTGTAGTTAATAAATAAATAGTAATTGTTAATGCGTGAGTAAAGTTAATTACATTACTTTACAGACATAATCAAATTGATTGACCCCCATTTTTTAAAAATCATTTTCAATTACATATTCTCTAACTAAAATAAATTTACGCATGGACTGATGGAGATATAACATTTTATACGTTTTAATCGCTTATTCTTGAAAAATAACTTTTCACAAAATTTATTCTAAAAAATCTCTACCAAACATCACCTCGATATCTTTTACTAATATTTTGGTCGGAACATGCTTGGGGTACAAGTGGGGTTCACATAACCCCCACCAATACCTCACAATAGGGGGTGGGGTGGGGTTTTTTAGCAATTTTTTTATTACTGTGGGGCTCGCATGGGGCCCACCATTGTGAGTTATAGTTAAAACTTCTGTCAAATATAATTATGTACATCTATCTTCATATCTAAGTCGACTCTATCAAATCTCCAGTCACATCAGCTATTTTTTAAGGAAAAAACAGCAATTGCTACTAAATGATTATAAATTGCTGACTAACCGTTAAATTGTTGCATCTTTTGAAACATAAAATGGCCAACATGATTACGGAATGACTTATTCTATTTTTTTTCCTTTAGTCCTTTTACTACTTTGTCATCGTCAACAAATGGGGCTAAAAAAAGCACGTTTGGCTTAATTTAAAAAATTACAATTATTTTTAAAAACTGTCTTCCAGCATATTTGGACATTTTGGTTTTTACTCTCCTCTTAAAAACAATTCTTAACCATGTTTCATTCGGATAAAAATTAGATTTTTAGTCCCTTCTAAAATCTGTCTTTTAGTTAGGGGTGGACATGTGTTGGGTTGGGTCGATTTTTGCTTCAACCAAAACTCAACTCAATATGATTGGTTTGATCACAATTTAACTTAGCTCAACCTGTGTAAATGTTGAAATCCAGCTCAATCAAGTATCAGTCGGGTTGGGTTGGGTGGTCGATTTGTAACGATTTGTCAACAAAAATTAAAGTCATCCAATTTTCTATTATACTAATTAGGATATACAAGATTAAATAGTAAGTAAGTAAATAAATAAAATTATTTATTATATTATTCAATCATCATTAGTCGAATTTACAAAGAACAAAGTGTATTTAACGTAACATGGAAAACTTATACTACATTTTTTGTAGGAAGGACAGTAAGCTTCACATCTAAAATGCACCAAAGTAATTACAGTTACACTATTCACTCATACTTTTTAGTTTCTTTTTACTTTTTAGACATTTTATTTTCGTTTTTTTTAAAAGAGACGATTCAGGTTGGACGGGTTTATTCAGTTTTCATGAGTTAACTCATAACCCGATCCAACCCAACCCGCTGTAAAAACAACAAAAAAATCAACCCAAACCGATCGGATTGGTTAAGTTTGGACGAGTTCGGTAGAGTTTTTTCCACCCATACTTTCAGTGCGCCAGCTCATCAGTATCTTCATTACGTTCACGAATGAGGCATGCTCCATTTTTTTTAGAAAAGTTGATAAAATAAGTTCATATTCGTTAGGGATTTTAATCTAAATCAAAATATTTTTTTATCAAAATCTAAAAATCTGATTTTAATTTATACCAAACGGTGGTATGTGATTGAAAAGCTCATAAAACATCTACCATGAAATGCGTTGTTAAAGATAAGTTTTAAAAAATATGGGCTAAATTGATCTTTAAGAATTAAGATGTAGAGTAATTTACTTATTAAAATATTTAATTATTTATTAAGGCAAACATGGTCTTGCGCTGCACGTTTACTTTTCTCGTGTATACATACACTCGTATTGGTACGTCAAAGGTATCATCATCCAGTGATCTACGAGTGCGGAGAGGTATCAGATGGAGGAGTTCCTGAAGCAGTGTCAACAATCCGGTGACGCGGCGTACAGTGCGCTCCGATCACTCCTGGAGCGACTGGAGAACCCGAATACTCGAAAAGATGCCCGGATCTTCCTGGCGGAGCTCCATAAACGATTCGACACTAAAGAAGCGTCCGAGAAGTGCCTCGAGACTTACCATTTCCAAATTCAGGACATCTACGTCGAACAATATGAAGGTCCACCCTCCATTTCTATACATACATATGCTTTTATTCGTGTTTCCCTATTTATAGTGTTTTTGTGTATAATACGGACGTGTGAGTCTAAGAGAATTTGATGGTTTAAGTAGTAATTTGGTGGAGCATTTGTATGAGGAAGTTTAAGTAAAAAGGAAAAAAAAATCGGAAGATGGGACCCGATAACCAAATGAACGAACTTTATAAGAGTTTCATTCTGAATTCTATGTGGATGAACTTCATGGTTAAAGAAATCTTGAATCTTGTTTAGGAAGGATCGGTCTATTCAGCTGGGAATTTTTTTTTGTAATTTACACCATCCTGATTATTTGAATTACAGGAGAGAATCGTTCTAGAGTTCCATTAGTATTTTTATTATTGAATTTGGTTTATTAAGAAATGAATTTAAAGCTCTATTATTAATATGAATTCGGTTGATCGATTATTTAAGCTAAATTTGGCTCATGAATAAAACAGTAAGTAAATGCACGCACAAAGACAACTACAAGAGACATTTGTTAATTCATGCATTTAATTCTTTTCTTTTCTTTTTTCATTATGTTCAAAATGTTTTTATAGTTGGCATTTGCTCAGTTAGAGAAGGAGATGAAAATTAGTTTTCTCCGATTTCACTTTTCCCTTCCACCTTCCTCCATGAAATCCTAGACCCAAACAGAGCACAAAGCATGTATAGGGTGATATAATTTCTGAAAGCATTTAACGTGGTAGCCATGTTTGTGATTGCAAAATTCATTGGTCAATAGAGTCCTCTCTAGCCCAAAACGAGCAAAGAAATCCAGATTGTGCATTTAGGACACATCTATAACTGTTCCTGACCTTTCTTTTGGTTCTTTTGTGTACTTTCAGAAGAAATCTAAAGAAGATATTATCTTTGAATTTTCACTCAAACACTCTGATTATTGGAATCCTACTGATTTCAAGAATAAAAGCTAATCAAAAACTCGTTTTTCATTCTTAGTGATCCATCAATATCTAGGATTCCTTAATTGCCCATTATTTTCTACTGGATTATTTCTTATCATTTTTTGCTTTGCTGTGAGCGTGCTTAGTTTTTTTAGCAATGGCTTTTCTTTAATTCTATTTAGGTGCAATGCCAATCATAGATTAATCATACCGTTTAGCTGTAGGATACCTTCTCTGACATGTATGCAAATAGTTAACTGGAAGTGTAACTTGTGATTTGCTCCATTGACATTTCCTTTTGCTCTTTTCAGGTTTCGAGAAGAGAAAGAGATTAACACTGATGGTCATACCTAGCATCTTTATACCAGAAGACTGGTCCTTCACTTTTTATGAGGGACTTAACAGGCACCCAGATTCTATTTTCAAGGACAAGACAGTTGCTGAACTTGGTTGTGGCAATGGATGGATATCCATTGCAATTGCTGAAAAGTGGTCACCCTTAAAGGTCCCTGGCTCCTAAAACCTCCAAATGCAGTCTTATTTAAATGTCATTATCTTTCTACTTGTACCTTGATCTTTAGTTTTGTTGAAGACTGAAAATGAGGCATCTAAATGTGCGCAAATATCATTCTGCAGGTTTATGGGCTCGATATTAATCCAAGAGCAGTAAAAATTTCATGGATAAATCTGTATTTAAATGCTTTGGACGACAGTGGCCAGCCAATTTACGATGGGGAGAAAAAAACTTTACTTGACAGGGTTGAATTTCATGAATCCGATCTGCTATCTTACTGCAGGGATAATCACATAGAACTTGAACGAATTGTTGGATGCATACCACAGGTGTGAAATATTTATTCTGAGTATTTGCTAAAGAGCATCCTTTCTGTGTGACTAATGCTCTTAATGCATTTTCGGTTATCCAAGTTTTTTTTGACAGAATCTTCTCACATATGTATTTTCCCATTTCTTTTCCTTGCAGATTCTTAACCCTAATCCCGATGCAATGTCCAAAATGATTACAGAAAATGCCAGCGAAGAATTCCTACATTCTCTAAGCAACTATTGTGCTATCCAGGTTATTTGATAAATCTGTTCTGCCGTTGTTATTTGGTGTATAATTTCAACTTAACACGTTAGCATTTGATGTCCTCATGCCCAAGTATAAATGTTGTTTCCTTTATATTGTAATAGGATACTTTAAGAGCTACTAGAGGATCCAGCCTTATATTATCTCTGATATGTTCTGTGCAATAAAATGCTGCAAGGCCTTTCTTATTTAGATTGTGTTATGAAAATTTAGAAATTTGTAACTAACATTTATTCTTGTTCGCAGCATTGAAATTGTTTATATTAGTAGTTTTTTTATAATATTTATATTAGTACTTTTGATATGCTTTGACTTATAACGATTGCATTCTAGAACCTGAATAATCTAGATTCCAGCGAACCAACTAAATGAGTTTTTGGTCAAAACAACTACCTCTTTTGAGAAGAAAATTTGTGTAGATGGAGCAGAAATTCGAAAGATCAGTCTAATCTTAGAAGTTGCATCTTATCATGGGTATGTCACATTCAATTTTTCATTGTAGGCGCTCTATGCATAACTATTTTCTATATATAACTGTTGTTACTGTCATAATTAAGAAGCGTTGCCCTTTTCATTTTACTCCTGCAGTTTGAATTCAAGATTTTACTGTGTATTTCCTGCTGAAAATATTTGTTTGTTAGCATTCACATTTATTTCATCGTGCAACCAAAGACACTGCCGTAGAGCTTTCCATGCTCAAACTGTATTTAAACACATTATCTGGATAATGTCTATTCCTAAGCAGAAGAGTTGATTTTACTGATCTATTTTATTATGTTCAGGGCTTTGTGGAGGACCAGTTCGGCCTGGGGCTCATTGCACGGGCTGTTGAAGAAGGAATTTCTGTAATAAAACCTTTGGGGATTATGATCTTTAATATGGGAGGTCGCCCAGGACAAGCTGTATGTGAACGTTTGTTTGAGCGCCGTGGTCTCCGTATTAACAAGCTTTGGCAGACTAAAATTCTTCAGGTTGCTACATTAACTTTATTGCAATATTTATATCCATAGAAGTGCAAACAATTAGAGAGCTCTTCTTGCAGGCTGCTGACACAGATATTTCAGCTTTAGTTGAAATTGAAAAGAACAGTCCACATCGTTTTGAGTTTTTCATGGGGCTTGTCGGCGACCAGCCAATCTGTGCCCGAACAGCATGGGCCTATGCTAAAGCCGGGGGCCGTATTTCTCATGCTCTATCGGTCTACAGTTGTCAACTTCATCAACCTAACCAGGTACGATTTATTTATGAATGTTTAGGTTCAAACAGAATATCACAAGTGTGGTGATAATATTCAGTCGCGAAAATGAGCATAATACTCATTAACTGCTCTGACAGGTAAAGAAGATTTTCGAATTTCTCAGGAATGGATTCGATGATATCAGCAGCTCCTTAGACTTATCCTTTGAAGATGACTCTGTTGCTGATGAGAAGATTCCATTCCTTGCTCATCTCACTAATGTTTTAAAAGAGATATCCTTTTTTCCTTACGAGCAACCTGCTGGAAGCAGACGATTCCGCAGTCTCATCTCTGCCTTTATGAGAACATACCACCGTATTCCACTAACTGCAGATGTAAGGAAATTACTGTATCTCTTAGTTGTGGTATAATATTCCTTTTAATGTCATTCAAGTTGCATAAATAGATCGCTGCTGTTTTAGTAGTTCAAAATTTATGCAGCTTTTTCTGTACTTTATATTGGAACATCTCCGAGACTAATAGTTTAGACTCATTTACATGACATGCATCTATGGGGAATAGCAACAACTCTCTAAATATGTTGTGTCCTGTGCGTGTCTGGACCAATTCAAGTGGAAAAAATGCTAAATTCTGCCAGATAAAAATGAACACAAAGCTCGAAAAAAAATGATGAAGGCTCCAAAGCATCTGATTAGTATACTCGCCCAATTTTCCAGTGACAGTCATTCTTTTATCAGTTATTGTCTGGTGCTTTGTGATTTTTGTGATGTGTAAATAAAATGGTTCAACTTAAATAAAGATATTGTGTGCGAATGTTGCCAAATTTGTAGATCTGCAACCCTGTGTGCTTTTGTGAATTCTGTAGTCAAAAGCCACTTGTGTCAAAAGAAGAGGAGAAGGAGAGGCTTTTGTTATCTTCAGCTCACAACTTGCAAGATAGTGGCAGTGAGTGTTGCAGTTGTGTAGATCAAATCAAACCTATGATTGTTGAAACCTCACAACTCTAAACTAAATCATTTACTGGGAGGGAAGGGGATGACCACAGGGCCCTCGAGAATGGGCGAGTCAAAGCACAAAGTACATGGCTTATGTCTCTTCTTAGAAAACAATTGATAAATGCATACTTTGGCCACTGGCAAAGAGAGATCTGAATGTGGTTAGTACTGTATTGCCAAAACTCGTAAAGACATTTTGCAAGCTATTTTTATAGTAAATTTGTAATGATGTGAAATTATACTCAGTTTAACTTATATTTGGATGAGTTATTCATTTCATCTTCTAAATTCCAAATTAGTTTCATTGATTTCCTGGTACAAACATTTGTTCTTGTCAAATATATTGTTCGTTCTCATGAATTGCTTTAGAGGTTTTCCTTCTGTTGAAAGCCAGGAACTCAACGGCTAATGTGTTTTAAGATGCTTTTTGATAATTTTTCTGACTTATAGGTGTTATTTAAAGATATCTTCAATTATGCTTAAGCTAGCTGACCTTTTCTACAAGAACCTAATATAGTTGGGCCTGAACCTTCATCTTACGAGAGGAATAGATAAAAACTTGTGATTGGTGTAGAAGGGAAGATTTGTTTATGATAGAACCCTTTTGATGCACTCTTGCACCAAACATATTGAAATATACCGCTTTCCTTCCTCTAGAAAGACTCTACTGGGGGATTCGCCCTTTAATGGGTGCATACTGCTTTATCGTTCACTCTTCTTTTGTAATTGACTACCTACCCACCACACCAAAACAAAAGTAAAAATAAATTAAAATTTTTCCTCCACTTTGGTGTTTAAGGGATGATTCATGTTCTCTATTTTAAGTTCTATTTATCTGCATATCTAATTTCATATTTCATTTTTCATTATGGCTAGAACATTGTTGTATTTCCTTCAAGGACTGCCGCAATTGAAAGTGCCCTACGCTTGTTATCACCACGACTTGCCATTGTTGATGAACAATTGACCCGGCATCTACCTAGGCAATGGTTAACATCCCTAAGCATTGAGGTACAATGCTTGGAAGTCATTTGGATATGCAATCTATTATTTCTGTTGTTTTTCATTCTACGCTCATTTATAATTGCTTACAAGTTACATCAAGAAGTCATCTTCTGTTCTTCTAAGAGTTTGCTTACATCTCTAAAAATTGTGAGGCAGCATCTAAAGTCACATTAAAAAATAAAACAAAAGCATTGTTTTGTAGAAAACTAGAATAGAAAAAATGCATCAAATTGCACTTACCTCTGAGGAGGAGGTTCATGACGATTTTCACTACCACAAAGTAAAGGTTGATGAGATTTATCTAGGTAATACAAACGTGCATTACCGATATTTAATAACTGATTCCACTGGTGAAGAATTCTTTCCTTTACTTTCTCTCTCTCATAAAATCTTTTGTTTTCAAATTTTGAATATCTACTTGGAACAGATTATGCTTTATGCGGAAACTTATTATTGATAATGTTAATATTGAGGAATGCGCTCTAGGTCCATTTTGGGGGAATTCATACTTTGGGTTGAGTAGCACACGATCTTGTCCATTTTGCTTAGTACACTGATCGAAATGGATAGATTGACATTCATACTGAAATCCACCAGATTTCAGTATGAATGTCGAATATGTATTGTGGCAAGAATGTCGAAAATTCCATTTCAATTATAGGTGGTGTTGCCTAGTGCAAATTCTTCTTTTGATAAGTTTAAAATTTGTTTTCCTTTGCAGGAGACTGAAGCTGCAAAAACTTCAGAGGAAGATATCACTGTTATTGAAGCCCCACGCCAATCAGATTTGATGGTAGAGTTGATTAAGAAGTTGAAGCCACTGGTGGTGGTCTCTGGGATAGCTAAATTTGAGTCCGTCACTAGCGCTGCATTTGAGCATCTTTTAGATACCACTAGAGAAATTGGATGTCGTTTATTTTTAGATATATCAGATCATTTCGAGCTATCTAGCCTCCCCACTTCTAATGGAGTCCTTAAATATCTTGTTGGAACTCCTCTTCCCTCACACGCAGCAATTGTTTGTGGCTTACTAAAAAATCAGGTATCTTTCTTCAAGCATCTTTTAATGGGATTTATTTAGTCTCTATCAGTGATATCTGTAATTCACTAGTCATGCAAATGTTCAAAAGATGTACCTGTTCAATTTTAACTTGTTAGGACTTGTATGCCTATCCAATGCCTGTTACAATTTTTCTTTGCCCAGGTTTATTCAGATTTGGAAGTAGCTTTTGTTATATCAGAAGAAGCAACAATGTTTAGAGCACTGTCTAAGACCGTGGAACTTTTACAAGGAAATACTGCAATAATCAGTCAGTATTACTATGGTTGTCTTTTCCATGAGCTTCTAGCTTTCCAGCTTGCTGATCGACATCCACCTGCACAGGTTAGCATGTCTTGAGATCAAAAACACTATTCATATGGTTGTTAATGTAATAAGATGCCCAATTCATTATTTGTTCAGCCATTGGGAGGTCATGGCAGGGTAGAGCAAGGAAAAAAAAAATGATTTTACATGAGCTTTAACTGGATAATCTTATTAATTGCTTGATTCTTTGATCCTGTCATCAGAGAGTAGGCGAGAAGGCAAAAGCTAAAGAGGCGATTGGCTTTTCTAGTTCTGCTAGCTCAGTCCTCGATTCTGCTGAGTTATCAATTAATGAAACAGATGAATCTCCCCTGATTCATATGGATGTAGATCAAAGTTTTTTGCCCATAACTACACCAGTTAAGGCTGCCATCTTCGAAAGTTTTGCAAGGCAGAATATTGCAGAGTCTGAAATTGATGTTACAGGCGGGATCAAACAATTGGTTCACTTTAGTTTCGGGTTTCCGTCTAATGGTAATACAGAGTTCATATATGCAGATTGTCCGGTGGCATTGTTCAATAAGTTGGTACTCTGCTGTATTCAAGAGGGAGGGGCTTTTTGCTTCCCATCTGGTTCAAATGGGAATTACGTGTCTGCTGCAAAATTTTTAAAAGCAAAGGTTATCAACATCCAAACCAATCCAGAAGTCGGGTTCAAGTTGACTGAGAAAACTCTTGCATGTTCGTTGGAGAATGTCCATAAACCGTGGATCTACATTTCTGGTCCAACTGTCAATCCAACCGGCTTGGTTTACAGCAACGAAGAGATAAAGACTTTATTGACTGTATGTGCAAAGTTTGGGGCAAGGGTTGTACTAGATACCTCGTTCTCGGGGGTGGAATTTAACTCCAAAGGCTGTGATGGCTTGGATCTAGGCGCTACTATGGAGAAACTTTCCTCTAACAACCCGGATTTTTGCGTCTCTCTTCTTGGGGGACTATTTTTTAAGATGCTTACTGGCGGGATTACATTTGGATTTCTTCTTCTAAACCAGCCTTCTCTGGTGGATGCATTCCATAGCTTTGGAGGGTTAAGTAAGCCTCACAGTACTATTAAATACACACTGAAGAAGTTGTTGGATCTTCAAGAGGCGAAATCCGGGGACTTGTTGAATGCTATTGCTGAGAAGAAAGAACTTCTGGGAAGTAGATACAAACACTTGAAAGAGGTATGTCTTGGATTTAAGGAACAATATTCATTCATGTTAGAAACTAATTCTCTCTTGATAAATACTAATTGTAGATATTCATCCTTCTTTTTCTTTTATGTGAACCTTATGTTTATATCTTATTATGCTGAGATTGGAGCAGTCTGTTATCATCTCCAATGAGGCGTCGTTAATAACTGATTAACAACAGCATGCTAGTGTTGAGCTCATTTTAAAATCCATGTTTGTCCAATTACTTGACATTGAAAGGGCAACCTTATTTACTGCTTGTGACCCTGATTTGACTAAAAGCATGTTGGCCATGCTTTAAAAAAAGTTCCTTTTTCAGTAACTTTTTATTTACTTAAAAGTAGAAAAAAAAGAAAAGAAAAAAAGCTATCTTACTGTGAAAATAACTTGCTTATTTTCAACTGACAAATAAAATAAAAAAATGTATTTACTTGAAAATTTACTTGTTTACTTGCAAGTAAATTTACTTACAGAGTAAACATTTTAAGCTTAGCCAAACATACTCTTCTAATTATTTATCTTAAGTTGTGCTGCCAAGTTATCTCTGTCTCCGATAAATGACACAATTTATCCTTCTGAATCATGATTCCATCATCTCTTCTTCCTTCACATCATCTAATGCTAGTTCTTGTGATATATATACACAACAGACACTCGAAAAGTGTGGTTGGGAGGTACTCGAAGCTCAAGCCGGTGTGTCAATTGTAGCAAAACCATCTGCTTATCTTGGCAAGAACGTTAAGATCAAGAATGGCGCCTGTACTAGGGAAATCAAGCTCGACGACTCAAATGTTAGGGAAGCCATGCTCCTGAGTACCGGTTTATGCATCAACAGTGCTGCGTGGACTGGAATTCCTGGTTACTGTCGATTCACAATTGCACTGGAAGAAAGTGATTTCAAACGTGCATTAGACTGCATCACTAAGTTCAAGAGCGTCATCGCTAATTGAAGTACTATGTTCCTATTGTTGCCACTTGATTCATCGTTCTTCACAACTTAGGTGTTGTGAAATAATTTTTTCATGATGTTGCTACATCTTATTGAAAAACATGTGCTGGTTTTTCTTCGTGCACGCTCGTGCATTCTATTAACCGTTTGTCGCTTGGTTTGGCTTTTCTATGCCTACCGAGTTTGAATCTTCTTATGGAACACGAACATACTTAACCGTGATGGTATATTTCCTTTATTTCTGTCTTTCCATTGGAGAATAGTGATTAGATCTGTCTTATGTCGAGTTAATTATGCCATGGTCATTGAACTTATGTTTGTGTCCTCGATTGGTGACTGAAGCTTAAGATACTGAGTTTTAGTCATTAAACTTGTCCAAACGTTGGATGTTATTCACAGAATAACATCCCTTTCAAAACATTTAACGGAATTAATGACACGATTAATAGAATACACAAGTGACACCTCGTCACGATGTTAACAAATTGCCACGTATTTAATTACTCACTAAATTTTGAAAAATGTTTTTGATTGCTCATTAAAATCTGAAAAACATCCTTAAGCGCTCACTAAAATTTGAGGTGGTAAGATTTCGGCCATTAAACTTATAAAAATGAAGTCGACATGTTAGTTAAAAAAAATGTGTAAAAAATGTTTAAAAAGTTGAGGTGGTCGTATTTTGACCACTAAACTTTTATGCAAGCGCACAGGTCGCATAAAAGTAATATAGTGGACAAACGAGTTTGGATTGTCGATTCCACGAGAAATGGTTACTCAATTACACAATGGTTAAATTTAATTTTAACATTTTTTTTTTTGTAGAATTTTAAGTTATTTTCAGCATTTCAAAAACTCAAATTTATTGTGTATTTCGTTGTTAAAATTATAATTTGGATTTTGGAATGAAATAGACAATAAATTTAATTAAAATAAATTCGAATTTAATTAATATGAGGAAGTGAAGGACGACAATATGTAACACACTAATCAAATTCAAAGGTAGAAAGAAAAATATAGAATGTTAAATTCCTAACTTAAATTTCAAATAAGCGATTTACCATTCGACTTTCGCATATGTTCATCTCTCAAATTTGACAAAATAATATTATTGTGGAGACACTTATAAATAGTTGATTTTTAATTATGGACTTATAGTGTATAATTTGTTCTTAGACCATTTTAATATCTTTTAAATATTTATATTATCATTATTTATCAAACCCCGAATTTTTAATAAATGTGTAAATAATAAGTGAATGGTAAATTTTATATTTGATGAAGTATGAAGATAAAAAGTATATTTAATTATAATTTAATCCAAACATGTTCATCCGATGTTAACGCTCCATTATCCTTTTGGTTTTCAACTTTTCGTGAGCATTCCAGAAGTAGCAAGCATCTTCCACAAAACACCATAATGCATTTTCACCAACCTACAATATACAGAACCATCCAGAAAAATACACACAATTCTCTCTTCTTCTTCCTCCCCTATATAAGTCCCATCTCCACTCTTCCATTCCTCAGTTCAGTTGAGCCAGATAAATCACACGCAAGAAGACACTCAAAGAGAGCTTTTGACTTCTGCTTCGGAGTCCGTAAGAGATGGACAAGGTAAGAGTAATCTTGATGAGCTTTGTTGTATTGGCTATGGCGGCAGCACTTTTGCCAACCAAAACTCACGCACTGGTACCCTACACCCGCTCCATATTCGACATGATGTTCCCACCGGAGGATCCTTTCAAGATCCTCGAACAAACCCCTCTTGCCATACCTAAAGGAGTCGACACACTCGACGCCCTCGCTTTAGCCCGGGCCGACTGGAAGGAAACTCCCACAGCCCACATAATCTTCCTCGACGTTCCCGGAATGAAGAAAGAGGATGTCAGCATAGCGGTGGAGGAAAACCGGGTTTTGCGGGTGAGCGGGGAGCGTAGGATGGAGGAGGAAGTGAAGGACGAGAAGTGGCACAGGGCAGAGAGAACTACTGGGAAGTTTTGGCGCCAGTTCAGGCTGCCGGCGAATGCAGACATGGAGAATATTAAGGCACATTTGGAGAATGGAGTACTGAGGATTACTGTGCCGAAACTGGCGGAGGAGAAGAAGGAGCCGAGGATGATCAGCATTGCTGAGGAAGGGAATTCCGGTCAGGACATCAAGGCTAACAAAGCTGAGCTGTAGAGAGAGATAATACCGTGTGACTGTCAATTACTGTTTTGTTTAACGAAGTGTGGTTTGATATGGAATGTAAGAATAATATGTAATTTTGTCAATGCTGTGTTGAGTGTAAAATTTTCTGTGCTTGAATAAACTGAAGGATGTTGCTCTATTAGAACAGTATAAGCTTGGGCTTGATCTGAACTTTTTGAGTGGATTATAGTATTTCGGTGATTAGTTGGTCGATCGGATCTATAATCTTGACACACGTGATCTTGATTGGAACTATAATCTCGACACGCATCGTGATCTTGATTGACGTCGAGGCCAGACAGATTCCTAACTAGAATAATATCAAAATCAGTTATGATATACTTTTGTGTCGTATGGCAACTCAATTGTGGGCGAGTTTTAGCAAATTTTGTGTCAATTGAGACTTTGTTGCTGTGATAGTGAGCCGAGATGAATTTGTCACTCAATTATGATGTGGTTGGCCTTAAAAATTTTACACAATTCGTGGTGGGCTTTGAAGATATGCATTGGCCGTAGTGACCCGATGTTTGATCTTGACGAATTTGGATGCAGTGGCTTGATTATGCATTTTGCGTAAATTTAATGGATACAGTAACATGATTCGAGATGATAGTAAGTAATTTGATGAAAAAATTGATCGTGTTTAAAACAGTCGATGATGAAATGCTACGTGACATTATGTCAATATATCTTGCACTGTAGCATGATTCCTTGATTATTTCGATGGTATGTTTTTCTTTTTCAATTTAGAGAACTGTTATTACCGAGATTAGTTGAGCAAGATGCAATTTTTTAAAGTTCTTCTTCATGTATTTAATTGTTTTAAATGAGGTTTATTCCTACTTCATTTACAATATGTTATAGTTTGTTATTTTCTTTTATTTATATTTTTAGATAGATAAATTCATCATATCTAATACTATATTAAAGAAGGATAGTTCCGCAACCGCGTTCTCGCCCAAGAATCCCGCTTAAACCATTATGCTTAAACCATTATTATTATTATATAACGGAAATTCTTGCTTTAACGGAAAATTTAACGAAATTGATTGTTTTAACGGAAATTATTTTTTCACCGTTAGTTTGCGCATTTTTCAATTTTTGTTTCGTTTTTACAGAATTCTTTTTCAAAATCGGTAAGAAACGTTTATTAGACCAGCTTACCCAGTCACCGGTCCAGCCCATCAATTGACAGGCCTAAGAACCATTTAAAATGTCGTGTTCGCCCATTTATTTATAGCCATAATTTCTTGTGCTTCATCCATAGGATTTCGATGTGGGATTGTTACTGTGCTTACACCAGTACTCCCTTCAGCTTCTCTCAATTCCAATCCCATTTCCACCTTTCAAAAACTCCATATATTTCCCCATTCCCACCTCTCACCCCAAGGTAAAACCCAGAAACTATAGAAAAACGAAAGAAAACTTCTGTCCTTGAAACTTCTCTCTACTTTTGAGATCTCTCTCGCAGCCTTTTTTTGCTAGAAAACTTGAATACCAGTTAACTCACCTTAATTACTTGTAGCTACACAAATTGAAATAATTTACGGGCTATGTATTTTATTCTCACTCTTCTTTTTCTTTGTCTGATTTATTTGTTTAATTTTCTGTCAATTCTTGGAAATGAACAAATATTAAACCCCCATCAGCTACCATTTCTTTCTTTGATTTCGTATTGGTTGAGTAAAAGGTGTGCTATTTCATCATATGAGATCTGGGTTCGAGAAAGAGACTTATCGAAAGAAGGTCTTTGAGAAAGTGAAAGTGGGATCTTTGTCTTATTAAGTGTCGTTTCTTGTATTTGTAGATTTGCTGGAATTTTAAGGGTCCTTTTATTGTAAAAAAAAATCAAAGAAAATGTTGTATTAGAAGCAAGCAGAAGAGACTAATGATGCACTCTTGGTGTTTTGTAATTCTCTAGAGGAAGTCTGTTCAAGAACTAAGTGGACAAATTTACCAAATTTGCGGAGATGAAGTTGAGATAACCGTAAATGGGGAACGCTTTGTTGCCTGCAACGAATGTGCTTTCCCTGTTTGCAGGACTTGCTACGAGTACGACAGAAGAGAGGGAAATCAGGTTTGTCTAATCTATGTTTACAAGTTTGCGTATTTGCAATAATCCCCTGATTTTTCCATGGAATTTGGACTACATCTGTAATAAATAAATTCGAATTTATACAAATTTCGTCTTTTAATTTTCTTTTAGGAATTGATATGTATGGATATATTATATGCTAGCGAGTTTCGAAATCAACATCTTAATTGCTTCTTTTATTGTTTATTATTCGGAAAAAAAAAATTGATCTTTCTGTCTTTCTTTTGCATATTTTTTAGGAGGATTTTGATGAATTCAGTGATGTTGATGATCTTTACAGTTCTCTACCTTTAGACAAGGTGGAGTCTCTTGAAGAGATAGTTACAATTGGAGTCCCTGCTATTGTAAAGGTGAACTATTCTCCCATACGTCACTCTCCTTTTCGTTCTTTTATGTGTAAAGTCGATTTCTATTTAGTTCTTCATCTTTTTTTTTTTTTTTTTTGGCAATAATTTCTTTGGTATACGTGTTATTTCTAATTTTCATTCATGAGCAGAAGCCTTTCAAAATCAAATATTTGGAGTTTCTATTAATCATGGTTTACTAATATATCATAGTGTACTACATTTGTGTATCCTTTTATGTAGCAATTTGAAAGAATACTTGGTTTTTGAAACACAAAAAATTATTCGGCTGCAACATCTGCTCAAGCTCCAGTATTCATTCTTCACCCGTGTTACGTTAACCATCGAATGAATCTGATCTATTAATACTTTTCTCCAAATTTCAGATCTATTCGTGTAGATTTTTTTCTGGGGATGGGTGAGAAGAAGATTCCCTTAGCTCATCTCCATCTAAAACTCTAATAAACTACTGATTCTAATACATCAAGCTAAGTTTTTGTGATACATATCAACGTGTCTTGAACCCTTATAGTAGTTACCAACTACGATTTTCTAGGTGCCTACTAGAATAGTATTAGCATATTAGGCACATGCAAACTTAACGTATCTTTATAAAGTGAAATTTGTGACTTTTTGCTCTTTAGGATGGGTCTATTTTTTAGCTCATCTTGTGTAGTTTTATTGGATTCATATTATGAGGGTGTGTGGTAGAGATTAAAATCAGATTAAAATTGAAAATATAGTCGTTATTGTTGACTTTTATTAGACGTGTGGGACCCAATAATGGTCATATTTTCAATTTTAATTGGATTTTAAGCCGTACCAAACAGGCTCTATAATTTAAAATTAAAAAGAGAATGGTGATCTGCTTAAAAAAGTTGAAGGGCACGTTGTTAATTTTGTTGGTTTATAGTAAGTTGTAAAAAAAATGGTGAATTGCTGTAACATCAATAGAGCACAGACACATATATCACATTGTTGACCAAATTAGGACCACTTTCTCATATATTAGAACCCTTTTGGTATTCAGCAAGACAAACCTGAAAATCATCACATTTTTATCTGAAAAATGAACAAAGAAACTTACAAGGTCTAAAAGCAAGAGAGTAAAGCACAAGGGCTTTCCCATTTATTCTATATAATAGTAGATATTGACCGACTAATGAATAATTGATGCTTCCTACTACTTTCCTAGAATGGATTTAATCCACCAAATTCCTTTAGTGTCATTGGGTGCAGTTTCACTCTCTAGTGGAGGATAAGCCTGTGGTGTCTTTCTATTTTCAGTGACAAAAGTTCAAATTTAAGAACATTGCATTGCCTATCAAAGTCGAGTAGGAGATTTATTCGGTTGGTGATACAAATTCATCAAGGGATATTGAGTTTCATTATATTCTTCAACAGTTTGATGCAAGAGTTTGATGGATTTTAACTTGTTAGTTCAAATTATATAAAAGTCCGTACAAAGTCGCAATACAATAAATACTTTTACAGTCTTGTCTCGTATGGTACTATACACTGTCTTCATCTTCTCGATTGTCAGATAGATTATTCTTTTAGTTTTCATTAATGCAAATGATGGGATACGTTTATGTTGATATTAAAAGTAAGCGGTATGTCACGTAGTACCAACATGGGCTATGAAAAGACAAGAACGTAATATAGCATTAGTCTACAAGACACTAAAATATGTGGACTCCATCGCCTTATAGATTGGTGCAAAGCACCTGTGAAACTGGTAGTACTTTTAGCATTATTCTGAACAACTTGCATGGAGAACCGTACTCAAGAGTGGAGCATATCCCACTCTTCGAATCGTGCATCTCAACTTTTAAATCGAAAACCATGTGTGCTTAATTTTAGAAACTTTAGCCATGTTAACTTTCCATTAGGTTTTAATATCCACACAAGCAGGGTTCGTTAGTTTTAGTAATACCAACATGGAATGATCGATGTTAAAATAATTATGAAGTTCAATAACTCGGTTAAAACTTTTTCAGACTTGGATGATCAAGTTGAGACTTCACACGAAATTGGGTGACCTCTAATAAAATTTACCAAATTGCAGGAGAAAAAATATTGGCAGTTTAATGTCCTCTCTATTGAAGCAGTGCAAGATGAAGAAAATGCTGAATCGTCATCTTAGAATCAAAATTATCTCAAACAGCTTTCATAAAACTATGAGTGATGTTTATTTATATGACCATACTGTAGAGTCTATTAATATTCTTTTTTAATATATCATAATGTGTAATTATTTATTAATTACATAAACATTACATCATTAGTTATTTAATTAACTAAAAAAATTATATATGAACTAAGCAAACGTGCATTGCACATTGCTTAAACCTTGTATATATATATATATATATAAGTGGTCCCCTGCAAAAAAATTCTGCCCAAAAATCCCGCCAAACCATTCTTCGAATTTATTATTATAAATTGTTTATGATTATTCATTCATAGCTTAAAAAATGAAATAATAATAATAATAATTTCGCGACGCACACAGCGTCTCCGCGCGCACGGAGCGGACAGCTGCACAGAGCTGGCTCCCAATATGTTGCAACAGTGTTCCCTCTTTTGTTTTTTTTTTTTTCAAATTCAAAATTCAAATTATGCATTTATTGGTTGTCTCCCAAAACTGACATAGTAAAATTCCTGACCAAACTTTTTGGCCGCAGTGTTATCTCATTTTCAAAACCTCTCATTTTTTCTCTCCGTCTGTGTGTAGAGCTTTTTTGTGTCTTATTTTTTACAAAATTTTGACTTAGTTTGCAAGATCTGTGTTTTTTGCCCAATTTTGTAGTTGTGATTTGGCTTTTATTTGTAATTTTTTAATCTCCGACCGGACTACAGTTGTTCGTGCAAGGAATAGATTCATTGATTGGAGGTATGTGTCAGCCGAAAGGAATCTACAATATATTCTCTGTGTATACGTTCAAGACAAAAATATATTCATGCTCTCAATCTTCTCAAACTTTGCAAATAATTTGATACTTCAATTGAACTCTCAGTATATTATTCAGCACTGGCTTCTATTCAAATGGACGTTGCACCATCGAATCAGAACCCACCAGCCCATGTTAAAAAAATAAATGTTTGTTTACACTAATTTTCTCCCTTTTTTATGTTTGTTATTAGTAAAGTTTTTACCTGTTGTTTCTTGATTTTAATTCGCAGAAGTCAGAACGGTGCATTTTTGCCATAATTATTGGTCAGTTCATGTGATAAAGTTGCTGATTACTTTCAGGAAAAGTTTGGTTATGATTTTTATACATGTCATGTGAAGTGAAATTTGAAATGCTAAATTTTTTCCATCTTTTTGACTCTTTTCTAGTTGAATGATTTAACGATTTTTGGACTATATTTGTACTGGTGGTCAGTGGCAAATTTTGTAAGTCGAAATCAGTATTGAATTGTCGTTTTGCTTTTTAATGATTAAACAATTAAACGATTTATGTTTCTATGTATGCCCTGCTTGCATATTAACATTTACAAGTTATCTTCAGTTATTGGTATCGAAAGTTTCAATTTTGCATATCAATTTTGGAACTCTTTTACTGAAAAGTTGTTGGTTGATAATTCATTCCAGAAGTTGCAGAAATGTACTAAACTGGAAATAGTGCTATTGTGCTTAATTCACATTTTCTCAAATTTTATTGATTTTTTTTTTTTTTTTGCATATATGATATATCAATGTGCTTGAATTTGGCAAATATATTATAGTAGATATACATACCTCTTTCAATAACTCTTGGAATAATAAGAGTTACAATGATAAATTTCATCTTTGCTTTTTTGGTGCATCAAAAATTGTTTTTCAAAAATCAACTAGAAGTCACGTATGAAAGTTGAATTCTGCATCCAATTTTGCAACGGTAATCTATTATGATACCTATGAGATTCTTAATTTGTTATTATATATCACTCTTAAAAAAAAAAAAATTCTACAACGCAAACACCATGCTAGATGGAGACACTATGTGTTCGTTCTAGAAGGAGACATCCATGCTAGACGGGGACACGAATTTTTTTTTTTTTAAAAAAAAAAATAATCACCACAAACCCACAGTTTACTTTTGCACCACCCAACATGTATTTTCTTTCATTAATCTGATTTGCATATAATTAATTATGTGGTGCATATATTTTTATTTAAAATTACTCATTCACAGAAGTGTTTTGCATCTAATTGGATTGGAAAATCAATTAGCATATGTTTCTCATATTAGAATTGTTTATCACTTAATATAAATTTGTACATCTCACCGTGCATCGCACGGGTGAAAGACTAGTTCAATTTGTAGATGTTCAGTTTAAGAACTATCGTTGACAAGGTCAGACTTACTCGAAATAAGAGCGCATCTGATTCTAAAGTTTTTTCCTAAATTACTTTCCCTTTGTTGCATTTTTATGTTTCTTCTCATCTTTTTTCTTTTTAGTTTGGTTTGGGTTGAAAATAAAGTAAAATTGAACAAAATTAACAATTAATTGTGTTGATATATATATATATATACTAGGTGTAAGCAACGTGCAATGCACGTTTGCTTAGTTTATATTTAATAGTTTTGTTTAAGAATTAATTTGTTATTAATAAATATGTAATTTTTTTGGTTAATTAAATAATTAATGATGTAATGTTTATATAATTGATAAATAATTAAATAAAGTGCTTCTCGCTGTCATTTCCAACCCAAAATCACAAACAGAAAACTCAAAGTATGTTAAGGGGTAAGAAGATGAGTTTACTTAGATTTCATTTGATTCTCATTAATGTAGAATGAGAATGAAAAATATAGCCGTTATTGGACCCCACACAAGAGATAGAAATTCAAAATTGATAGATTGATGTGATGGATAACGGTCATATTTTTCATTTTTATGAGTTTTTAATGAGAAACAAACGGAGGCTTAAACTTTTATCATGGCTTAAGTCTTTACTCTTTTTTAAGTAATAATACAATTCATTTTATCCCTAAAGTATTATATGTATTACGATAATATATGTATATCATGTGTTAGACTTAGTATTAGTAAGTGACGGGTAAATTTTCGAGAACGAAAATATTTTAAGGGGATGAGAATGTAATACCCCGAAAATTTTCATAAAATATAATTCAATTTTTATATACTATACTATATTTTAATATTTTGAAAGTTAGGAACTAAATGATACATTTATCAAATTATATTTTATTTGTGTCAAAATATTTAGATATTGATGGAGTTATCGTAAATATATGAATATTGGTCTCGTTGGATAAATCGTAATTAGATATATAAATCAGATTCGAGAAAAAGTCGATTCGAATAAGTTAGCTCCAAGATATTTTAGTTTGAAGGAATTATCAAAAATTCATTTATTATTATTATTATTATTTAATTATAATTTTGAAAGTAGGGGTGGTGAAAAAAGATTTTCCGTTAAAAACAAGAAATTCCGTTAGTTTTTCCGTTAAATCAAGAAATTCCGTTAAATAGACACTTTTTATATATAGAAAGATATTGGATCTCACTAGTCTAATAAAAATCAATAATAACGACTAATTTTTCAATTTTTAATCTGATTTTAATCTCTCAATTTTTAATCACGTGACAAATTTTATTAAAAATAATAATTTTTCTTTTCTTTTTCTTTTCTTTTTCTTTTACCGTTTGAGATAAACTCATCCGCTGATCTCCTTGTAAACCTGAATACTTCACCGAATCTCTATCTACGCGAAATAAAGCGAACTATCCGTTAAACTCCTCATAAACCCAGAAGCTCGAAATTACTAGATGGCGGAAAATGAAACCCTAGTTGATCCTCATCCCTCTAAAGAAGAAGAGGCTATACATGGAAACGAAGAACATATGCGCGATGTTCAGAAACCTAGTGGCTATTCTTATTCCGAGTCCGATTCTGATTCTGGTTCCGATGACGAAACACAAGCGAAGGTCCAAACTGAAGCCGTAGAATTGGAGCTCTACAATAATCCATCGAATTACGATGCTCATGTCCGAGTAAAAACTGATAACGCCCATCCCTACACTCACGCACGCTTGTATTATGGTCCGTGATTAATGATTTTTGGATAAATGAAGTTTCTATTGATACATTGAACATTGCCAACTTAATAATTAAATTGTGTGCGGGTGTGTGTTAAATATTGCGCCAGTAATTGGTTCAAGTTTCTTTAAGTTAGTGATTCAAAGTTGTCGAAGGTTTTGATATCGTTTTTGGTCCTTACTAAGATATGAACCAATTACGTATTACAACTTATAAGATCACAGCCTTTTGATGCTTTAATAATTAATGCCTCTGTTTTGTCAAATAGTAGAGACACAAGTTTTTTTTTTAGGAGCTGTGGAGGTGGTTTGATGACTTTTCCTTCTCTGAGCTTTATCTTACTCGGAGTAACTTTCTGTTTTATTAATATTGTGTCATTCAAAAGTTAACTTAATGCGTAATTTTGTTTCGATCTCTATCTGAAGGACATTTTGTTTGTCCATTAATGAATATGACTGATCTTACTGGTGACATGGATTTATTTTTTTATCTCCTGTGGTTGTGTAGTATATTAAACTTTTGAGGAAGCAAGGGGACATAGATAAACTGAGACAAGCAAGGGAGGCAATGAGTGCGTTGTTTCCTTTAAGTCCAGACATGTGGCAAAATTGGGCTAAGGATGAGATTACCATGTGCTCTGGGTATATTTTCATATTGACTTTTTCTTTTCATTCCGCTTAGTTATATGCTTGTATCTATTGTTCACTTTGTAAATTCATCTGCTTATATTTATTTCTGACTTTTCTTTTGTAATTATTTTACGATAAGGATCCATGTTATCTTAGATATATGTTTGTTATGACTCTTGTGAAGTCAGACCTATTTCTAAAGAATTTTAGTGACATGCTATTTTGGTTTATGAAAATAGTAGGAAGCAAAAAAGAATGAAAGAAAGAAAGGAAAGAAGAAAGATTAATGTGTATGCTTGTGGTGGTGGTGGTTTGGTGGGGGGGGGGGGGGGGGTTGTAAAAAACTGATAAGGTAATGGGAAGCTCAGGAGAGGCTGAAATTTGCAACTGAAGCTGGTCCCATGTTACCTTGTGGAAGGTCACGCAACGCATCTTGTCAGACTTTTCTTTTCCTTTTCCCCTTTTCCATGTATTAGTTTCGTTTCATAAACATATGGTATACTGAAATAGTACAGAGTGAGTTGGATATGGAATCGGGAAGTAGGACTGTTGATATGATGAAATCCTACCACATAATACCTTTTCTTGTCAATTATTCTTGAGGAAAATCGTGAAATCAAAGTAAATCATCTTAGTATGTAGAGAGCTCTGATTTAGAGTGTGTGTGTGAGTACATCACGTGCGCGCGCACATGTTACTATGGTTAAATACATCTCTACTGATGTCTCCATAAAGAGGACGAATTGTATTGTATATATCCATTTCCGCAAAACTGAAGGCGAATTCTTGTTTTGAATTGTGACTGGCTTAATATATATTTTTATTTTATTTTATTTGGTATCTTTGCAGTATTTTGTTTTGTCACCGGCAGCTAGATTAGTTTCTCAACGGTGTTTGGTTTCTGGGGAGAATTTTCTTAAGATAGATCAATGATTTAGCTTATAATTGCAAACATGCTGTTTGCCTATCTAGATCTACGCTGTACCATGCTAAAGTTGCTTTGCTTCTCTCTCTTCCTCTGAGTCTTGTGCATGGCTTTGTATTTATTTTATTGTAATTTGATATATTTAAAGATTTAAAATTCAGGATAAATATGTCTGGTTCCTTTATTGTGTCATAATTTGGAGTTCATAGTTTTTCAGCTTTTCACAAGGACTTGTGCTCATTTTGTTTTTCCTTTTGCATTCTTTTACAGAGCGGATGCTTTGCCTGCTGTGGAAAAGCTTTACGAGCGAGGGTTGTCTGATTATCTGGTTCGTTCTTGTTCTTATGGCGAATTCTGAGTCTCTGAAAGTTGAATTAATAATTAACCCGTACCCTAAATTCTTAACCCAACCCTAGGAAATTTATTTATGTCCATGAGTGAGATCTGTATGTTCAAAGTAAAGCACATCTCTGTTTTCATCTTTTAGAAGCATGAAGTTGAAGGAAAAAATAAAAAGTGATTCTTACACATTAGGCTGCAGTTTATCGAAGAAATATGAGAGAAGGTAGTTATTACAATGCCTTGCACCATGTTAAGTTATGCAATTAGATTGATGTGCCCTTTAATAGTTATTGTTCAGAACTATGAACTTAAAGTAGGGTGAATTAGCTAGCTTGAGATAGGCTTTGTGCTTGGCCTATTTGTTCTTTGGGCCAAGCTTCTATCAGCTCTCCTGGTAAATGATATCTAGTAACTTCATCCACTGGGTAGGTAAATGATATCGCTGAGTAGGTAAATGATATCGAGCAACTTCATCCACTGAGTAGGTATATGATATCAAGCAACTTCATCCACTGAGAAGGTAATGAAGGAAATGTATTTAGACTCATATAGCAGAAGTAAGAAGTAAGAACTGAAACAAAGATGAGTATACAGAAGGGTGCAGTCAGTTCTGACTGCTGGTTGCGCCTCCACAATTTATTTTCCAGTCTGTAATATAGCCGATTCTACCCATAGCATGTAGTTTATGCGTACAGATCTTTTCACTCTATGGTTGTTTTCTTCTGTTGATTTCTTTCTATAAATGTGAGGTCTGGTTTGGGTTTGGACTCTTTATTCATAAAAAAATGTAGAGCTTCCAAATAAGAGTTGCATCCTATTTCAAACGGCTATTGTGCACAGATTGATAAGAATTAAGAATCTTGGTACTTTGTGTATACATTCTTGGATGGTGCCGTTTATTGGTGTATGTGTCTCTATTTCATTCTTCTTTAGAAAGCTGTCAGTTTTGCAAGCTGGCATAGTTGTATGATATCAATAAATTGTCCTTGAATTAGCATGGAAATAACTTGGTTTTAAGTGGTGGCAGTTTTTCTAGATCAATAAGTCGAGAGCACATGAGAATAGAACTATATTATGGGATTTGATAGTGCCTCTATCTTGTTTTTTAACTATGATTCGGGAATACACTACATGCATTAGGCTGTATTCTATTTAGGTACTATCTACTTTAGCAATGAAATTAGGGTTAGATGAATCTTTTTGCCGGGGCTGAAGATTATAAAATGGGTGGAAAAATGAGTGGCTCCAGCCTGATCTCTTCTGCATTTGGTCAAGAAGAAACTGTAAAACCTCGTATGATTCTATCCTTCCACAGTTTCTAACAGATCAAAAATTAAATGTTGAGTAATGAGAAAAAAATGTTTCCCTAAATCTAACATCTCAACTGGAAGTAATTTCTGCAAATATTCTCTCAGCTTGCTTAATATCCTGCTGTTTCAGAGGGCACTGCAAGTTAAAAAAAAAATAAATAAATAAATAAAAATTGACTGATGTTTTTCTCTGCAGTCTGTTGCCCTATGGTGTGACTACTTAAATTTTGTTCCAGAGTATGATCCATCGGTCCATGAATGTTCTACTGTTGGTATTTCAAAGGCGAGGAATCTCTTTGAGCGTGCTATTACTGCTGCTGGATTACACGTTGCTGAAGGTGGCAGTATATGGGAATTATACAGGGAGTTTGAACAAGCTATTTTTCACACTATTGAAGAAACTGACTCTGAGGTGGGAGCTTTAGCTCCGTTGTCTTTATGTAGCTATCCTGTAGTACAATTTTTTTCTCTGCTAGTGTGATATTTGTGTCTGATGAATATCTGCAGTTTAAATGTATTGTTATTTTTGCAGGAATTATGCACAGTGGTTTTTTCCTCTTTGTTATGCAATCTCGATTTTCTTAATATATATATTTGAAAGAATTTATGATGTGGATGGTAAATGTGGTGTTACACTCTGAGATGTCCTAAGAGGAATTTGATTATAGTATACAAGTTGGATTATGTAAGGAATTTGAAAATACATAGTGGTCTTCAGAAGTTGATAGTTTTTCTGGAACTGATTATGTTGTAGCTTCAATGCCAGCTTCTTGTCATTACAAGACTTCCTTGTGGAGGTTAAATTTTCTTAATTATTGTTTCTATGTGTATTAGGGTTCGTGTCATAAGATTTGACAAAGATTTACATTGTTTGTCAATGTATCACAACCATCCTTTGCTCACGCTTGGGACCGGTTACGAAAAAGGCTTAACCCCTGTTTTTCAATTTAAGTAGATAATTAAAATGTAAATTCAAGTCAACAATTAATTTAGCAGCATATATTCTGGAATCCACAACTTATCAACTATACATTCCATTAATTTTCATCAAACAAGGGCTTAGTTTGTGTTCGATGATTGCTTCTATATTTATTAATGAATGTCTATTATACAAACTAATGGAGATTCTGGAAAGGCTTACCATAATCTAGATGTGTGTTGTGGCCAAAACAATATGAAGTAGATTAGAGTTCATATGATTTTTTTTTCTCTTTTCATAATTATTAGTTTTAAATTAGGTAACATTCCATTTCCGTTAGTTTGCTAAATTTTCCATTTCTAATAATTATTTTAAGTTTAAATAAGACTAGCGCTTTTGAGTATTGTTTTGCATGGTTTTGAGTATAAGAAGCTGTTTCTGCCTGTTTTGATAATTTTTGAAAGTGTTTTGTTTAATTAGTAGAGCCTTTAGAGGAAGCTAGTTGTAACTTCATTAGGAAGATCTTCTACAAAAGCACAAGCATCCCAAACAGGCTCGTAGACTACAGTTGATGTATTGATTGATATTAAACTTTCACCTCGAAGTCCTCTCTTCTCTTTCTCTCTGCTTCTATTTCTCTTCTCTCTCTTTCTTTCTACATTTTGTGCTTTGTTCTGTATCAATTGGTATAAGAGCCTACTTTCTCTTTGCCCAAATCCCAGCCAAATGCATCATTATGCGGTGTTTCTCTTCAAAAAGAACAAGGAGGCATTACTAAACGCATGTTTTTGTGAAAAAACTTTACACACGTAATTTAGGAATTCTCCACTTTGTTCCGAGCATTATGATGGGCTTTGTGAAATTTGAAAGTTATATATGGATACAGGGGTGTATCCACGAATTTACAACTGGGGGCTAGAAGTATTTTTTAATGTGGACTTCAAAATTAAGAGAAAAATCTATTTATTAAAAGCTGAAACACAACTTGTTTGACATCTTTCTAAATTTGTACAATTTGGCTTATATTTTGTATTTGGCAATTTACAAGTGCTGAAGAATCCGCTCTGTACAAAAGATATCATCCTTTTATAGGTTGCTCATAGTCAACAGGAGGGATATGCATTATATGAAAGAAATTATTAATTATAGGCTTTTGCCTTGATGAACTGCTTTAATCAGTAGCCATTAGATTGTGCCGCAAAAATAAGTTGTTTCTTGACAATGAAAACCTATTTCAGCCGCCGATAAGTTGCAAATTAATGCTAAAGTTGTCTTTTGCAGGCAAGAGGAAAACAGAACCAGAAGATAAGGAATTTGTTCCATCGCCAGTTATCTGTTCCCCTTGTTCACCTAACATCAACTCTTCTTACATACAAGGCTTGGGAAGCAGATCGAGGGGTCACTGTGGATATTAATAGTAGCAAATGCGGTGGTCTTCCATCTCATTTTGTCTCTTCATATCACAAGGCATTGGAAATGCTGAATGCTCGTGCTGATTTTGAAGAAAAAATCTCCGAAAAGGATGTAGACAACTCCAAAAAACTTCAAGAATTCATGGTGTGTAGTTTTCTTTTTAATGTTCACCATGCCACCCAAAACAGAAGCTTGCTCAAATAGACACCAAAAATCCTTACACATATTTATGCGGGTCGACTACACAGATCTTTCTTTTCAATTTCATGTTGTATTTCACTAATGAGCATCCAAAACCTAGAAAGATTCAAATACTTTTTAATTAACTTATTCATGTGACTCTAGGTCACCTCTCTCTCTATGTAACTATTAATATTAATTACATGAATATTTGAAGAGAGAAGAATGGAATATTTCAAAAATTTGTAGTACATCCCAGAAATCTTAATTGGGTGATTATAGCTAGTAAGTACTGGTAATAAACCCATATAGTAGACATGTATATTTGATTATTCCCGGTTTGCATACACTTTTTGAATTCAAAGAAGAATATTTGAGCCCTTTCTTTATGTGAAGGGGTATAGTACACCTTATACATGTATCCAGTGTATATTCAGAGAATAATATTGCTAGATGACGAAATTTAGCAGTGATAGGCATGATAGCTTTAGTTTGATGAAAAATGTTAAATTTTTCATATTATCAGGAATTGAGTTTTGTGAAAATAATTTCCAAGTCCATTATATCATTATATTTTGAGATTAAATTTATGATATAAATGGATTCTATGAACACTTATTCATGAAATCTTGCTGATTATTCTATGACTATATTTGATATTACATGATAATAGTAATTTAATTACTTGGTAGCATATTTAAAAGAGTTGCAAGATAAATTAATAATGACAGGAACATGATGTACATATATCTAGCATGCCAACGTGCAGTATATAAATCCAAGAAATTATTTATATTCAAGTTATTCCATATTTCTTTATTACTCGTTTTTTTTTTTTTTTTTTTTATTATTTCATTCTGGTATTTTGAATCAAACCTTTCCTTGTAATGTTTGTTAAAAGTTCATATTGTATTCATACATATTACGTGGTAAATGATTGGTGTCATTCCGGCGGTGCACCTGCCGGCGTGTGAGGGCCACGCGCCGCCGCCGGAAAAGCTGAAAAATCAGAATTTTCAGCAGAATGTGTTCAGATCGGTTAGAAGGCCTGGGTTGTTGTCGGATGTGCCATTCATGCATAATCAAAGAAAAAATTGGCGGAATGCGAACGGTTTGTTTTTTACTCGGCGTTTTAGAGTGGAGGCAAAGGAGTTTGTGGTGTCCGCTAGTGAATCAGGCACTGTTAGGATAACAGAGTGGGGCTCAAGGTTGTCGACCTCAATCCATATGGGGAGGTTTGGTGCACTTTGGATTGTGAACATGGTTGATAAGTTGAGAGTGGCTAGTAAGTTTGAGGATTTTGTGTCCAAATTTACCGAGTCTCCACGAGCTTTTTTGGCACAACGTTGTGCAAACAGTCGTGGCAGATATTTGACGATAGCTCAATATGGAGATAGACGTCGGACAGGAGCTGTGATGATTCCGGAAGGTGTGGACGGAGTAGGTTGGGCAACATTCTTGCGTGTGTTTAAGGATGTAATCGAATTGTTTGTTGAGAGGGATAAGTCCACACGTCAAACAATGGAGAAAAGTAATACACGAGGGTTGACTTATGCAGAAATGATAGCAAACTTACGGACATCGCAAAACGGTGATCATAGTGGGTTAATGGTTAAGGACATGATGCACAGGGCGAAGGAATGTGATGATCATTATGCATTGCCTAAGCCTATGGGGAGACTTGCTGAAGGTTTACAGGATGGCATATTGAACAGTGTTGAGATAAGAGCCCGTGTCCAGGCGTTGAATGACGAGTTGGATGATTTAATTAGAATTGTGGGATGTAGATCTGAGGGGAGTCCCAAGGTATTCTATTGTCATAAGTGTGTGGGGATGGAGTGGATAAGCCCCTAGCTAACGACAATCATATGGCGAGCTTAGTTCCGGAGGAGGTATCACCGAGTGGAGTTCACATTAAAGATAAGCAAGGGGTGAGTAAGAATGGTTGCAAGTATTCAGCTCTGACTAAAGCAGTTTATTCTGGAAACGACAATGGGATCGGAGTGGTGGAGTTGGATGTGTGAGAAATTTTCGGGGTCGGTAGTAAATAGGAAGGAAACGGTTTTTAAAGAACAGAATGAGGTACGGGAGACAGCTATGGTAAGGAACACATACAACAGAAGGCACGCCAAGTCTGAAGCTGAATCCCAACCTTCAAACTGGGTCCTTCAAAAAATGCAGGATTTCAGTAAGTTGGTTGGCGTGTCCTGTGACGGATACGAAGGTAAACTAATGCAATTGTTTGAGGAGTTGGAGGCTAGTAGGGACAGGAAATGAGTATACAAGGAGGTAAAGCTAGACGGAAGGGCGTCCGTGAGCTTAAACGACTTGAGTGGTTAGTTAACTACGATGCTAAGGGTGGCAAGGCAAGGAAAGTGTTGTTGGGAGGGGATGACGTAATGTTAAAATGATTCCAAAACTTATCTGTTGGAATGTGAGAGGGCTCAACGAGGCTGGGAAAAGGTTAGATATTCAAAATTTGTTAAGGGGATGGAGGGCGAATCTTGTTTGTTTGCAAGAAACTAAGTTGGAGTGTGTTTCGAGGGTTGTGGTTAGTAGCTTATGGGGGGGACAACATGTTGGGTATCAGGCTTTGGGGTCATCGGGGGCATCGGGAGGTATGCTTATCATGTGGGACACCAGAGTGTATGATATGGAGGAGGTTAGTGTAGGGACATACTCGCTCTCGCTTGCGTTGCGGAATTTCGAGGATGGTTTCAGGTGGATGTTTATAGGAGTGTATGGCCCTAATTCAGATGAGAGTAGAGGGGGCTTGTGGGATGAGTTGACTGGTATGATGGCGTGGTGGAATCTCCCAACGTGTATTGGGGGTGATTTTAACGTGGTGCGATTTCCTACTGAAAGGTCTAGTGGTGGAAGGCTTACCGGGGCTATGGAGGATTTTTCGGATTTTATTAGAGTGAATATGTTGGTGGATATGCCTATGATTGGAGGAGACTTTACCTGGTCATCTAATCGGGAGCAACCTGTCCTATCTCGTATAGATCGATTCCTGATCAACGGAGAGTGGGAGGCTAAGTACTCAGATGTTACTCAGAGGAGATTGGGGAGGGTGTACTCTGACCATTTCCCTATATTGTTAGCGGGAAATACAAGGGGGAGTAGAGCAAGACCTTTTAGGTTTGAAAAGATGTTAAAAGTTGAAGGCTTTAGGGAGCAAGTACGGACTTGGTGGGCTTCTTATGACTTTCGGGGGTCCCCCAGTTATGTGTTGGATCATAAGTTGAGGGCTCTAAAAAGGGATTTGAAGATGTGGAATGAGGAGGTGGTGGGTAATGTGAACCTGCGTAAAATTCAATGTCTGTTAGACATAGATGAGTTGGATAAGTTAGAGGAGAGGCAAGGGTTGGAGGGGGGAGGAGAAGGAGAGACGTGGAGTTTTAAGGGAAGAACTCGTGAGATTGGTGGAGATGGAGGAGATCGCGTGGCGACAGAAATCCAGGGTCACGTGGTTGAAAGAGGGAGATAAATGCATTAAGTTTTTCCATAGGATTGCCAATTCGAACATGCGGAATAATGCCGTCACAGTGTTGGAGGTGGATGGGGTTATTTTTTAGGATCCACAGGATATTGGGACCCAAATGGTGAATTTTTATCAGTATCTTTATAGGGAGCAGTTTGAGTGGAGGCCAGAGTTGGAGGGATTGGAGTTTTCTACTCTCACGGAGGAGGATGCTGGTTGGTTGGAGAGACCATTTGGGGAGGACGAAATTAAGGAGGTCGTGTTTAGTATGAATGATGATAAAGCTCCAGGTCCAGACGGATTCTCGTTCTCATTTTACAAGGCATGTTGGGAGGTGGTGCAACATGATATCATAGATGTTTTCACGTACTTTTTTGAGCGTGGCAGATTTTTGAGATGTTCTAATGCAACATTTATTGTGTTGATTCCTAAGAAACCGGGAGCGATTGATATCAATGACTTTCGCCCTATTAGTTTGGTTAGTGGGGTGTACAAGATTATTGCAAAAGTTTTGGCAAATAGACTCAAGGAGGTGCTTGGGAAAGTGGTGTCCAAGTTTCAGAATGCTTTTGTGAAAGGTCGCCAAATTCTGGATTCTGTACTGATAGCGAATGAATGCATTGACACAAGACTGGGTATCGGGGTTCCAGGAATGTTATGCAAGCTTGATATTGAGAAAGCTTATGATCATGTTAACTGGAGATTCCTTTTGTATATGCTTAGGAGATGTGGATTTGGGGATAAATTGTGCAAGTGGATTCAGTTTTGTATCTCCACCGTTTCTTTTTCAGTTTTGGTTAATGGTACCTCCGAGGGTTATTTTCGAAATAGCAGAGGATTGAGGCAAGGAGACCCATTGTCTCCATTACTGTTTGTTATTGTAATGGAGGCTCTTAGTAAGATGCTTGAGAAAGCGAAGCGGGAGAACCTGCTTACGGGATTTATGGTTGGTCAACTGCAAGTGTCCCACTTGTTATTTGCAGACGACACTCTGATTTTTTGTGATGCAGAGGAGGAGCAAGTCAGGAATTTACGCAGGTTGCTCTTATGTTTTGAAGCTGTGTCAGGTTTGAAAGTTAATCTTAGAAAATCTGAGGTTATTCCAGTAGGAGAGGTAGTTAATGTGGAGGAATTTTCTTTCATATTGGGTTGCAGGATTGCGCAGCTACCTATGACATATCTCGGACTTCCCCTAGGGGCGCGGTTTAAAAGTACTCATATTTGGAATGCCATTGTGGAGAAGGTGGAAAGGAGGTTAGCGGGGTGGAAGCGTATGTATCTCTCTAAGGGTGGCCGTCTGACTCTCATTAAATCTACGCTATCTAACATCCCTACTTATTTTATGTCACTGTTTCCTATTCCTGCAGCAGTGGCTAACAGATTGGAGAGGATTCAAAGGGAATGTATTTGGGCAGGTTTGGGAAAGGAGAGGAAACTTCATTTGGTTAAATGAGGAGTTGTTTGTTCACCTATGAGGATGGGGGGTCTCGGTTTGAGGAGGCTTACTCTGTTTAATAAGGCACTACTGGGCAAATGGCTGTGGCGGTTTGGTGTGGAGAGGGAGAGTTTCTGGAGAGAAATCATTGGGGCGAAGCATGGCGTGTTGGAG
This sequence comes from Fraxinus excelsior, assembly GCA_019097785.1. NCBI lineage: Eukaryota > Viridiplantae > Streptophyta > Magnoliopsida > Lamiales > Oleaceae > Fraxinus > Fraxinus excelsior. Next base: position 4,466,334 of record CM032633.1, read on the forward strand.
AGAGGATGGTGTTTGGTCGAGGGTCCTACGGGGTGAGTCTTTGGAGGTATATTCGACGAGGTTGGAATGACTCTAGGAATAGCTTGACTTTTGTGGTGGGAAATGGTGCTAATATCAAATTTTGGGATGATTGTTGGTGTGGAGACTTACCGCTAAAGATGAGGTTTCCTTCCTTACACCGCATAACTTTGAGGCCTTCTGCTATGGTTAATGAAGTCGTTGCCAGCCACAACGGGAGTTACAGTTGGAATATCACATTTCAAAAGGGATTGCATGATTGGGAATTGGACGACTATGCGTTGTTTCTAGTGGGTTTGTATGCAGTGCAAATTCGAGTAGAAGTGGATGATTGTAGCCGATGGAGGATGGCACGGAATGGCATTTTTTCAGTCCGCTCTTATTTTGGATCTCTCTTGGGTCCTGTGGAGAGTTCATTCCCCTGAAGGATGGTGTGGCATTGCAAATTACCCCCACGAGTAGCATTTCTACTGTGGACGGTAGTGAGGGGACGGGCACTAACGATGTATAATCTCCGAAAAAAGGCTTTTATGTTACCGAGTGGTGCTATATGTGTGGGAGAGATGGGGAGACACATGATCACTTGTTCATTCACTGTGACGGAGTCTGTTGGCTATGGAATAGTATTCTGGCTTCTCAGCATATAGATTGGGTGTTGTCTAGACGTATGGAGGACGTGTTGCAGGCATGGAGGAGAAAACTTCGAGACAAGGATAGCAAGTTAGTTTGGAATCTCATCCCGGGATGCATTGTTTGGTGTGTATGGAGGGAAAGGAACAACCGATGCTTTGAAGATCAAATATGGGACACAGAGCAATTTAGAGAATCGTTTTTTCTGACTTTGTATAATTGGTTTAACGTAGCGGCCAGCAATCCTATAGAGAGGGTATCTAACTTCATATCTTTTCTTTCTTGTTTAAACTGATAATACACTCTCTGTGTATTCTTTTTTATTAATGAAATTTCCAGATTATTTATCAAAAAAAAGAAATTCATCTATCCATGTAGGAATGAGGAAGTCCTCTTTCAACTCATCTACAATGGATAGTAATGTCAAAAAACTAAATTCTCAAGGATTTTATGAATTTCGAGGGAAATTAGAAGTTGAAATTTAGGGGATTCCTCTCGAGATTGAGTATTAATGTATAAAGAAAAGCTGCATTTAGTTTCAAAAGACTTAAAAAGAGTTTAATTCATCCTGATCATCAATACAACACTCTAGTAAATTTACGGAGCTTTTCATGTCACTGCAGACTTACTTGAAGTTTGAAGAGTCATTGGGGGATCCAGCTCGTGTAAATATCCTGTATGAGCGTGCTATAACTGAGTTTCCTATATACTCTGATGTATGGCTTGATTATACTCGATATTTGGATAAGACATTCAAGGTTTTCGTTCTCATCTACCTCTCGACTTCTGTTCTGAAATTATTTCTCTTTTCTTTGATTATACAATTGACATCTTGATGTATCTTATATTTCAGACCTCGAAAATTGTAAGGGACGTTTATAACAGGGCAACAAGAAACTGTCCCTGGATTGGAGACTTATGGGTTTGCTATTTACTTTGCTTAGAACGATGCCATGCTTCTCAGGAAGAATTATCAAGCGTATGTTACTAGACCCTCTTTATATATGCTCCAAATTCCAAAACACGTGTGGTTTGATTCTCGTATCTTTTCTATGGTAGATTCAATTAATTGTATGCAAAAAATTAATTGTGACATTACTTTTATAGGAATATAGGATTGTCCCTTCCTCCCTCATCTAAAAGAGTGAAGAAGGAATTGACTCTAGTCTTAATCGACAACCATTATTTTAATCTCTTCCCTGGATAAAATTGCTGTTTAACTTTTTGGGTTTGACAACAAATGCAAATCAATTTGCCATATTCACAGTTGAAGAGCATATTTTGAATATATTTCTGTATGTGTGTATTGTGTTATGGACTTGACTATATGTTTCTTCTGGCAAGCAATAAAGAATTACTTAATTTATTAACATGGTATTGATCTTCACAATATGTTGTGATCTGATGATGTAACTGACTTTCTTAAGCTTTCTACTATCCTATGATAATGGTTGAAAAATATGTCTTAATGAATGTGCTGCTGATATTACGTGTGGAATACGACACCCAACAGCAAAACCACTTGTCTGAAAAATCAATATATCACCTTTTGTTCAAAAGAACTAAGTGCTCATAACTTGCAATTGTGGTTAACAATGACCTTGTATCAGAATTCATCATCCAACAGATTTTAAAATTCAGCCATTTAAACTTATATGCTATTGTGAAGTTGATCTTTTATGCAACTGAAGATGAAAAGAAAAAATGTAGAAAGACGTTGTTATAGTCAAAGCTTGAGATCTGCTGCATCCACTACTTTTTAATCTACATTATTTCTGTTAGAAAATATGCAGAATTTATACCTAGTTTTTGTTGCCTGATATTCATTAAATATTGGATATGATGATGTTTGTCATAGTCCATTTGGCAAATGTGGAAATACAACTTTCTATTAGTTTTCTTGTCATGTTAATTTTTGTGTTGTTCTTCATATATATATATATAGTTGAAATATATATACCAACTTGTAGTCTTTGTAATTGTTAGGGACTAAGATGTAAATTTCCTTTTTCCAACCCTTGTATATAGTTTGATAAAATATCAATCAAATTAATAATTTTTTCTCCCAAATCGACTTGGTATCAGAGCGAAACAGTAATCGAACCCTAGTCAGCGCCTTCCCAGTTACCCAGACGCAGGCGACGTCGTCGATCGCCGGCTGCGTCCTCTTCTGCCAGCTGTCGATTCTTGCTTGCTGATTCCGGCTGCTCTTTGCGAGCTCGTCTTTGTTCCTGCGCCTCGTTTTTTCTTTTCTGGTAAGCTCAGCTTTCCTCTCGCCTTCTTCCGGCCAAAGCATTGTACAGACTCGTTTTTTGCCGCCGCCATGGCTGTGTAGAGTGGACGTTGGTACTGCTACAGATTTTTTGGAATTGCGGTGTGCGATAGTGCACAGGGAGAAAAGCGTGACCTAGCTTCCTTGTCCTTGCTGTTACTCCCATCTTTTTCAGCATCTTTACAAGCTGTTTTCTGTATCGATTGAATTCGCGACCTTGTCTAGGTGATTCCTTTGTGGCACAAGTTTCGGAATAATGCCGATAACAAGGTGGTTACATCGTTAATTCATGAGACATCATCTCCGATTCACATTAAGTTAAATGGTACTAACTATCGTGTGTGGTCAAAATTATTGGAGATGCATATTACTGGCCGAAAGAAAACAGCCCACATTTTTGGTAAACTAATTGTACCTAAAGAGAATGATAGTGACTATGGTGAATGAGTGGTAGATGATGCTATCGTTAAGCCTTGGCTTATCAATTCTATGACAGATGCTCTTGTGACCCACTTTGTTCAGTTTGACATAGCCAAAGATGTGAAGAATGCGGTTAAGAGAAATTATCTAGATGTATCTGATTCGTCACAAGTTTATGAACTTATGAAAAAATCCTTTCAGCTGTAACAAGAAGGGCGGGGTCTTGTCACATACTACACTGAAATGAATTCCATTTTCTTGGAGCTTGATTATCGCAGACCTAATCCTATGAAGTGTGCGTGGATGTTGATGCGTTAAAAGAAAGGTGTGTTGAAGACAGGATTTATATGTTTTTGGTAGGACTAGATCATGGCTTGGATCAAATGTGTAGTCGTATTTTAGCTTCTACACCCCTTCCAGGCTTGGAAGAGGTGTTCTCGATTGTTCGTCATGAGGAACGGAGACAACTCACCATGGGGGCCGAAAGCTATTCTGAGAATTTGCATTGGTGACAAAAGGGTTCAATCCTCAATCACGAGCCCCTATTCAGTCTACTGAAACTTGCTCATTCTGTCACCTTAAAGAGCATACTGTTGACAAATGGTTCAAGAAAAATGGCTATTCGAACTGGTACTTAGCAAAGAGGACAGAAAGGAAGGGTGGAAGATACTCTCAAGCTACGATTCATCTGCTGTTGCTACTTATGCACCTACACCTACTACTTCCCATGTTGCTCGTTCATCCCCCGAGGAAGGTACTTTTAGGTTGCAATTTACTTTTACTGTATCTGATTTTTGGGTTATAGATCTGGAGCTACCGATCATTTTACCGATAATCCTTCTACATTTGATTCCTTGACTACTTCGCTTGTTCAGTCTTGTTTTCACCTACTTTCTCTCTTATCCGTTTTACTTGTACCTACATTTTCTACTAATCTCTTATCTATTAGTAAAATTACAAAGCATTTTGATTGCTTTGTCATCTTCTCATCTACTAATTGTGTATTTTAGGACAATTGAATGAAGATGACGATTGGCTCTGGTAGAGAGAAATGATAGTTGTATTTTTTTGGAAGGAATAAGGGGTTTGCAAACTAAGGATAGCCATGGTTTTCAAGCTGTTAGTAAATCCTCTCTAAGAGATAGGATTCTTCTGTGGCATTGTCGATTAGGTCATCTTTCATTCCCTTATTTAGAACACTCGTTCCCAAAGCTATTTAAAAACATTTCTAGTTCTAGTATCGGTGTGAACAATGTATTTTTGCCAAAAAATCATCGTATACCTTTCAAAGTCAGTTTTAATAAAAGCATTGTTTCTTTTACTTGTGTTCATACTGATGTTTGGGGGTCTTTCTCTACTCCATCTATTACAGATTATAAATATTGTCTCTTTCATTGATGATTGTACCAGAGTGCGTTGGATATATTTGTTAAAATCTAAGGGTAAAATAGTGCATGTTATTCCAGAATTTTCAAAAATGATTTGAGACACAATTTCATACACGGGTCAAAGATTCATTTTGACAATGGTCGTGAGTTTGTAAACCATACGGTCCATACCCTTGGCAACTTCTTTTTGACTCATGGCATTCTTCATCAAACCATTTGTGCTTACACACCTCAACAAAACGACATCGCAGAACGAAAAAATCGATATATTCTCGAAGTAACTCGTGTTTTATGTTTTACTATGTGTGTTCCAAAACGTTTTTGGGCTAAGGCGATGACAACTGCCGTCTTTCTCATAAATCGCATGCCCCCTCTCGCAATATTGACTTTCAAACTCCTTTAAAAATGTCCCAGTTTCACTTTATTCCCTCTGTTTTAAATATATGTCCCAAAATTCTTAGTTGTATGTTATGTCCATGTGCATTCTCATCTCAGAGATAAATTTGATCTAAAATGTGTCTTCATTGGCTTCTCAAGCTCCCTGAAGCGCTACAAATGCTTTCATCCCCCTATGGGAAAATACTATGTTTCTATGGATGTGGAATTTTGTGAATCAGAATCCTTTTTTCTGATAACGTGTCGCTAGTTCCTCTTCAGGGTGAGATTAGTAGTAAGGAAGAGGAACGAGTGTGGTTAGATGAAAAGAAAGTGTGGATTTCTGGAAAGGAGGGAGAACCCATGTTGAATCCCGAATTGATACCTCAGGTGCCATCTGATTATTCGGAGATTGAAAATGAGGTACCTACTCTGCTTACCCCTTCTACTCCTATCTCTATTTCTGGTTCTAATCCTGCAGCTTTAGATATTGTTGATACTCAGGATAGGAGATATCCGCTTCGAGTCCATAATAAGCCTGATAGGTTTGGTTTTTCGAAATCTTCTTCCAATGCTATCTTTCACGTCTCTGATTATATCTCGTACCACCGTTTATCTAAGGCTAACCTGACGTTCGCCCTCCAACTTTCTTCTGTGTCTATCCCTAATCACTTTCAGGAAGCTCTTGACCAACTTAGGTGGAAATTTGCTATGGTAGAAGAGATGAACGTTCTCCAAAAGAATTCTACTTGGGAGATGGTCTTATTACCACCAGGGAAAAAGACCGTGGGATGCAAGTGAATGTACTCATTAAAATACAGGTCAGATGGAACCGTAGATAGGTATAAAGCTAGATTGGTTGTCAAAGGGTACACACAAACTTATGAGATTGACTACTTGGAAACTTTTGCTCCAATTGCTAAGATGAATACTCGTTAGAGTCATCCTATCTCTAGCAGTCAATCTTGATTGGCCATTGAGGCAATTTGATGTTAAAAATGCATTCCTTCACGGTGATTGACTGAGGAAGTGTATATGGATCCTCCTCCCGGTTTTACTCCTCCAGGGGTAATGTGTGTAAGTTGAAGAAAGCCCTGTATGGGCTAAAACGATCACCAAGGGCGTGGTTTGGAAGATTGAGTTGTTCAATGATAACGTTTGGTTTTAAACAAGTCTCGGCTGATTATACTTTATTTTATAAGAGAGATGGTCATAATATTACTATGCTTATTGTATATGTAGATGATATGATTGTTTCTGGCAGTAATCTAAGTGAGATTGAGAAATTCCGAAGCCATTTGACAAAAGAGTTCGAAATGAAGGACTTGGGTACTTTGAAGTATTTCTTGGGCATCGAGGTATCACGATCCAGCAAGGACTTATCTTATCTCAACACTTGTACGTCCTTGACCTTGTAGCAGAACCTGGTACGTCGGCTTGTGTCCCTGTTAACACACCCATTGAGGTAAACCAGGGCCTATCTATTTATCCTGATCAGATTCCACAAACAAAGAGAGATACCAGAGATTGGTGGGGAAGTTGATCAATCTAACCCAACCTGATTTGTCATATGCAGTTAGCATTGTGAGTCAATTCATACATAATCCCAGTGAGCAGCATATGAGTGCAATTAATCGGATATTGGCATATCTGAAGTCCTCTCTAGGCAAAGGCATTATGTATTCAAAGATGGGCCATTTAGATATTATGGGTTATACGAATTCTGATTTTGCTGGATCAAGATTGAACAGAAAATCCACATCAGGATATGTATTGTTCGTTAGGGTCAATCTTGTGACTTGGAGGAGTAAGAAACATGTGGTCTTACTACCTAGCGCTGAGGCGGAATATCGTGCATTGCATCATGCAACTACCGAGCTTACATGGCTAAAACTTCTCCTTACTGAACTTGGCTTTGGTCCGGGCAAACCTATGTTACTCTTCTGTGAAAACACTGTTGCCATTAAAATTACAAACAACCTCGTGCAACATGATAGAATTACATATTGAACTTGATAGGAACTACATCAAAGATAATCTTGACTCCAAAAATATAAAGGTTTCATACATCAAGAGGGCGGAACAACTAGCTGGTATAATGATACATGGAGTTGCTAGTGACTCATTATATACAATGCTATCCAAATTGGGCACGCATGATATCTATGCAACAATTTGAGAGGGAGAGTTGAAATATGTATACCAACTTATAGTCTTTGTAATTGTTAGGGATTAAGATGTAAATTTCCTTTTTCCAACCCTTGTATATAGTTTGATAAAATATCAATCAAATTAATAATTTTTTCTCCCAAATCGACTATATATATATATATATTCACCCCCGCCCACCCCCACCCCCCCGGTTGGGGCTCTTTTGCTTAAACATTGCTTTTCTTTCCCTTTCACCTTTCAGGTATTTGAGAAGTCACTACAATGCACATTCTCAAGCTTCGATGAGGTATGACTTACGTTTTTCGGTGTGATTAATTAATGTGTGAGCTGCTTCCTTTATTTTATGCTCCATTGTTTGAAGATGAGAAAATGATTTTCATTGTCCATCAGACCAAGGACCACCATCCAAACCGTTCTACATCAAAAGCTCTCTCCAGATCTTTCTGAAAAGCTACTCATTATAATTACGTGTCATAAAAACCTTTATAAATTTGGGGAAGGTTCTCGTAGCTCATGTAAACTTCTTTGATTGTTGTGAGTGTTCTTCAAGAATTTAAATACATAAACATGACCCTCTATTGGGGGGTTATTAAGGTATGAAGAAAAATGCCAACTTAGGGGGTTATATGGGATGATTTTTTCCTTTTCCTGGAATTGAGGGATCAGTCAAGCAACAGATTATTAAGATGATGTGTTCAAGAGCTAAAGATTCTTAACTTTCTAAAAGGTAATAGGGTCCAAAACTCTTCCACATTTAGAAGGATTTTTGACAAAGAAAGCATGAAGACATGAACTTAATTCATGCTATTAAGCTTGTGTTTGGCACCCATTATTTTTTTTAAAATTTTTCTCTTTCTTAATTATAACCACACATTCTCCAAATAAAATAATATTACACACAAATTTAAAATTTTTCATTACTTTTCAACCACGCATTCTTCCATCAATCACTATTTGCAAAATTTATAATACACCCAAAATAGGTGCCAAACACAAGCTAAAAGTTTTTACCTTGTGGCTTCTTTTTTGTATTATGTAAAGTCTTGGAGCTATATATTAGCAAATGTTGTTGGAAGCATGCTATAATTCAATGAGTAGCCATGGATTATCTGCATTCATCAGGTAGCGGCGAAATGCATATTCATTCTAGCCTTGAGTCTTTGTAACCTCCTTAGCATCTTAGTTGATTCTGTAAAAGCTCTTGTTTGAAGTTCAACCTGGGTATTTGTCACATTGCAGGCCATTAGCTTAAGTTTGCAGTTATTTGCTTGATTATTGGACCTGTGAACCTAATTAATGGCCACAAGTTCCTAAGTTGAAGTTCAGCGACAAATTATTTATATCAAAATATGCTCGTTTCAAATTACAAATTGTTACCCTCCATCAAACCTGGCGTATTACCATGAAAAAAAAATGGCCTCTGTTCCAAGGTAAATGACAAAGTTGTCTGCTGACCTCTCTAAGATTGTTTTTCTCCTGCATAAGGGAAGGGGGATCCAGAAGCATTTCGATTCAGCAGCTCCAACTCCAGGCTTTAATATGAGAACTTTCCCACCGCTATACCTGCTGGCTGCTGCTGTGAATGTCATCGCTCCTCAAGGACTCCTCAAGGAGTCCCATTTATTTTAATGGAGATTCTTAGACGTCTCCGAGGGTTAAGACACCATAATAGATCAGATCATGGACACAGTAAATTGTTTAAGAGTGAGTAAAGTTCTTGGGAAAATTTAATTTGTCGTCTCATCTGGTTCTTTTGATCCAAATCTGTGATTAGAAATGTGTAGACATTAAATTATCATGTCTATGGAAAATAGATAACTGGAGATCACATAAGATATGTAATAGAGAGCCAAGAGATGGGCTGCATGGAGTTCACAAAAGTTTGTTTGGTTTATTAATTATTCACTTAGTTTTTTTTTTTTTTCAAGTGTAGAGGAAGGGAAGAGGGGGATTGCACTGGTAGTATTTTTGGTTCATATATTTAAACATCTTTGGTTCATATATTTAACGCGAGGATGGGAATCAGTCATTTATTTGTATGTAAATGTGAACTTAGTCCTAAGAACTGCATGCGGCCAGTGAACTATTACACCTGTTTGCTTCAAGGATCTTTTTTTACTTCTTTAGGTTTTTTTAATTTAAAATTGTAAATCTGTATTTCTTGGTGTTACATTAGTGTCTGATCGAAATCGAATTTACTATTTCAGTACCTGAATGTATTTCTCACCAGAGTAGATGAGTTAAGGCGGAGAATTTCCGCATCATCTCAAGTGGAAGATGGCATGGATTATGCTGTTATAAGGGATATCTTTCAGGTATCCATTTCTGTCTTTTAAACTTTGATTATTCTCATGCTGTTTTACTTTGTTTCAATTAATTATGTCTTTAGTTTTTATGGTGTTCATACCAGGTCCATTGCTGTCATGTGTATGCACGTGGTTAGCAATTATTTTGTCAACCATTTGGCTGTGGTCCCCTTTTTGCTGCCTCAGTTTTGACTTTCTACAGTGCTTTATCTGGCTGACTGCAACATTTGCTAAAGATGAATTTGACTTTTCTTTGAAAAACAGACAATTTTATTATCCATTTGCTCCACTTTGATTTTACTCATTGATGGCTTATTAGGATCCTATATATATATATGAAGATCATGCTTGAGGGTTGGGAATTTTTTTAAAATAAGGGCTCTCGTTAAGGTAAGGTAATAAAAATGCCCAAAACTTGGGTCAATGAGAAGATGCACATGCCTATCTGATTGATGTCTCATGGCCCTCATCTTTGCCTTAAAGCCAATCACCAAAAACTTAATGACTTGGGCAAGTTTAAAGTGGAATCTTTATTGTATGTTAGGTTTCATTTACTTCTTTTGTTTCAATGAGCACTCATGCAAAGCCTCTAATTATATTTTGAAAACATAGTTCTATGTTTTTCTTTTATTTTTTAGTTCTACTGGAGTTGTGTAAAACCAATGTTTAAAAAAGTGCATTGGGTACTCTGGCACATGTCCCTTGTGAACCAAGACATAAGCCTTGAGGCATTTTGAGGCTTAAACTTCGTAAAAAACCAAAAAAATGTCAAAATAAGTACATAATAATTATGAACATTCTTCTCATAATATAATAATTTGAAGTGTGCAAACAAACAGAAAGAAAATCTATAGAGTAAAAAAAAAAAGGAAAACTATTATTTTAGTTAGTGGGCAATGGACTATTTCCAAAGTCGTCAATGAGACACACAATTTTTAAATCTTTTAGTGGGCCAGTGGGCTATCTGAGTAGGTCAATCAGAATTTTTAATGTTTAGTTGGCCCATACTTAAAGCAAAAGAAGTTTGGAAAATTAAGGGCCTCACGAGCCTTGAGGCAGTTAATTGTGAGGCTTGTGCCTCATTCAGTTGAGGCGTAGACCTCCAAAAACTACCTCAAAATCAGCGCCTTGAGGCTTTTTTGTTTGTCCTAGGTGGCCCTCAATCGGGATCTTTTAAATCAAGAAATTAACTGTTTATGCGAATTAAGAACAGATCATGTCATCTAATGCATGCAGGATTGTGCTTTTTCTTATGGAACTGTAAGGTTTTATGCTTTTAATTTTATTTAGTTCTTGATAATAGGTCTCAGACAGTTGCCCATCTGTTCTGTGATACACTAGCAATGCAGTCCAGGTTATGCTCTCGATACTGACAGAAAATTTAAAAGCAAACAATATGAGGAAAGAGTAAAAGAAATCCTCAAATGGAAATGGATATTGTGTGCAAATACTTATACGAAAAGTGATAAATTTGGTAATATAAGTTGTAAAACTTTTTAACAAATCCTATTTGACACGTTGCAAAAATATACTTTAAAAAGGTTAGTAAATGTTATTACAAGGTCACTTAAAAGTTACCGTTCTTGAAGCTACACTTCAAGTTGCAACCTGGAACATGTGAAGATCCAAGTGATTTCAAGTTGAAAATATCAGAACTATAGATTGCAAATCAAATTTCAACAAGGTTATCTATAGGTTGCACCAGTTAGAGGACATAGGTTTTATCTCTAATGTTTAAACCAAAACAAAAAATCTGAATGTAAAATACAAAATCTCAATTAACAAAAGGAGACCCAGTAAAATGACAGATTACTGTTATGGGATAAACAATGGGAATGTAATTAATTGATCTTAAAAGCAACACGAGGGGAAGAAAAAGAAAAGAGAAGCTATTTCATTGAGGACTTAAACATGCTCATCATTTGCAATTATTGCGTCTCTCTGATAATATAGTTGGGTAGGAAGTAATACTCTCTCTTTACTGCCTCCAAAAACAAATGAATGTTTTCAAGCAGGAAAAACCACGGGTAATAATATATTAGTTCAATTTTTTTTATTGTTGTTTCTTTTATGAAGCTTCCTCTATGCCGCTTAGCATATGTAGTCAGTTTTATGTTGAGCAGGAACTCAGGTATATTTCACCACATCCATTTATTGCTGCTAAACCAGAGTCTGGAAAGCTGCAAGCTTCATTCTTTTAATCTGAAATGCCGTTTAGTTGATTCTGTGTTTTGGTAATTAATGTTTTCTTATGTATGGTGCACAAACTGAATTTTTCATTTTCAACTCCAGCGTGCATCAGATTACTTGTCACCACACCTCAAGAATATGGACAGTTTTATTCGCATGCACAGTTATTGGGGTCGTTTAGAGTCAAAATTGGGCAAAGATATTGTTGCAGCTTGTGGTGTCTGGGAGAGCTTGCTTAAAATTAGGTATCTTCACTTTTCACTTCCTTTTGGTTGATTTGGTGGAATACTCAATCTTGTCAGTTGAAATTATATTGCTATTTGCCTTTCAGTGGATCTATGCTGGAAGCTTGGCAAGGTTATATTGCAATGGAAATTGAAATGGGTCATATAAATGAAGCTAGATCCCTCTACAAGAGATGCTACAGTAAAAGGTTCCCTGGGACGGGCTCAGAGGTAGATTTTTTGGTGTATTAAATTATTAAAAACCGTGTAATACTTTTCTTTTTATAAAAATCTTCTTTCAATTTCTTTACTTTGTTTTGATTCCTTGTCTTCTGGGACAACATGGTATAGACAGATAGTTGTTCCAAAAAATGCAATAAACCGTGAAGTGAAATGGTCATTTTTTTTTTGTAGAAGGCTAGTTCTCTCTTAATAATCATGATTCAGGTTTGTATCTGATAATTCTAATGGAACGGGAAAGTGCATGAAGTTTATATCAGATTACATTTTGTTTCTGATTATCATAAATTCCTGAGGAAATATATTTTAGATGAATAAAGGATGTATTTAATTTAAAATAAAGGAAATCGAGCTTGGTTACATAATTCCTGAATTGCAGTAGTTGTCCATGTTTATTGTTGTTAAAGCAAGCCTAGGCGTGTGATAGGAACCTGATTATATGAAAATAACAATTCAGAAATAGTATTGAATTACACGGAAAATGAAAGATAAATTCCAAGCTTTCGAGAGGCTGGATCTCTCCTAATTGGATAAACCAATACTCAATATTTTTGCATGCCTATTCCCTAACTTCTACCCTTATTTATAGATCTATTCTCTAACTGAATTCAGTTTTCCCCTCCCCCCACTTGCAGGTAAATTCTTCTATTCCCTTCTAGAATGAGTGAGGTGGATGAGAGTCTATCAATACCCCCGGTTTCCAAATCCACCTTGTCCTCAAGGTGGGAGTCAAGAAGGTGTTGGTGGTGCTAATTGTCGGGTCTTCCATCGTCACAATTTTGGTAGGGAAGATTGTTGTCTCTTTTGAAGCCCACTGATTTTGAAGAGTAGCTAGCATGGTGTATTTGGGTCCACTTGAGTCTTGGGCTGCCATTCCCACTTGATTTTTGTCTTCAATTACTTGGGTCATTTTCACGATAAAGCCCATCCCACTGGACCATAAAAGAAAGGCTTCAGCACAGGTGTCTGATTTTAGCCTGAGGAAACTACGTGGGCTACAGCTAATAAGTGGGCTGCTGGAGTTAGTTTTGATTCTGGATGGGCCGAAACATAATTGGGCCTGTTTTAAATACTCATTTAAGTCTTCTTCCTGCTGGCCCACTTCCCAGCCGAAATCTAAATCCGCCCAGTCCAATACTTTCCATTCATTCCTCTTCTCCAGATTCAGCCGACTTGTAGAGATCCTTTCCATCTCCGATCTCTTCTCCTTCGGCAATGAGGATGGTAAGATTTCAATTAGTTTCTGATTCTTTCTGATGATGGTTTCCTCCCAGCTGCCCCAACTCACTACACTTTCTTCTACTTTGTTGGTTTTGGGTGAGATTTCTGGTTTCCCAGTGTGTCGAGTCAGATTCTCCGGCAAAGGGGCTTTAGAAATCGCCGCCTCAGGTGAGTTGTCTGTCGTCTCGCTCTCTCTTTCCTGCCCATCCATTTTTCTCATCATCAAATCGATTTTGCCTCCTTTATTTTGGCAGTCATTTGGTGTAAGTTGGGACATCCCAGCTTCATTTCTGCTCGACCTTTTTCTGCCTCCCAATTTTTTGATCATCAAGTCGAGCTCCTTCATTATTGCTGCCATGTCCCTCTGAATATTAGGTTTCAATTCCTCTATCCTCTGCTTCATGGAATCCTGAGATGGTAGAAATTTGCCAAGCATCAACCCTTTCAATTCTCTCCAAGTTTGCACAGGTGGTTGTTGATCTACCTTCTGAAACCAATCCCAAGTTTGCCAGCCAAAACAGGCTGTGGCAGCCTCGATTTTCTCCGCCTCCGACATTTGATTTCTGGAGAAAATCTTCTCCGCCTCTGACACCCACCAATATGTATCTTCTCCATAGAAGATTGATATGTCCAGGCGGCCTTGTGCATCCAATCCTGACATTTCTTCCATTTCCTTGCTGAATTGTGTTGCCATTCTCCCTAGAATCGAGTGCTCTGATACCAATTTGATAGGAACCTGATTATATGAAAATAACAATTCAGAAATAGTATTGAATTACACGGAAAATGAAAGATAAATTCCAAGCTTTCGAGAGGCTGGATCTCTCCTAATTGGATAAACCAATACTCAATATTTTTGCATGCCTATTCCCTAACTTCTACCCTTATTTATAGATCTATTCTCTAACTGAATTCAGTTTTCCCCTCCCCCCACTTGCAGGTAAATTCTTCTATTCCCTTCTAGAATGAGTGAGGTGGATGAGAGTCCATGTTTATTGTTGTTAAAGCAAGCCTAGGCGTGCCTCTAAATGTAATGCACACAATGGGGTCTCTCTTTTGGTGAAGCGCAAAAGAGACGTTTTAACTCCTCTTTTTTTTTTTTTTTTGAGTGCCTTTTCATCTGAAACACATGTTTTGTAGTTGATATTTGCGAGTTGGAATTGAGTTGTTGACAAAATGTGTAGAATCTTAATTTGGAATCATTGTCTCTGATATTGCCTAAATGAATATAATTTCAACCAATTTAACAAAAATTAAAGTGCATATAATAAGTCATTGGTTGATAAAGGAGTGGCTAGCTCCTGATATTTAGTACGATAAATTTGTGAAATTGACCTGAAAAGATTGTGAATCAGCCCTATATGTGAGAAATCACTCTATTGATTGCAAAAACTAGGTCTGTTTATTGGTCACATGGGAGGAAAGGTTTGACGATGAATGACATGATTGAAGTGTGTATGGTAGTGTTGTTTTGACAACCCATATTGAGGATGAAAGGGAAACTTTTATGTGCTTTTACATGCTTGGTTTAAAAGGTCTAATCTACTGCCATTGTCTTATGTGCTTTTTTTTTTATTATTTAACACTTGCTATAGATAATGATTGAAAGATAATATACAAGCAAAGCTAGAAAGTCAGCATTTTTGAATTGCCTTGATTCAAATGCATGCCTCATTAGATCAATTATTTGATCTTACTTTGCCATTGTTTCTCTAGTTGTCCTGTTTTATACAAAATATAATTGCCATATATGTGGTAGCTTGGATTCGATGATACCTTCATTTCCTAAAAAACAGAATCATTCAGGAAATATGCCATTCATGGGTTCGTTTTGAAAGAGAATATGGTTCAGTGGAAGACTTCGATCTTGCTGTCCAGAAGGTATTTTTTTCTGCTACTGCTAATTTTGATTCTTCATATGCCGATTTAGATAATTTCTGTTATAATCTTCTTTTTGTTTTTTGAAGTGTTACCAAAAGTGTTGTAAATTAAGCCTTTCTGAATTTAGCGTCATTCTATATACTGCCATAATGTATGGTGTTTGTTGCGAGACTTTATTTCTTGCATCTATATAGACTTAGAATTCTCAGTTAATGCAATTGTAATGTTCGTCACTACTTTCAACTTTTATCCTTCAATGATGTTTTCAGTCATGGTAATTATATATACAACTGTATGTGTGCCCAAAAGTGTTTTATTGTGTTTTGCTTCTTCATTTTCTTTTGAGTCAGCTTTAGGCTTCTTTATGTTAAGTGTTCCTCCTACTTGTTTTCTGTTTCATTTTCTTTGGGTTGGGACAGGGATTCTTTTTGTCCTATATACGAATTATAAAGCTGTTACTGATTTGGGTCGTTAACTAGAAATATATGGGCAGGATGGTGAAGCCTAACAAGAATCCATCTTTCCTTTATGAAGTTATAGATGATTGGGTTTAAAATAATTTTCTTGTCAATACCATTATTCATGGGCGGACCCACATGGGGTCATGTGACCCCACAAATTTTTTATTTTTATTTTTTTAAAACCTAATACTTACCACTTACCCAAGGGCAGCCCAATCCACAACTCATAAGCCCAATTGCAATTACACTCTACACCAACCCATTAATCCATAATTCATTAATTGACCCAACTCAACTAATATATTATTACTCATAAGGCAGTTGCTTTGATATCCCCCATTCAAAAATCTGAAATCTCTAATTATCCCATATGCACGCTACCTACGCGGCAACGCACAGTAAATTCGTCTCTCGTCTTCAATCCATTTTTCAATTGATTTAGGTATTGGATTTTCAATTGAATTGAAACTAATTTGAGCATATTAGTTACTGATTTTTCTAATTTCTAAAATGTATTTGGAATTTGGTGGTTGATAGTTCACTAGTTTGGATTTGAGAAATTGGAAATATTGTAGTAAAATAGTAAAGTAACTCAATCTCAGTAAGTAATGAATTTGTCAGTTTGTCTAACTTGGTGATTTAAAATAAAATTGTTTGTGAAAGTAATTGTTGTTTATTATGAATTTAATGTTATTTTTTTGATGAAAAATGAAATATGGTATTTATTTGTTTATTTATGTATTGAATTTGTTTTTTAACAGTCATGGAGAAATATTTTAAACGAAAATTTGTATGTTCGAGTGTGGTTGATAACGATGTAATTATACGACGTTTTCAGAGTATCAAAACGCGTAGGCTACACTTGTAATAGTGTATTGACTTATTTCCGTTAATGATATGTAGTTTTAAATATTTTTGAATTCTCATTTTTGACCCCACAAGAGAAATGGTCTGGGTCCGCCCCTGCCATTATTGCAACTTGAAAGAGCAGAGCAGTGAGCAGTTTCTTTAGCAGGTAATTTAACCACTGCTATAGCAAATACAGATGTACATGAGTACTCTAGATAACATGATGTTAAGTATTCTTCATTTATGCTTTATGTACTAGTCGTACTGGATGTATTTTGGATTGGGACACTTTCAAGCTTCATGAAAATCATTGATAGGGACAATGATTACCCTGAGAATGCATTTGGGTTCAGGACTCTGTCAGAGTCTAGAATTCATATGAAAATAGTGGTAGTGTTTAGCATAGGTTTGACAAGCTTATCCTATGTGATAATAATCACTGCTGAAGGGAAAAAACAGTAAAAACTGCTTGTAGACAGAGGCTTCATTTTTTCCTTTACTGGTTATCATTTAATTTTGGTTTTCTTATATTTAACTAAAGTTACATTTACTAGTAACCATAGGATCTATGTGACTAAACTTGCAGAGTATGACATCCTGGAAAACAATTCAGACCCAATTGTGCTAATGTTTCTGCTATTACTTCCCATATTTATATTGTTGACAGGTGACTCCTCGTCTTCAAGAGTTGCAGCTATTCAAATTGCAGCAGGAGAACAAAACTGTTGGTGCTCCAACAGATGAGAGAGAAAATCCAGTTAGGAAAAATGCAAGGGAAAAGAGAGAGCCAGTTTCAAGTTCAATGGATGAGCAGCCTCCTGCAAAACATAGGAAAGATTTGGATCAGAAAAATAAGAAAGCTTATGGGAATGATAAAGGTCAGGGAAGACACTTAGATGAAGCTAATGAAGTTGCCCTAGTACATGACAGCAAAGCAGACAGTGTTAGCACTAAGGAAACAAAGAATCGTTCTCCTATAAAACCTGTAATATATAATGACATGTGCACTGCCTTCATATCTAACCTCAGCCTTCAGGCATGTTTCTCATTCTCTTCACTTCTTTTTTAGGAGGCTCATCTTTAAAGCTCACACGAAAATTAATAATGTAATCTTACTGAAGTATTAACTGGCAATGATAACTTTCCACAGGCAACTGATAAGGATCTACGCAGTTTCTTTAGTGATGTTGGAGGAGTGGTTGATATTCGGATATTAACTGACCTGGACAAGAGATCAAGGGTAAGTCACAAATTTTATTCTACTCAAGTTGGTAGTAAATTGATAACAGAACTAAATGTGAAATGATATAGCTGTTCCTTAGAAACATAAACATGTCGTGTAATCAAGGTTTGATGATCTTTCTTGAGTCCTTGTGACAATTGTTTTCCTTTACTGGTTATCATTTAATTTTGGTTTTCTTATATTTAACTAAAGTTACATTTACTAGTAACCATAGGATATATGTGACTAAACTTGCAGAGTATGACATCCTGGAAAACAATTCAGACCCAATTGTGCTAATGTTTCTGCTATTACTTCCCATATTTATTTCCTTAGAAACATAAACATGCCGTGTAATCAAGGTTTGATGATCTTTCTTGAGTCCTTGTGACAATCTTTTAACCAAAAAGATTAAAGAAATGTTGCTCTGTGACATCGACGTGGCTGAACCAAGATTATGTTTCATTTCGGAAACAATTAGGCACGAACATTTTAAGATCATTGCAGATAATGGCCCCTGAGCAACTGGTTTTTATTGTATTTGATTCTTTGCATCCTGAAACTTCTGCTTTTGATGAAGGAAATAAAATTTTTTTCCAAATGGTCTTGTCATCCGTGAAATTAATTTCTGGATACAACTCAGATTCGATTTTCCCACTTGAATTTTGAGTGACTTCCATGATATAACCAAGTTATACCTATTTTAATTACATGTAGTTTTTCATTGCTTTTAGTGCCCAAAGACTTCTAGCCTTTTTACAATTTACTGGGCAGTTGTAGGACTGCATAATGTTGTTGTTTTTTAAGCCTCCTTCAGTTAATTTTTTTATTGTGGTGGCAGTTTGTTGATTTTCTGTTATTCCCAAGACAAGCTGTTTGAAGTTGAACAGTGATATCATGAATGTTCTGTTGTCTTTGCACTGTTGATATTAGCTCACAAAGTAGAGAAATAGTGTGATAGTGTTAGAAACTATTCTGTTTGCTTTATTTTATTTGGTTCTTATTATGAAGATTATACATGTTAGCATTATCTCCATTTTGTAAAATTTGGCCATGTTACAATCACAGTTCCAGAGTTACAAGTATGAACAAAAGGTCATGTTATCTCCTTTTTGTAAAATTTGATATGAAGAAAAGCTTTAGCTAGCCAACGTCCACTGTCAAATGTACATCTGTGGATTTGAATAGTAGGAGTATTACTGCAAGATAATTTCATTTTTATCCCCTTGGAATAAGAAGACAAAAAAATAGGATCAAGATGAGCCTAGACAATATTCACAATTTCATCCAAATCTTTTAATAGAGTGATTATTTTCTTGATGTTATTGTTATTTTGAATTTTGTTGTGGTCTAGCTATCCTTATCATTCATACCTCAAATATATGAAGGGGTTGGCATACGTGGATTTCTCCGATGATGCATACCTGGCTGCAGCTGTGGAGAAGAATAAACAAAGTTTACTGGACAAGAGATTAAGCATTGTAAGGTCAGATCCCCAGCGAGGCAGAGGGAAAAAAACTGCTGGGTGTAGCTATAAGTTTGACCGAGGTATGCTCAGATAATAATTTTTCTGAGAATCTCCGAGTCTCTTTCTGAACTTTATGAATGTTGCCTTCAATCTCTGCCAACTATTGTTAGTTGGCAGTTACAGCGAGTTATGTCTGTGTTTCTTTTAGTCTGCCTTTGTGTGATGCTCAATTGTTGAATTGAACTTGCAGAAAGCTGTCACTAACTTTTTGTATGATCCATTAGAGCAACCCTCCGTGGTTTCCGATTAAGTCGCTACTTGAAATTAATCCATGCTACTTGCAGTTTTCTATCTGTTTGATGCATACATATTTGTCAACGTCTCATTTGACTTCATATCTGCCAAATTTGAAATTTTTATTGTTGCCCTGCCTCAAAATTGCAGGGACTGCTGATCATCGAAGAAGTAATGCAGGGGAAACTGCCGAGACTTCCGGAGTGAGAAGGGGGCCTCAGCTACAATCCGCTAGTCAGAGGCGTGGGGATGATGTGCAGCTGATAGGGAAGAACACATTTGCAATGCCAAGAAACGTGAGAGCCATGGCTTTCCCCAGCAGGAATAAGGCGCAATCTCAAGAAGCTAAGGAAGTAGGAGATGAAAATCCAAAATCGAACGATGAGTTCAGGAAGATGTTCCTGAAAGATTGACGCTGGAAACATGGATTGGATTAACTTCTTGTCATGTATAATACAAGTAGACTCGTAACAATGTGGTTTCAATACGACATTGCAGTGCATTTCTAAAATGTTGTGACATCTTTGTTTCTCCTTATTGGTGCATGTAAGCTCATGTTGATTTGTGATAATTGCGGTAGCTTTTGAGATACGAGTGTTTGGTAAGCCTACTATATAGGATTAAACGGTACAATATCTTTGATTTTAATTTACTTTTTTGTTTATTAACATAACATTTGAGTGTTGTTTCATCTTCATTTTATATCTGCACGAGATAAGTTGGGGATGGGTAGTTGTTCTTGGCTGTTTGGCCTCGTCGTGTCTTATTTTTCCCAAATAATACGAAACTGCTTTAAATAGTAATTGCTCGTGTGAGTCAGGAAACAAGAGAGAGTTGAGGTCGACAATGTGTGTGAAATTGCGTGGTTAGAGGGAGGTACAAAATCAACTTATTTTTGGGTTTTCTTACACGCGAAAGCCAATCTGACAGTGTCATACGGATGCAATACACGGAAATTGATGCGATGAAATATTGATATCTGAAAACGAAGAAAAAATTTGTAACAGTAATGTGAAAATTGTACCTTTGTGCATCTAGCCCATGTTTGGTTTCGATATAAAAGTTAGTAAAATATGTAGTTGAAAAATGGATAAAAATTGTGTCTCATCTATTTTATGGTTGAAAATGAGTTCGAGGAAAAAAAATGAATTTTAAAAAATGAGGATCAAATAAGAACTTAGCAAGACTTGCTATTATTATTCACTCATTGTAGGACATATTAACTTATAATTACCTGAATTTTAATTTATTACTTATACTGAACGTGCACTAAATTATTCTTTGCAAACAAATGGATGAGACTAAGGAGGTCTAATGCGAACCAAGGTTTATTGACTATATGGGTATGTTTGAACCACATTATTTTGAAAGAATATATTCTAGAATAATAGATTGACGGAAAATGTGTGGTTGAAAATAAGTAGAAGAATTATAATGAAAATTTTAATGTGTATCAAAGAGTCTTGAGTCGAGGGTTTGTCAATGGTGTAACCTAAATACCTAATTAAATCAATTAGTCAGCAAGACATTGTATTTTTCCAATCTTGAGATTTTATACGTCCTGATTGTGCTTTATGGTGCTATTAAATTCTATTTTTGAGAATTTTTATGGAAAAATATAGGTCTATTTTAAATTTTCAAAACTGATAATTGCAAAATGTTGGCATTTCTTGAGGATATATTATTTCTTGTTGCTACTTATTGTGACGGTAAAACGATTATATAAAATTTATTTATTTTGTTGACTAATAAATTAGAAATTATAAAAGTTGGTGTGTGTGGGAAAGTTGTGCCCAGTTTTTACTTTTCATTACAGTGAAAAAGCATTGGTGAAGGTGGGATGCACAGCGCATGCGTTGCCCCCTCCCTCTCTCTTCTCTCTTTGGTTCTCTTGCTTTATATATATATATATATATCCTTTCACAGGCACAAGCTTGTCCCCTTAAATTTTTCTGTCACCTTGGATCAAGAAAACAAAGTCCCAAGTCATTCAGCTTTCTAAACTCTCTTTAGACACACATCATGCATTGGATGTCCTGTCTTTTAATTTTGACCATTACCCTATGCATCTTGTAACTATTCTTGGATGGGGTACACTCATCTTTTTTTCATTAAATCACTGTTTGTAGTTATATTGCACTAGATTAAGATGTAACATGTCTTATATCTCATATGATCTCGTCATATTCCTAATTGCTATGCAGTGTGCGCATATTTTGTAAATTTGTGGTCACATCGGTTGAAATTTGCTCGACCGCATATCCATAACAAGTCCAATATATGTTTTCAATATCTCCATTAATGTAATCAAAATATTCTCTGTTAAGGGTAAAGTCCCGTATCATGTTGAATTTAGATTGAAATTTTAAGTCGGTATTTCAGTTCATTAAACTCAATCGAACAATTTAATCCAATTAAGACTAAAGAACGAGCACACAAATTTTAAGATTGTATGTTCAAACAAAGAATGTCTTATTGGGACGTGTTAAGGAAGAAGTTTCATATCATATTACTCTTTTAATATGGAACTTTGAATCTTCTGTCACTGTGCATGTGGACCCACTGGAGTAGATCGACTGAAACGATCAGAGAGCAAATTGCATTTGGAAAACATAAAGAATATTCACGCATATAATAAAGTGGTAAATACATCAGAGGATTCAAAGCAAAATGCTTCACTTTTCCAATTTAATTATATATGTAATAAAACATTGAATAGAGGGGGTGGGGTAATGAAAATGAAATATAGCAAAGAATTGTGTAAAAGGAAAGGTAGTCTTTTTATGTATTTGTCCTTTTTTATGTTGCTTTGAATCTCATGCCTTCCTTTCACTGCATGAATTAATGTATCTCTATCTATTCCAGACAAATTTTTAAAGCACAAAGATTGTGCCAACGGTTACTATACATAAATATATATTTACCTTTTTTTAAAAATTTTCTTGCTCTTTTCAATTATTGAAAAAATAATAATAATTACTGTGGTACAAAACATAGGTTATGAAATGTCCAAATCAGTGAGAAATTGGTCTATTTGAAGCTGTTTCGTACTCTAGTTTTTAGCAAGAAATCAATTCCAACTCTTGAAAGCAATTATTTTATGAGAATAAAAGTTAAATAAAAGCAAAATAGATTGTAACATATTGCAATGATTTTGAAAAAGAGAATGAATTGGATGAAGTCAGATCCAAGAGTAGAAAATGAGACAAATGATAATCTGGCAGCTTTCAGGATCCTATGACTAAAAGCAAAGTAATGTTCTTTACAGCAAAATTCAATGGCAAGGAACCCAAACATTAAAGGGAAGTTACATTCTCCTCAAATCCTTCGGTCGAAAAAATCTTACATTGTGTAAATACAAAATTATAATCAATTTATAAGAGTTTGGACTATTGTTTTAAAAAGGTTAGACCATTTTTAAGATATAAGTTCATAACTCAGTGTGATATCAAAGTCTGAAAAGTTTAAACCAACAATTTAATCCGTCTAAAGTTCAAATGAGTAATCAAATTTCAAGACTTTGATCATTGTGTCACGTGATAATTTCAAGACCAATATCCCACATTGTAAGGATATGAAAACAATAATCGAAGTGTAACTTTCGGGATCCCTCTTATTGGGATCTTGCCCCAGCCTTACTGCGTGCTCTCCGAGAGAATGTACTCCTCATGGATTTCTTTAGCTTCCCTAATAATTCGAACTCAAGATTCCTACCTTATGAGGCACTTAAATTGAACATTGGCATTAATTGGGCAAAGCGTTCAACTTAAGTGTTTTATAAGGTAGGGATCTTGAACTCGAATTGTTTGACACGTGAAAGAAACCTATAAGGGACAATTCTCCTAAACAGGTGCTACGATCAGGAGAAAGATTTTAACGTATAAGAGTTTGGACTACTACCATTAATAAATTAAACTGTTTTAAGTTGAAATCTCAATTTCCAAAACTGACCTTACCTCCCCCGACCCCTAACACCAGAAGAAAACAAAAGAAAATAAAATAAATGAGCTACTATGTTTGTGGAGGTATGAACATGATTCCACTTGCATGTTAGGGAGAAATGAGTATGAAGTTGGCAAAGCATTAAGCATGTATCATACTCAAATATATCAAACATGGGAACTTCACTATTGCTGCTGCAGGTTTTCATCATATTCACAGCAGCTTTTTTTTGTATATAACTTATAAGCAAGTTTTGCCAGGGAATTATCTTTTTTTCTTTTTAGCTTCTAGTTAATGTAGGATATAGCATGAGACGTGTGTTCTATTTAAGAATTGCGTGTACAATAATTCTTTAATTTTCCTCAAACAAGTACGATGTTCCAATTGTTTAAAATTTAGAATTGACACCATTATGACAGTTTTTTTTTTTTTTTTTTTTTTGTGTAATTTGTGATTGAATATATGCCCTTATTTGTCCGAGATCGATGAAACATAATCCAAATAAATAGTGAGCAAAAGTTACATGTTTCTTAAAGATAATTTAATGATTCAGTTACCAAAGTTCCAACACTTTGCATTTCAATTATTCTTTATGCTCCTCAATTAATCTGGGCTTATAGTGCTAAAAAATGTCACATAAACATAATTAATAATATTTAAAAACTTCGAGGGATTGCTCAATTGGTCAGACATTGGATTTGCTCCCCATTGATCACCAGGTCGAGTCCCCTCAGGGTCACTGAAGTAAGTGCCCGGCCGTAAACCTTAGGGCACGTGAGATTAGTCGAGGTGCTCACAAGTTGGCCCGAACATTCACGGTTATAAAAAAACGTGTGAATCTCTAACTAGGGTTTCGTTTCATAACATGTTTAGTACGCTGACATAAACGAAATACAACCGAATATTAATAAAAAAACAAGACGAGATAGCTAATTAGAAATATGTTAAATGCTTATACTGGAAATCTCTTTTCTTTAATTGCATTCGGTTTATAGCATGTGTAGTTTAAAAAAGTGATACAAGTGTGGTGAGACTTGACTATGAAAAGCTAATTGATGGGCTGACAAACACAATTTTCCGCAGGAAAAATAATAATAATAATTAAAGAGAATGCAGTTATAAGTACAAAAGTATGCACATTTGTTTAAATAAAAATGATGATTGGCAATGGCATGTTAAGATTAAAAAAAGGTTGTCCCATTTCATTACAACAATATTATTTATTTATTTATTTATTTGTTGGTTCAAACTAAAACATGTACCCACCCAGTTGACCCCTATAAATAAAAGGGAAAAAGATAGAAAAAAATGCAATCAAAGTTAGGCTGCCATCCCAAGGTGATCAAATTTCACACTTTTAGGACATATACATTTGACTTTATTAAATGAATTTATATTATTTTAGATAAAGGAATAGTTCAATACACAAATTGAAGAACAATTCCTTGAGCAGCACTTGTATTGGTGTTTTTTTCTAAAGATACAGAGCAAACATTAGATTAATGGAAACAAAGATATGCGTTATAAGTATTTTCAGTGGTCTCTAGAAATGAGGAAATTAAATATTGAGCTTTTTCTTGAGTGATTTATTGCTTGAACAAAACGTTGATTTCAAACCTTTGTAAATGAACTAGTTTTTCTTACGACTGAGCTTAAAAACCACAACCCGAAAAACTTTTTCTAACCATCTTGATATCCAGAATTTTTAAGTGACACGTGTTTACACGAGGACTAAGTACTTAACGGAAATTTCTTCTGTTGTAGATTAATAAGTAAATGGTGAAGAGTAATTTATTTACTTTTATAGTGTAGAGAGATGCCATCATTTTTTTTCCCGAAAGACATAGTTCATGAAGAGATGTCATTCGGTCCAAGATTATAGTGACGTTGGACATGTTATTGAACTTTCTTAAACAGCAAAGTTATAAATTGTGAGCACGGATAGTCCCTGTTTGATCTTCATTAAAATTATAATTCATTTTTTTCTTTCTTTATATTAATCACACATTTTCCAATAAAATAATATTACACGTAAAATTCAAACTTTTTCTTAAAATACTATTTTAAAAATTAAAATGACAAATAATGGGGCCAAAACGGGTCATAATTGGTGCGGCAGATGATTGGGATGTGTAGATAAATGTGTCTCTTCTAAAACTAAGAAAAAAAAAACAAAATATTTGTGTGTCATCAGTTTCTTGAAAATTGTGGTAATTAACTTATTCATGTGGCCCCTTCATGCAGTACCATTGTTATCTCTCTCTCTCTCTCTCTCTCTCTCTCTCTCTCTCTAGCTTGTGGAACGTCGAACGAAGACATTTTTTAAGGGATCAGTAAATAAATCCTTTAAAGGATAAATGATATTAATAGAAACAAATTATTTGTTTTGGAAAATTTTTGATAATCTAAATTTGACTTGTGGACATCCTACCATTCTAATTTGTTTATATATATACAGTTCCAAAATGCATTCTATCGATTAGAAAATTAGAGAGAAGTGTTTTTGATAATTGTAACAAGAAAAACAACATAAAAGAAGATGTGGGAGTTTTTGAAATGTATTAAAATTAGATTTTTAGTAGATTGTGATGGAAGTTTTTGAAATGTATGGTTAAAAAGTTGTGGGACCCATAAAAGATGTGGTTAATATTGATTGTTTGACTTTGATTTAGATTAAAATCTGATTTTAATCCGAAACAAACATGACCTTAACAAATTTTAAAGAGATTAAATAGTCTTCATAAATATGTTTTCTTTAAAAAAAGGTTGAAGAAGAAACAAAAATAAATAAAAGATGGAGAAGGCAATGAAATGGATTACAAATGGAATATGAATGAGAAATGAAGACAAAAAAAAAACTAAAGATGGACAAAGAGTCTTTAAATACATGGTGGGTTGTGGAATAAAGGAAGGGATAATGAAGAATAAAGTAACAATTGGATAACTTAATGAAGAGAATTCTCTTGTTTTTACTTATTTAACTTTCTATAAAGAATATCCAACTATTTCTTTTCAATTAAAGAATACATATAGCATCTTCATTTGTTTTATATACAATTTCATAATGTTTTTTTTCATTTCCTCATTACTTCGTTAAGTACTGGTTAATCGAGACCCCTCGATAAAAATATTTCATTAATCAAAAAGAACTTTGAATAGATATATTATATATTGTACTAAAATTTGCAATTAATTAACCCTTAAATTATTGAGGTCAACTAAGAAAATTAGCTCGAAATGATTTGGAAATATCTTTCCTACTTGCGTCTCACTTGATGTGATTGCGATTATAAATTCCAAGTCTAAATAAGATCTAATTCGAGTCGATAAGTCTGCAATGACGGAAAATTCTTGAGGCCGTAGAAAAAGACCGCGACAAAGTCTTTCACACTTATGTATACCTCAATTAAAAATAAAAAAATAGTATAGATCTCAATTAATGAGTCTCCCACCCTAGTCCCTAGGCATTATGTTGTTAATGCAAAATACCCAAATTTACACTAATTATCATTTTCTTTGGTAGGTAGACAAATTTACATTAATTATCAACTATGCTTGTAAATGCCCGTTACCAGTCTTCGATTAAAGCAGATAGAGAGTACTTATTATATATCTAAAAGACATGGTCTTAAATGCTTTAATTCACACTCTCATATGAACTAACAAGTATTATTTTCTCGAGGCTTTCATAGACACTGCGTTGCCAAGAAAGGCGATAAATGGTATAAGGATTTGCTCGACTCAACTTGAGAATTCATCCCTGCAGAATTATTACGAACCATTTCTTTGATAGATTCTTCATTTTTTTCGTATATAAATTATCGAGGTTTTTACGTAGAAAATCGTTTGGTTTGAAAGAAAGAAAAAAAATAGTACAATAAGAACTCATGAATGATCCCACCATTCATGTGATGAAATGAAATCCCATAAAACTTGAATTCGAAGAGGACATCATTGTCACATGGAGTAAGTCTGTCACCACAAGAAATAACCCAGATGCAATTTTCCTATTTTCAGCTAAGAAAACTCAATTATCACTGCCACCTTCTGCCCTTGATTTACACCATCTAGTTCTAGCCAGCATCATTATTTTTCCTTCAAACTGTATACAAACTCACACAGACATATATCTCCCTTTCACTAAACTGTGGGGAGCCCCAAATGGTATATCGGACGTAGGGTTGTTCTACTCAAGTTCAAGAATCGAGATCTCATGATCCTAGAGCTATGGACCGGGTTCACATTAGGACAAATTAAAGAGTTATAATTGATATAAGTTTTTAATTGAATATTAATTTTTTTTGAGGTTTTCACACGTGACAAGTTTTAAGTACAATAAAATAATCACATGAGGTGCATGGGTCAAAGTTAGTATTTATGGGGGTTGTTTTGCATTAATCGTCGCTGTAAATATATCATGAGTGACATAATGAGACACAGAAAGCTTTGCATAAATAGGATTTGCATTGCACGTCAATCAAGAATATATCAGTTTTTTTTTTGTTAATTTTCTTTCTAAAGGTCCAAAACAATTATCGTCATGACACGATTGAATACGACAACTGATTATAATTGTATTCGACAACATGTCGTCTGATGAATTGCAATGGATTCTTGAACAAGGCTACATATTCAACGCTCATGAGCTCAAAAATAGGATTGAGAACCGTAGTAGGGCGGCCAAACTCATAGCGACTGACCACAAGTGAACCACGGTTCGGGAAATGAATCCATAGGTCGGTTTGGACCCTTTGGCACCCTAAATATGATGTTAATTTGGGTCAACCGAAAGAAATGTGTCGTAAATCAAAAGAAAAAACTCCCCAACAGCTCTTGCATGTCCAACTATAGTAACAAATTACATATTTGAACTAAGCAAAGTTCAAATCTTTTATAACACTTCAAGAATGTTAATTTTGCTAATCTAATTTCAAGATCATTTGTTTTTAAGCTCGCTCGCTCTCTCACACACACAGTTCTTCCTTTGTCTCTCTCACACTGACACTGACACTGACGCGCACACTGCTCTCTCTATATGGCGTAAACTTGATGCCTGGTAGTAGTGCAAGCAAAGCAAAATAGCAAACACCCCACTTTATTTTTTATTTTTATTTTTATTTTTTATCAGGCTCTCTAAAACTCGCTCACTGATTCCTCTTTGTCCGTAAAAAATCTGCTTTTTTCACTCTCTCTCTCTCTCCTCTCAACCCTTTTTATGCTCCTCACTACTGCTGTAACCTCATGTTTTGTGCTTCATTCACTTCCCAAACCAACCTGCAAAACTCTCTCTCTCTGCTCCTCTCTTCTTCATTTTCATATCCTCCACTAGTTAAAATTTCTAATTCCAAAAAACCCTCTATTTTCTTAGCTCTGATAACACCATTTCTCTTAGTATTTTTGTCTTTTGCCATTGAAGGTGTGTTTCTTTAACTTCAACATTTCCTTATTCTTTGCTGTGTGTATTACAATTTATATATATCCTTCTAACTTTTGAACATCATTTTCTTCTTCAGGTATACAGTAGCTAGTGAGTGTTGACCTTTTTCTCTCCATTAAGTTTATTTCCTTCTCAAGAAATACAGGTAGTGAAGTATTTGAAGATAGAAGTTCTCATTATGGCCAGCTTCTCAAGAGTCTTTGCTCCAAAAAGAAAGGATAATTATTAAGAAAAAAACATCTTAGGAATTCTTTAGTCAGCAGACAACTACTTTAATCTAATCATTTAGTTCCTCTAAATCTCTTGTGACTTGTTCCATCTCTTTTGGTCTCCCAGAAAAAAAAAACATAGTATATACAAAAAGGCAGAGAGATAAGGGGGGCTAGAAATGGAAATTCCAAATCAAGAAGTGGAGATTCCAATTCCAATTCCAATTAACAGCACATATGGTGGGGGACATGGTCATGGCCATGGACATGGGCACATGATCCATCATGACTCTGCAGCGCACAATCATATTATACCTGCAGCTTCAGCATCCCCACAAATGCCCTCAAATGGCCCCATATCCTCCACACTTGAGGACCATGTGCCCTACAAGAAAATGGTGAGGTACAGAGAGTGCCTTAAGAACCATGCAGCTTCCATGGGTGGTAATGCCACTGATGGCTGTGGAGAATTCATGCCTAGCGGAGAAGAGGGCACTTTAGAAGCCTTAACTTGCTCAGCCTGCAACTGCCATAGAAACTTCCACAGAAAAGAAGTTGAAGGGGAGCCCTCTCCTTGTGATTTCTACCAAAATCCAAGAATGGGAAGGAAATATTTTTTAGGACACCATAAAGGGATTTTGGGGCCTGATGCATTGGGGTACCATACAGGGACACTGATTTCCTCTAGGGCAGTGGCACCACATCAGATGATAATGTCCTACAACATGGGGTCACTGCCTTCAGAGTCAGATGAGCAGGATGAGGGTGGCGGCGGAGGTGGTGGTGGTGGGGTTGTGGCCCGGCCACCTCAGCTGGTGAAGAAGAGGTTCAGAACAAAATTCACTCAAGAACAAAAGGAGAAAATGCTCAACTTTGCTGAGAAAGTTGGATGGAAAATACAAAAACAAGAAGAAGCTGTGGTGCAACAATTCTGTCAAGAAGTTGGGGTCAAAAGAAGAGTACTAAAAGTTTGGATGCACAACAACAAGCACAATCTTGCCAAGAAGAGCCTACAATCCAATGCTCAAAGCCCAGTTTAAGAACAAGTTCAAAGAGATTATTTTTCCAACTTCTTGTCAACTAAAAGTACTTATAATTATTATCTTTTCTTTTCTTTTCATTTATTTGGGTAGGACTAGTTTTATATATATATATCTAATAATAACAGTGTTTATGTAACGTAGTTTAGGAAACTGGCTGGCTTTGATTATGAGTGATTTCAGTGTATAATGAAGTTTTCTACACAGACTCTCTTTGAGCATCAATCAAGTACTGTGTATCAACTGAAGTCTTTATGTAGAAAAGGATTCCTTTAGTACTTTGGATTTGCTTCCTCGCTGTTTTTACCCATTTCCAACTTTAACATTTTTGCATTGAATAAAATTCTAAAAAAACTTCGTAAAATTTGACAAAGTTTTGATGAAGTTGATTTATCGTCTTCTCTTACTCGGGTAGTGATAAATATTAGTCGAGTTTTCTTTTTCTTTCCCTTTCCTTTCCTATACCAAGCGTAAATTCTATTCCTACACCGCGCGGCCTTGTCTCAGCTTTAGCCCATGTTTGGTACCACTAAAATAAGTAATTAAAATTTAAGTCAAAACTAATAATTAATTTTAATCACACATTTCATAGGATCTACAATTTTTCAATTACACATTCCATCAATTTTTATCAAAATTTGATAAAAATTTGCTTTTAATATCTACCAAATAGAGAGACTGATCTTCGTATTCCAATTTTTAATTTTGAATTTTGGATTTTGTATTTTGAGTATTCATTTTGAGATTGTTGAAAACGCGTTCTTTTTATCATTTTGAAAAATTGTTTTCAAAAATAATTAAAAAAATGAAAAAAAAAATTTGGTTTTAACTAAAAACAACCAAAACGATGTTTTTGGCATTTTCCATTTTCTTTGTCAATTTTAAACTCATTTTTGGAAATTCGTTTCTGAAAATTGGTAAGTAAACGTGTTTTCAAAAACAGAAAACTGAAAATGACCTGAAAACAGCGAGGAGAACGTGCGATTAATGTTTAATCGAAAACAATGTCTATTTTCTCTAACAAAAAGCAAAATAAGTAGTGTATTATATCTCTCCGTGTGGTCCCTTCTTAATTATCATTTGCAATTGGAGCTATTGAGGTTTTTCTGGGAAACTAAAACTTGTTTTTAGACTAATCCAGGTTTGAAAAACGTTGTTTGGTTTTAGATTTTCTTATGATGAATGCATATCATTTTTCAATAATGGCCTATGCCCAATTTGTATTAAATGACAAGATGGGAAATTTTCAATAAATAAATGAAAATGGAAGGATGTCAAATCCAATCCCCACAAATTTATTTTTATTATTATTAGACAATGTACATGCACTCCATTTTACGAGTTTCATAAGAAATAATACATCCAATTATAGAATCATTGGCATAAATTGCTAGAGGAGTCAATCAGGATGGTCCGGGCGGGGTCGGCCCTCCACCACATGAGCCCGATAACGGCACGCGTGAAAAAAAAAAAACCCGCCGACTACGGGTTTCGGAACGGCCCACAATTTTGGATTACACCCAGACCCGTCCGCGAGCCCATGCGGGTCACGGGTCGCGATTGTTCCGGTTTGACCCGTATGATTGTATAAATAAAATTATAAAAATATAGAGTTTTTCAGATTTATAGCAAAAAATATTTTTTTGTTAAATGTAAACTAAGAATTGAATAAAATAATAAATTCATATTTATACCAAGAAATGTTTACATAGAATTCAAATTTAATGTTACATGAATTATTTATAACTTTGCAAAGTTAAATTTAATTTAAACAAATAACAATTAAATGCATTTCTAATTACAATTATCAAATATTTATAGCATAAGTACATCCCAACTAGATTGAAACCTACTTAACTATAATATTTAATTTTTTTTCACATGTGCAACCCGTGAAGCTCGCGGGTCACACCTCCTTGACCCGTGAACATCCCGCTTGGGTCACTGGTCGGCCCCGGTCCTGGGTTGATTCGGGCCGATTTTCACGGGTCTAGTCAACTCATTCCTCTTGCAAACAAACACTAATTGCTCAACCATTATTTGCAAGAAACATCATCAAATCTTCCATTGTAACTATGTATTAAAACTCAACCTAACTCCAATCCATCGCATTACAGTTATTCTTTGTTCTTCATGTGCATCGCATCACTCACAGTTGTTTACTCCTGCGCTTAGAATCACTCGACCTCACAATATATTAATTTCTATATTAACTCAGAGTCATCACCTTCCTTAAATTTTGTCTCTCCGTGTTATTGTGAGTCAAACAGAATACAACTTTACAATGATACCATGGACCAAGACCTAATGTGACAAGTTGATAGCAGTTCATGCTGGTGCAGTGCATACCTAATTGGCACAAGAAGTCCTCCGACCACCCAAAATCTGCCCCATTTCCCCCTTCATTTATGAGACCTAATAAATTTTGAACTGTGTACACATCATCTTTAATGGCCATATCTACCAACACAACAAGTATCATATTATTTTTCTTTCTTCTTATATTTTTTTTTTTTTCCATCAGAATTTGCGTCAAATCAGTCCTAATGTTGTTAAGCACTCACGTCAAAATATATATGAAAAAAAAAAATTAAAAAAAAAAACATTAAGCCCTATTTTGTGAGGATTAAAATCAATTTTTAAATAAAATTTCATAGAAATTAATGAAATATGTGATTGAAAGGTCG
Source organism: Fraxinus excelsior (assembly GCA_019097785.1). Taxonomy (NCBI): domain Eukaryota; kingdom Viridiplantae; phylum Streptophyta; class Magnoliopsida; order Lamiales; family Oleaceae; genus Fraxinus; species Fraxinus excelsior. Next base: position 4,499,280 of record CM032633.1, read on the forward strand.
TGGATCTCATGAAATATGTTATTAGAATTTGTTGAATTTGATTTAAATAGGGGCTAAAATTCGAAAAAGTTGTGGTCCAGGTGGAAGGATAAATGTGGTATGCTAGGCCAAAAAAAAAAACATATTGAAAATGACCCCTAGCCTAGTAGCAGGCAATAATATCTACGCTGCCTTGTGGACCTATTTAGGTTTGCGTTTAGTTGTGCATTTACATTAGAAATTCAAATCTCAGTCTCAAGAATTTAATGTTCTGCATAGCATGAGATTTAATCACAAACAAAAACAACATTACCCTACATATTCTTCTGTGAGTTAGCTAGCAAGCACAGAGAAATTAAGCAGGATAATAATAAGATATCTTCATAACCTGATATACATTACCCAGAAAGTTACAGGCTGAAAATATTCGAAAAAAGGAAAAATAAACAACAATAAGTACTACAAATAGTTACAACCTCTGCTTCTCCACCAAATACGCATATCACGACATTGATGACTCTAGAAGACCTTGTATGTCGGATCCAAAAACGAGTAGAGTTATTTATTTGTTGCATGCTGGAAACTGACAGTACCATGGCAAACATGTTCACATTATGATTCAGAAGTAGAGTGACAAGCCACATTCGATGCATGCATGCCACGTTTACCAGCATCCTCGATTAAATGGTCAAATACAATAAACGACCTGAGCTCTTTTGGAATCCATCATCAAATTTGTACACATATTTTAAGATCACCATGTCTTATTTGTCCAATTGACACAGTCGAGCTCGGCCAGGATTAAGTAGTGATTCTGACATTACCCAACCCTGGAAAGAAGTATAACCATATAGCTTCATGACTAGGAAAACAAAGGCATCACAAAAGAATAAATGCAGCAAACAGAACTACTCATAATGAAACTGAACAAATAGATACCGATTTTACAGGCAGTTTTGTTAGAGAATTCCAAATAGATATTAGTGGGAAGGTATATAGCAATTTTCCCTCACCTGTTCCTTTGCTTTGTTCTTGAAAGGTCCATATAAAGCTGATACCATCTTATAAGATTCTACAATAAGAGATTGAAGATCAGATGATGTTGGTACTATCAGTGAAAGGTCAGCTTGCTCTCTCCTAGAGGAAGATTGGTTCTGATTGGAGGTGCGGATGACGTGGAGCAGCACATGAGCCTATAATAGAAGGTGAAGTAAGAAAGCAAGACTACCAATATTTAAGGACATGAGACCAGGAAGTTGGAGCTAACATGGAAAGCTGCTTTCAATATGTCATCAGACTTTGCTTGGTTCTTGAACAGGGCATATATATTGCCCTTGCAAGGATTATATGACACAATGTATTTCTCTCTCTGTATCAAGAAAATTCGGTATGCAACTCATCAGTTATGCTAATGGTAATAAGCAAACAAGCAAAGGTTCATCACTAGAGGCATGTAAATGCACATAAGCACGTGCAATAAATCCCAAAAAAATGGGTTTTCAGCTACAATCCAACTGTTAAATATGAAACTCAAAACTGCATAGCCTGACGGTCCTCTTCCTCTTGACAAGGAAATATACCTCAAAAATAGGATCCACTGCCAGATATGAGTTAGGATCCTGAAATGCATCTTTGAATCTGGGCCCTACAAACAATTTCAATTTTTGCATCAAGTTGTACCAAAGTGAATGTGATATTGTGATATAGCAGTCAGTCAGTCAGATGAAAAGGAAAAGAGTGCGCGCGTGCGCAAAAGAGAGCATTAAAGTACCAAGAACAATAGGTCTGTGTTTTGACCATGGAAAACTGAATATATTTTCCATTGAATTTCCCTCTTGCAAAGTTGGAACTCGGCCTGAAAAATAAATATAGCAGAAGTTATAGCGTATCAGCGAAACCATGTAACTAGCTAATCTTTTTTCCCATCCCAGCTTTATTTGAGAACAAGGATATAAAATCCCCCTTGCCTTGGTGAAGAGTCCATGACATTGGTAAATGCCTTCTGATCTCTAATATTTAGCAATGCTATTTTCATATGGAATCTGATAGGTTATAAATATGATGATCCATTTAGGAATGTCATAAAATTTATAATTTAATCAGGTTCGAGAAGTGCAGGTTGGTGTTCAAGCTCTGAAATATTCCTAAAATGAGATATTTGGAGCAGCAGATAGTAGACCCCACTCCCATTCTTCCCACACCCAAAACATGAAAAGAACCACTTAAACCCAAACAAACACACACATACCCAGAAAGTAACCAATGAGAAGAGACAACGAATCGAGCCTAACCTGACTTGAGGAAGGATTCTACTGCTACAGTGAACCTTGCACGATTTAGTGTATGCAGCACAACAGATTTTACCTGAAAATGTGAATGCGTCATTTACAAATTTTCTAATAAGAACAAAATTAAAAGAAAAGAAAAGTGTAGGAAAATAAATTGGTGAGGGGGTCGTGTTTAAGATGTATTCAGAAACCGACCTCCTGATAAGAGCTCATCACATATCCGCATGAAAGCAGAGCAAATGTGGTTACTAAAGATGGGTTTCTTTTAGCGATCATGATGCTCAGTCCAGTCCCAAGCTTCAAAAGAAAAATTATTAAATGTAATTAGTTCCAACATAAAAACATAAAATACTCGAATATGTGTAAATGCAAGAATGATTCAACCCCATAGGATTCAGTTAAACTGCTAACTCATTATTTAAGACAACCATTGAATTCCAAGGCAATGGTAAAATTTGTAATAGCTGTTTTTTCTTTACTTCATCTCCCTTTCCTACGGCATCCTTCTCTTCATTTTGGCTCAGTTCTAGTTTCCCAATCATAAAAGAATAAACCACTTGCAATTTCTTTCTCTAAACATATAGTTTCAACTTTCAAACTTACCGTCGCCTTCTATGATTGGGAACAATCGACTACAAAATGATATAAACAATATTATAATAAAGAAATATACAAGTCGGGGGAACAGTAAATCACACAAACACAGATCCCATGCCAATTATTATATAACAGTCTGATTTGAACAGCACTTACCATGATCAAAAAACGTGAAAGAAAAAAAATATTGCTAATTTGGAAAAAAAGAATCGACCAAGAATGTAAAGATATTTATTCTCTGCTTGTTTAACAGATACATACACTTTCATCCATGTTTGGATGGTCCCAATTTGACATGCAAAATGTTTTACACTTGACTTGAAAAAGATCACAATTGTATGCACCTTTACATTTTTATCCTCCAAATTAATGGTTAGTAATAATTGGCAATCATATCGTGCATTTTGAAGTACGACGCCTTTGGAAAGTAAATAACTATCTTAGTGAAGGAAGCCTTATTTGTGGGCATTCCATAGTAAAAATTAGAGCATCAGAACAAGGAAAGAATCAATATAATATAATACCAAAAAGACAGGAATAAAAGAGAAGCTCAGAAAGAACTGCGTCCATCATAAGCATCAGGTATTAGAGTGTAAAACAACTAGCTGAGACACTGAACCAAATGGAAGTACCTCAAACTGTTTAAGTGAAATACTTGAAAGAAAAAATATATTGAGATCTTTCATAGAAATTTGAAATAGCAAAGCATGATAATCACTCAACTCAGTGTTCTTGTTCATTATTTACCCAAGTCGCCAAGTTGTATTTTTATTTCTGAATGCAGGGGATTTAGTAAATTTGAAACCCCATTTTGGCTTAGCTTTTCTGATTAATTTTATTCTCTCCAGCAAAATTTTCTGCAATCGCACCATCAACCTAACATTACAACCCTTTCTCTGTAGTTGTATAATCAGCAGTTCATAAGATAACATTTTTTTAAATGTCAACCAAATTGTGCAGTGGCTTAGAAAAAGAAATAAATGGAGATCAGAGCAGAACAGCTAATAATATCTTGGAAATCTCGCACTGTTTTTCAAAAGCAACATAACATTGGATAAATTGGTATCTGATAAGCTTGGAATGTGGCGTCCCTTCCTTTTTAGTATCACATTGGTTATCATATCCATTCTGCATTTACGTTTGTCATTTCATTTATATAAGAGGAAGTGTGCCATGTCTAAACGTCCCCACATCGAAATCCCCAATTACCACATAGTGTGGGCGGGTTTTCAGTGGCATTGAGAAAAGAGGCGGATGGGCAACAAAATTCTTGAAATCGTCCAGCAATGGACGGAGAAATAAAAAACCGGGCTTCTGATCCCATTTTCCTGATTTATTCCCCATAGCCAAAAAAAAAATCCACTTGATCGTTCACTCATATTGACATGAAATCCGAAGTAACCTAAGGTGACATACATCTATAGAATTAGAAAAATCAAGAAATTTCACAAATATAATGTTCCGAAAAAATAAATGATGAGACTAAGTTTTAAACATCGTTTTGATTCGTAGTATCTGTTGTATCCTTGCCAGAAAAATAAGATTGTAAATATCAACATTTTGATCAAACAAGCATACCAGGTCAGCAACATTTCCAACACATTCGCCCTTGGCAGTCACATCTCCAATATTTTCTCCTTTAGCAAAGGCCTTGTATATTGGGGTTCGAGTTGAGGTTGATGTGACAGCGGCAACATTCTACAAGCATGTGAAGATGAATGTGTGAAGGTAGTATTCCACTGCAAGACATTGAGAAATGAGAAGGACGATAATAGACAAAACCTTGGCCACGTTGGCAGCACAGGCTAATGGAAGAAATAGATGTGGAACAGCTGCAGTCGCTAACTCTACCCCAGCTCCCAGCTCCATTAAAAGATCGCCAGCAATCCGAAGCTGAGTGATCAGAAGATAAGGAGTTATATTCATAGTGTTTCCAGAAACAATGAATACATTAGCTAATGTAAATCACCCTTCCTCTTTGACACGCAAACCTAAGGAATAGTATACCTGCTTTAGATCGTAGTCAAATTTCTTTCCCTGCCGAGCAAAAAGCATCTTCCCAACCCGTCCAGCACCATCCTATAATTAATATGAATTAGTTCCTTTAAACCAGTTTCAACCTATGAATGAAGGACTATAATCTGGGATGCATAAAGAAACACTACATCTGTGTTTTTAATAAATCAGGGTAAAATGTTAAGTAAAAAAACCATCTTCTCCTAGTGATCAAAATTCAAAAGTAACTTAATCCTGAGTTTCATTTGGTTCAAAAGAATGTCATGAGGAACATAAATAGCAGAGTGATAAGTGCATTTTTGTGCACTTATTCAGCCATATTACTAAGTTTTTGTGTTATTTTAGTATTGGATTTTACTTAAATTAGGTTAATTTTATCTTATTTCGGTTTGGGACCCGTTTCTAAGCAATTGGAAAAGAAAAAAGAATCAATTGGCTAATGGATTAAAGTTTGGGGGCTAATATGTATTTGAGTAAAAATTGAAGCACTAAAATTGAAGTAATTTAATGTGGAGGACCAAGATGGAAGATATAATGAAGACAAGGGCTGAAAGGAAAATAATTATGGTTTCCTAATATGATTTCAACTCTTATGGAAACAAATCTTGGAACGTCTTTTAAAAATCGAAGGCATCCAGAACTGATCATCACACATTATAACACATTCTAAGAAATTTTGGGAGCATATGAGGCAAGAAATACGAAGATCGATTTTAAGACTCGAAGATTCAATTCAAGTTTTATTTGGGTGATGTCGATTCTTCAATTTTTCTTTTGTTTTCTTTCTCATAACATGTTAGGCTAAATTTATTTGTACAAAGAGAACGATGAACCGTATAATATGAATTTTAATTTTTAGTTTAATATGTTTGACATTAAAAACACGTTTTTAGATATGGAATGATTTATATGATTCTCTTTTCTCCACAATTATTGTACACGGTAATTATGTGAATTTGGTGGCTTATTTTATGCATTTGAAAGAAGGAAAATAGGTTCGACATATATAAATTGTCATTGGGTCCGATAGAAGATAGAAATATACCGTTATTCTCTATGTAAATCTGTAAATGTTCTTAAAGATTCAAGCATTCTTGTATGCTCGCATTCATCATAGAAATATAGTCGGGTCATATATGAGAGTAGGTTTAACATTATTCGAAATTGTTAAATAAAATACGAATATTGATTCATCAAATTCAATCGTGTCATGAAAGTGTAGTTGTAAGGTTAAAAATGATTATTACATGGGAATTCGGGATTCTAGTGAGTTCGTCATCTATTAAATACATCAATTTGCATTTAGCATAAATTGCATTTAGTTTAATTAATTTACTCATAATTGCATAAGCAGATTAATTTATTCATAATTTTGTCACAAACAACATATTACATTATTCTTGTTTCGATTAAGGTTGCGATAATTAAAATTGAACTAATCAATCTCTGTGGAACGATGTTGGGATTCAAAATCCACTTTATTACTTGTTAACGAACTATACACTTGGGGTGGTTTTAATTCGAAATATAATTTCATGAACACGGAGCTTCATTCCACTGATGAAACATTATTTGATACATACAACTTTCAACATTACCCTAGCCCTTGAAGCTTCAATCTCTAAATTGTAACAAGAATTACCTGAAAACAAAATGAACCATGATAGAAGGGGTTCCTCCACATTAGCTTCTCAATGAGATAAAAGGTGAAGATTGGAGAAAGTGTTTCAATGTTCTCTCTATACTTAAAATCCAATGTCTAGTCACTAAAAAAGAGTTAAAAAATCTTGAAAAACTACAAAAACTGAACAGTGTCGAAAGATGCAAATTAAGAAGAAGCGGGACCCATGATTTCTGAGGTTCCTAGTTAAATAAGTATACAAGGAAAGTGTTCACTGTTGTATGTAGGTTCGTATTTTGAACAGAAACGCCAAAGGAGAGCAAGAATATTATGTGTACTTACTATTATTAAAGAGGCTGAAAGATCAACTGGAAACGCAGAAAAGTGACCATTATTGTTTATAGGTGCTTACTTTGAACAGAAACACAAAAAGGAGTACAAGAATATAAGGTGTACATTTATTTCTAAAGAGAAGTTTGAACGATCAAATAAGCATTTAAGGAGATAAAGTGGTACTGCACGTGAGGAAACTATCTTGAGAAATCAATCTCAAAATCTCGTTTTTTCCCTTCATCTCACCACTTCTCTTTCAATTCACGGTTTAACCAAAACATACACGCAAGCATGCACCCAACAAAGCAAATTGCATATTTCCATGTAGCAATCAATGCAAAAATGCTTGTCAAGCTTTATAAAACAAAGTACTTCCCCAGTTCTCCTGATTACCTTGAGAATCCAATTTATAGCTACGGCACCTGGTGCAGCCTGATTTCTTGATACTCCTACTGAATTTAAGAGTGTTTGTGTTGTGAAAACACCCATCGCTCCACCAAAAAAGTGCTACAGACGAAAGTAACAATAACCGTCAATATTCTATAGCAACCACAAAACAACTAAAAGGTGTAAACCCCAACAGAATAAATTGTGCTAAATGATGATTTGGCACCATAAATATAGTTAAATTACCTTCAATGCTCTCCAAGTCATGTATGGGACATAAGCAGGTGTAACACTGTCGGGAAAACCTTCGGGCACTACGTAAGACCTTATAAATGTCACCATCCCCTGCACCACCAAGACAACATAATTGAGAGAGAGGTAATGTTTATTTTGTAACGGAAATCTAATGGTGCAGTTCCCCTTCTCCACCTCTATTTTCCTCTAACTTTTTCATTGATGTGCATGTAATGTTTATTGAAGAGAGAGATTGGATGTCTTATTTCTGTTTTCTTCATAACGTCAACTCTGATACCTACCCAGCTATAACTGCAAGATGTCTTGTGTAAATAGCAATTACAAAATATGAATTATCGTGCTAAGTACTAAACCGCATAGTGCATCTCCAATACACTCTTTAAATGTGAAATGCTCTCTGTTTTAAATAAAGAGTCAACCCTTAAAATTAGGCTACAAGAGCCTCCCTAGATTAACATTTAAAAAAAAAAAAAAAATACTCACTCTCTGTAATTAAATGTATTCAATATTCTAATTTTCAATGTTCCCCACCTAAATATTATATAGAAAAAAAAAATAGAGGGAAATGATATAATAATTTGTATGGAAGTTGGTGAAAATAAAAGATAGAAAAAATAATAAATAAATATTGGAAGTGTTAAAAGATAAAAGGGCATTTGAGTATTTAAATTTTTTTACATGCTTTCTAAATTGTAAAATACGCTTTTTTTTAAATAGAGAGCATCGTGAAAATGCTATTAGTACAAGAGCTATTCAGTTCTCTTGTATATAAAAAATAAGAATGGAATATAAAACATTTGAAAAATGATATTGGTTATTATCTGCTTTTTTTGGTTGAATAAAATACCAAAGCGGTCCATATTGTACGCTACTGATTAATCAAGAAATATGACGAACAACATTTTAGCTCATAAAATGGGAAGTTATCATTTTTTGGAAGAAACAAACGCAATTTCATAATCAAAATAACAGACGTCCGAAAGCTTAAATGAAGTACATCACCACAAAAAAAAAAAAAAAAATGTAAAGTCATTCTCCTCAAACAAAATTAACATCAATGTCTGTGTTTGTGTACAAAGAGACAGTTGGAAACAAAAAGAACCCAAGAAGAGAAAAAGAAAATACTGACCTCAAAAGGGACCTGTGGATCATGCAGGCTAACAGCACGAATAGAATTCTTCTTAAATTTCTTCGAACCGTTAGTTTTAACACTGTTATTATCAGCAAAATATTTCCACCGCTGGCCATCGATCTCCTCACAGCAGATCAATCTGAAGCTGGAATCAACAAACTGGTCCTCGACAAGTCCGCCAAAGTTGGAATCCCGAATCAATGGCCGCTCTGGCACGGCCTCCGGCGGAGGTGCCGATGCAAGGTTGGCGCTGATGCGTAGCGTCTCACGGACAAGCAAACGCGTATCAGAGGAGGTTAGGGTTTGGGAAGCGGAATTGGACGGATGCTTAATTTTCATTTTGTATGTAATCAGAAGAATTTACAGCAGAGAATTTGGGGAAAATGAGAGCGAGAATTGGCTGTATATAATTATGTGTGCAAATATATATAGAAAGAAAAATGCCTCATGGCGACGAGAGAGAATGAATGGAAAAGTACTGACGGTGAGCGGAGTTTTTCTTGTTGCTCGCTCCGCTCTTCTTCTCTCTAGAGAGCGACGAGAGAGACAAAGTGATGACCACAGGTGTGCGAGGTGTATGTGCAAGGGGAACAGGACGGTGATGATAGAGTCACACGTTGGCAACCTAGAAAAGTTCCGTTACAACTTTCTTTGGAATTTCACACTTGCAAACATCGTATCCACTTATGTCAAAAATTATTTTTAAATTACCGACATAATTCCTAACAACTTATTGGTTGTAATTATTTTCCTTAAAATGATTTTACTTGAAATTGACTGTTGCCCCGTCTCAGCCACGTTATTATTTTCGTTCTCATTCTTCTATTCATTTTTAACCACACATTTTTCAATAAAAGAATATTTTCAATCACATCAATAAATTTTCATTCCTTTTTAACCACATATTCCTCATCACATCAAACAAAAAACTGCATTCTTGTAAAACTAATGTGACTCAAACAGGGCTTTAAATCATGACATTTCGAATAGCAAGTAGTGGTACTTAGATATTTTATTTCTCTTTTAAAATCAAACGTAGAGGTGTCATAATTTGAACGTTTCGAAATCCACGTATCTAATTTAAATGATGAGTTTTACTACGTATGCATATAGGATCGTCTAGTTGAAATCTTTATCATGGACACCGAAGAAATGATGACACAAACATACGAGAATTTAATGAAGTACAAAAAGTTATGTTATATATCTAGGATCGTGATGTCATATTTAGATGTCATTGAACACGCGTTTCACAATCATTAAATCCAGTAACATGGATCTCTTGTATTTTATTTGTAATAAAAATGATTATTTTTTTTTTTACAAAAACCCAACTGGGATTTTAGTACATACCTGAAATCAATTTCTTATTTAAATTGGTAACATTTTTTATTGGCACTATAAGTAGTTTACCCAACTCTAGAATGCAAATTTGTCTCTCCTACTTCTCATGTTTCAATTCTTCAAGTCTTTAACAAGGGATACTATTTCTTTCTCTCTTCTTTGGCAGATGAAATCATTACATTATAACACGCAAGTCGACATTAGCAAGTGTATATTCCAAAAAAGTCATTTTCCTTTTCTCAATTTTTTTTTATCCTTGATGTGTTTTGTTACGCATTTAAAGTAGAATGATGTTGTGTAGCATCAGTTGTGATAGAGCACCAATTTAGGTGACATTATGTGATAGGTTCAATTAAATATGAAATTATGTGATTCATTTAACTGAGTATATAATTTAATGTCATTAATGTTGTCGCTTATACTGGTGTTAAGCACTGTGTTAAATAGTATTACTATCTGAAATATAGTTATTAGATTGTCTTTACTCGAATAATGTAAACGATATATCAAATATAATGTTCGGAATAGATTGTACCCTAGTTAAGTTAATTCGACAAAGTTTTATTATTAAAACTCAATTGGACAACTCTATTCATACGGGAAGCCAAATTGAAGAGGGATTGAGAATCCCCCTTTACTTAAATTCACCAATGGCCACCAAATTCCATACTTAATGTCATCGTTGTCACACAATTTGATTTAATTTCGTCGTAGCCACCCAATTTTCTACTTAGTGTCATCATAATCACTTAATTTGATTTTATTTCACCATGACAACCCAACTTTTTCACCATTTTCGCTAGCTTTGAAAGTGGTAAAATAGTAACTTTGCATTATATATATATATAATAAATTTTAAAAATAATAAAAGTTTTTTTATTTTGTTTTTAAAAATTAATTTTATATATATAATGCAAAACTATTGTTTTACCTTTTCTAAAATTAATGAAAATGATGAAAATAAGTTGGATTGTCATGCTAAAACATTATATGACATTTGGTGGTTATGATGAAATATTATATGGAATTGAGTGGTCATGATGAAGTAAAATCAACTTAAGCGGCTATAGTGATACTAAGTATAAAATTGGATGATCATTATAAAACAAAATCAAATTGAATGGTCATAATGACACTAAATATGAAATTTGGTGGCCATCGGTGGATTTAACCCGATACTACTTATATATTATTTCAGTATGACGCAACACCAACATAAAAGTATGATGCAACACATCCTAATCTAGAATTATTATTTCATGGTGTACCAAACATACTCTTAAAGTTCAATATTTGTTTATTTACTTATTGCATATTTGATGTAGAGTTTGGGAAGAAATTTTTTCTTTGGTAAATGTGTGATTAAAATTCAGATAAAATTTATGAGTCTACGTGCGAAATAATTTTATTAAGAGAATGTGTAATTAAAAATAAATTTAAAGAAAAATATATTTTTAAAATATTCTATCAAGCAAAGCTATAGAAATCCCTCACGTGAGGCCGTTCTAACTACTAGTCTTCCCATCATTAAAAGACGGTTTTCGTATAGTGACGTGTAAATAGAAATGGATAAATTCGATAAAACCCGTTTAAGACACACACACAAAAAAAAAAAATATATATATATATATATATATATTTTTTAAAAAAAAAATGATATCCTAATTACCTAAATAGTGTACAATCATTTTCAAAACATATTATTTCTCCTAGAAATAATCTTAGGGCTGGCTAGATCTTGGACACACGCCCTAGTTGAAGTGGTAGTTGACAGTTGCATATATATTAAATAAATAGAAAAATGAGATGTCAATCATACAATATATTTATTGAAATTGTGATAAAGCACATTATGGCCGTGTAATTAGCTGGGACAGGGAGCGTTTGGCCAAGCTTAAACAAATTATTTGGTATTTTTTTTAATTTTGTTTTTTAATAAAGCCCAAAATAAGTAAATTATTTATTTTAAGATAATTAGCATATTTTTTCTTATAATTGAGAACGTATTTGGAAATAAAAATTTTACTTGAAAAGTAAACTTGATACAGTCCCATTATTCTTTCATTGCTCCAAGCATTTTTGTTTTAACATTTAGCCACTAATTGATGGAGATTAAATTTTAATTTAAGTTAAAGTTAACAATTAATTTCAATTATATATTTTATGAAATTCAATTTTTTTAACCACGCATTTTATCAACTTTCAACAAAATATATTAAAAATCTAATTTTAATTGGGGTACTTACACAAGTATCCTTACTTTTGAGGTCATTTTGAAAAATTAGGGCAAACTAGGGTTAAAAGACAAATAGTTAGTGCACACCATAAATTCTACTGTGCAAACCTAAACTGCAGCAAGGAAATTTCTTCAAAGTTTTCTTCCAAGCTCGAGAAATATAAGTAAAAATAAGATCAAAATAGGAAATCTTGCATTCTTAGCCAACAATGAGGATCAAACGGGAGCTAGTTCATATTGCACATATGAAATTTCATATTTAAATTAATAATTTTAAGTTAATATATAATACGATGGGTAATTAGCACATAACGTTCTCACTTTTCACTGTTATTGTGGAAAACGTCATTACCTTTCATTTTTTGACATTTTTACCCTTATTTCCACATTTCATTGCACAAAATGTCATTTTTATCCATTTTCTAAATTAAAATACATTTTTTCAAAATAATGTAACTCAAACACACCGTGAACACGAATTCAAACTTTAGTTTACATTAAAAAGTGACGTGATATGTAATACTTTATTTGTAATTTTTGCATTAGTTAATTTGCCGGAAATTGAAAGTGACGCACTTTGTCATTTTTTTTTTTTTAAAAACTCATCCTATTTCATTTATATTCTTTTTGTAGGATAAGTTAATGTCTTCATTTATTATGGAGACGAATGGAAACAAGATAATAAATATAGAAGTGATAAAATGATTGAAATTATTGATCGATAGAGTGCACAAACAACCATCTTTTAAAACTATTAAATGAAAAGTGACAAGAAATTCTAAAAATGATAAAATCTCAAAAAGTGATTTAAAAAAATGACAAAAGCAATTTTGGCGTAATTAATATAAAAATTTGTAGTTCTAATCAGTTTTAAAGATATTAATTTAATATTTTATATTTTTTTAAAGATAGCGGACCTAATATTCCCATTTTAATTCCCACCAAATAGGGCTTGACATTAGCTTCATCATGGCCCAAAAATTGGCTTCAACGACCAAATAATAAATATATTATCATTTCCAGTTCACAAACACATATTTCCAAATAGTATAAAAAAATAAAAATTCAACATTAAATAGAAAAAAGCAACAACATTTGGCCACATTAATGAAAGTAGGCGGTGGGCTACACAGACACGGGGGGCCTCCACCACCCATGCATACAACGACTAGGATTGCGACTCCCACCTACGCCCACTAGAAAGCCAACTCAACTTCTAATTGACTATCGTTGTTTGAAAACCTTTTTTCATTTATATACTTATTTTTAACTATACATTCACATAATAAAATATTCTATACATAAATTTAAAATATTTTCCTGCTTTTTTAACCACACATTCTCTTAAAATTACTGTTTAAAACATTATTTTTCCCAAATATTGATGGTCGAAAGGGGGCTTAATATTTTTTATTTTTTATATGATTTAAGGGTCTGTTTGATACTACACATTTTTCATGAAAAATATTTTTTTTTCATTTTTCAACTTTTGTAGTGTTTGATGAGCAAATTTTTTTTTCAAAATTTTTTTTTTCCAATTTTCCACATTTTTGAGGAATTTTTTTTTTTTATGTTTTTGTTGGTAAATATTTTTCAGGTTTTTTTTTTTTACAATTGAAAATTTTTTTAAACAAAATGGTAAATTTTTTTTTTTTCACTTTTATTGACAATTTTCATGCAAAATTATTTTTTTTCAATTTTTTTTTGACAATTGAGACAAATTCTAAACCCAATGGTAGAAAACATTATCAAAAAATTAGTTTGTAATGTTGAATCCCGGTTTGAAAATCATTAAAATTAAATTTTTTTGGAGAAAATAAATTTTAAAATAGTGATTTTTTGGATAATGCATGATTAAAATAGAAAAATGTTTTGAATCTACGTGTAAAATATTTTATTGTGAGAATGTGTAGTTAAAATTGAATTTCAGAAAAAAAAAAATTTATTTTAATGATTGTCAAACAAGATGTGCATTGATAATTGACATTTGACAACATAAATATATAAAAAAGTGATTACGCCCATCACTACAATTTAAATTAATATTCAAATTTTGGTTTAATAACACAAAACGTTCATACGTTTGACACTTCTTGTAATTACACATAGATATGCTTTCTTTTTTTTTTTCTGCCTTCTCAATTCAATATGTCATGTTGTTGCAATTGGGGACGAGAGCTTTCTTTGCAATTTCAAAATTTTTGGGGGTTTGCTTGCAATTAACAAAGGATCACTTTGAAATTTTTATAAAAATATTATTTTGTATTTTTATAGTTTTCATAAATTTTGGACTCATTTACATCTATTAAAGAGTTTAGGAGTAAGAATGCAATTTGTTCTATATTTTTATTTTTGTTTTCTTTAAATAGAAGGGTATATTGGTCATTTAGTTTAAAAATGATGACAATGATGTTTCTCACAATAAAACGTTAAAATAATGACAAAAATGCAAAAAAAAATGAAACGTATGGACATTTTCCACAAGAAATGTCAAATGTAAGGACGTTTGATTCTGAAAATGATGTTTTTCGCAATGAAATGTTAAAATAAGAACGAAAATGTGAAAAAATGAAACGTATGAGCGTTTTCTACAATTTATTCTCATTTTCAACTACACATTTTTCAATAAAATAATATTTTTCATCACATGATTCTTATTAATAAGTTTTCTTTTTTTTCAACCACACATTCTCCATCAATTTACTATTTCATAATACATTTTTCCAAAATAATATGACTCAAACACACCCATAGAATAAAAATGATAACCAATAAAATATATTCACTTCTATCACTAATTAAAGAAAAGCTATAGTCATTCCACCAAACAAACATGACATATCAAACACTACACATACCCCCACCACAAATTATGCCCAAAAACTCACAACCTTTATCATTTCCATTGTAGCAGAGATCAAGAGAAAATCAAGAATCGATTCTAAGAAGTCTTCGTTTATTGTAGATCTACTACATCATCTCATTATGAGATTTGCTCCGTATATTATGTCCGAAAATTCATTATTTAAATTGCAATTTTCGGAATTGTAGACTAAAATGACATGACATGACAGATAGGTCCCCTAATAATCGAGTCTCTCCCATTATTGTGTCTGTAAGAGTTATGCCCTAGGTCCAATCAACTTTGGACATAAGCACTTTTAATGTATATATAACCGATGCATATTTATGGCAATATCTATTATTTATATCAATTAATATTCTAATTAATTAAATAATAGAATCCGTAGATTCAAGTCTTGATGATTTGTTAATCACAAGGAGTTGTGATTGTGAGATACGAATTACATATGACTGAATTTTAAATCGTCCGTGATCGTATGTAATAACGGGATACGAATATCGTTATTACGGATAGACCATCACGTGTGGCATTTCTTACTTATGAAGTAAGTAGTTGATCTTACAAACTAAAGTGTGGAGACACTTGAATGAACACGTGAATGTTTTGTTGTAGAACAAAACATTGGAGACCCGCTGAGAGATTCCACATGGAAAACTATTTGAGTGTCAATGGTTAATCTCTAACGTTCGGTAGTGGAGTTGGTCATTTGACTTGAGGTCATCATAGTGCCTTATATGAGGACAGTCATGCTTTGGTGATGTCGGATGTTGCTCTGTCAAGGGTCGCTAATACGGCATCGTTCGGGTATGTCAAGAATCATATGAAGGTTGTGAATGATCAATAGAGGATTCGTCACTCTTAGATAGTAAGAGATTATGATCTACATTTCATCCAGTTAAATTGATAATGAAATCCTTGGCCAAGTGAACTCATAAGTCGAAAAAGAGTTTTCGACTTACATTGACTTAACAGTAGGATAAAAGATATGATCGATAATTGAGATTGACACACGTCCATATCTCGTAATTGACCGGATCATATTGACGAAGGGATTATAGTTTCACAGTAAACGAACAAGTTTGGTTTTGTCATGCCACGTGACATTTCCCGTCACATGTATTGCCTGACACATTGCTAGATGTCAATCTGGGACGACGAATGTGAATTGATGATAAATTAAAAAGGGGTATTTTAATTTATCAATTTTGATTAGATCAAAATAATAATTCACGTAGTTAGGCATCGTGATCGGGAACCTAATGGGTCACACACAAAAGAGAATCAGAAGAATGAGATTTACCAATTAATTAATTGACAAATGTTGGATAATTAATTAATTGGGTTGCTTATTAATAGGCCCAATTGGATTAATTAATTAATGGACCGGATTTAATTAATTTGATTAATTAAATGTTGGACCGGGTTAAGTTAAGAGATGGGCCAGCCCGTTTGGACTTATATTAATAGGCTGCTGGGGTTTGAAAAATATGATGGATTATTCATTATTCTTGCTAGCACGAGAAAAGAAAACCCTAGCCGTCATTCTTGTTCTCTGTGTGGATCACCATTGGAGGCTGGACAATTGGACAGCTTGGATTGTAGATCGTGATCATTGGAGTTCGTGAATCAGCAAAAGAGTTTGCAGAATTCATCAAAGGTATTATTTCTATCACAGTTTCTATCTAAACACAATGTAGATCCTGTTTGGGAATCGAAATTTGTTTTAATTCCGCTGCGCATGATTAAGTAGGTTCCCAACAGTGGTATCAGAGCCTACTTTGTGTTTGTTAGAAATTGTTTTTGCATGTTTGAACAATCAAAAGTTGATTGTTTAATTTTTCTTGTATCTAGCAATTTACAAAATTGATTTTACATTCAAAAATCTGTTTTTGAAAAGGAAATAATTTTGTTAAATTTTGGATCGAAAAAAAAAAAGGGCGGCCGGACCCGGCGGCGACACCACCGGGCCATGGCGGCAGGAGCGGCCCCACGACCCGGAAGCAGCAGCGACCGTCGCTGCTGCGTCTGGGTGTTGCAGCAGCGACTGTCGCTGCTGCTGCAGCGGCGCTCACAGTCGCTGCGAATTGCAGCGGCGAGCGCCGCTGTTGGAAACGCAGCAGCGCACGGCGTTGCTGCTGGTTATTGCAACAGCGCTGTGCGCTGCAGCAATACCCCGGTGGTGCGACAACGTCGCACCACCGTTATTCCTGTACAGGTCGCTGCAAAAGAGGGGGCACATTTCTAGGGTTTCTGTGACCGGAAATGAAGAAGTGGAGGCGGGGGCCTCTCTTGCAATTTACGAAATTGCAAGCCCCCGCCTGAAATTATGACTATAGGGTCAAAACTTGCAATTTTAGAAAAGGGGACCTGTTCTGAAATTTTCGAAATTGAAAGGCCCTTATTATAATTTTAAACTTGGGTTAGATTTGCAATTTTCAAAATGGTTTTGAATTTAATTATTAAAATGGTTTTTAATTTTATTTTAAATGGGTTTTGACCTATATTATCAATGATGACCCGTTTGAAATTTTATCTAAAACTGATGACTTTTCATATTTTCGTTAAAATTGGATTTTAACTTAAATATTAAATTTTGACCCTAATTTGAATTTTATTTTATTTAGGAGTTTTATCCTAAATCAAAATGTTAATTCAATTAAATTAGAGTTGGATTCTAATATAATATTTAATTAAAATTTGATTTTAATTAAATTATATCACCATAATATATTCTTGAAATTAGGGTTGGACTCTAATTTGACATTTAATTGAAATTTGATTTTGATTAAATTTTCTCACCCTAAAATCCTTTTTGAATTAGAGTTGGACTCTAATTTGGTATTTAATTAAAATTTGATTTTAATTAAATAAGTTCGCCCTAATATCTTGGAATTGGAGTTTGACTCTAATTTTATATTTAATTAAAATTTGATGTTAAATTAAATTTAATCGCCTTAAGTTTTGAAATTAGAGGTGGACTCTTATTTGATATTTCATTAAAATTCGATTTTAATTAAATTATCTTATTTTAAAACTTTGAAATTAAAATTGGACTCTAATTTGATATTTAATTAAAATTTGATTTAAATTAAATAGTTCCGCCCTATAATAGTGGAATTAGAATGAGATTCTAATTTGGTATATAAAGTTAAATTTTGATTTTAATTAAATATACCCGCTAATTAAATTAATTAATTATTTCGTTGTTCCGATCCATTTGTCTATATTAGTTTAGACGACTTTAATTGCTAGAAACTTGAAACGTGTTTGCATATAATATTAGATATTATATAGGAATGTATTTATATGATGAATGTTCTACTAGTGGATGATTATGGACTCGACCATGTGGATGTGTTGAATGGTTAGTTTTATTCTTGTTGTTATTATTGGCCTGCGAGCTCTAATTTATTTTGGACCTGCGAGTCCGTTATTATTATTGGCCTGCGCGTCCAATATTATTTAGGTCTGCGTGCCAACTAGTATAGGATACAAGTTGCAGCTGTACTAATTGAAAATACAAGAAGATGAGGAGACCATAGAGATGGAGCATTGTATGAATCAATCATATACCCCCTAGGAACTGACCAACTAGTCTTCCTAATGGCTCGGGAGGACTAGATAGTATAAGTCCATAATCATCCACACTATTATATGTATGTTTATTTGCATGTTAGATGTATAATAAAAATATATATAATTATTACGATGAGACATTTGCATGCAAAACCCCTCGTTAAAAATATTAAGTCAGTTTCTTATTCGTCTTCCATCATTATAGTGAAAAAAACTAGAATCCTAAATCGATCTCAACTTGTTGAGTACACTCAAGGCTGGTTTATTATGGATATGTTTGGCACTATGAAATATTAGATATTTCTGAATGATGGGTTTGACTTAACTAAAATTTATCTTTTGTTGAGTACACTCAAGGAAATGAATTTTAGAGGCGTGTTAAAATATTAAGTCATATTTATATTAGCCTTCCATCATTATAGTGAAAAACGAGAGTCCGAAATCGATCTCAGCTTGTTGAGTACACTCAAGGCTGGTCTATTGAGGATATGTTTGACACTATGAAATATTAGATATTTCTGAATGATGGGTTTGACTTAACTAAAACTTATCTTTTGTTGAGTACACTCAAGGAGATGAATTTTGGAGGCATGTTAAGCTAGCACATAAAATGTGTAAAGACAAAGAGTGGTCAGCTTAATGATCTGGGAGTTGTATGGAGATACAATTGATAATAGTATCTACCCAAATGTTTTATTAAGATTTGTTGAGTACACTCAAAGTTTTAATATAATAAATGAGATCCCAACCCACTGGGAATCAAGTATGGATTCCCTAAATTTATGTGAGAGGGTCATAAATTTGAATTAAACAGTGGGAGCGAAATTAATTTAATAAAAGACCATATTAAATTAATTGATGCATTTTATGTATTATTCTTTTTCTTTTCGTCGTTTACATTTATTGAATCTTGAGTAACCATATGTATTTGAGCGGCATACTGTATGCCAACAACCAAACCAAATTTTTTTGATTGGCACCGCAATCTGAGAATTGTTCTCATGCATGATAATTGATTATGTCCTTGAGTAGCCCTTTCCAGAGACACTCGTTGATTACTCGATAAAGGAAGAGGTGACTGTTATAATAAACACAGTGATGACGATAGTACTACAACATGTGTGATGTTTGCGACTATGTCACCTGAGTTACAAAAACAAAATAAGAGTATAGGTGCTAACACATGATTTTCATCTCAAAGTGTTGAATGATAAATAATCACGTGTGGAAAGATATGAGATTTCCTAGCAACTATACCAGTGTATAATGGCAAAAGAGTCTCCGGCCAGTTCTGATGTGCTGAAGACATTGACTACTTTGAGAAGTTGTCTCAATTGAGTTCAATCATGAACAATGAACTAAGTATGACTTGGTTCTACAATCTTTGCCAGTAGGTTATTCATGACTAATTATGAATTTAACATGGATAAATTCGAATGCACACTTATTGAGTTGTTGAACATGTTTAAGACTGTTAAGCCCGATATCTATGAT